>OY751486.1:1967954-1994616 GCA_963565915.1 Entoloma clypeatum | reverse complement strand
CCCCTAACCCCTAACCCCTAACCCCTAACCCCTAACCCCTAACCCTAACCCCTAACCCCTAACCCCTAACCCCTAACCCCCTAACCCCTAACCCCCTAACCCCTAACCCCTAACCCCTAACCCCTAACCCCTAACCCCTAACCCCTAACCCCTAACCCCTAACCCCTAACCCCTAACCCCTAGCCTTTGCTAGACTCAACGATGGACGTGCGCCCAACCTCAGGGTTGGGTTGGGATTGTGGGTTATCTCGCTCAGCTGGTGTCGGATCGGACATTCGACATGTCTAGCGATGAGATGATCTGCTTGTTCGCCCTTGCTTACTCCTACTCTGATGTCGACACATTGTGTTTGACGTTTTTTCGTACGTTTCGTAAATAGCGTACTTAGGGTGTTGCCTGTAACTGTTCTTACGGTTCTTGGGTTCTGGTTAGTTTACTTGTTGTATATCCTTCGGGATAGCTTTTCGTCTTCAAAGTTCTTGAGACTTTGATTTGGGAACGACTCGCTATTTCGGTTCACTGTGGTGCGCCTTTCTGTCGGTTTGCTGATGGGGATTCCCCATAGCCTTGTCCTTGCAGGGTCCCTTCGGGACCCTGTTCGGTTCCGGGTTGTGGCGTGCTTCCCTGTCACGCCGCTGTCAGACTAGGCCCAAAAGTGAACAATAGGCAGAGTCAGCTGTCCCAGAGAACAATAGCGTTATTGTTCTCTGGAATGACTCAACGATTGCCGTATTCGGACCTGATGAGGCCTTTAAAGGCCGAAATAGGATCCTGGACTTTCCCCAAGTCCTATTGTCCACTCGGCACAGGCCCCACAGTCGCCCCCTTCCATAGTCCTTCTTTGTGAAGGAACTACTTCTACCCTAACCCCTAACCCCTAACCCCTAACCCCTAGGCGGACGCGTTCCGCAAAGCCTCCGAGAAGTTACACAAGGACTTCCTCGACAGCTCCTTCTCCAACTTGTTTCGCGCCAAGGAGACGGAGCTGCAGTTCCTCCAGAACGAACTCATTCCCCAACGCCTCCACACCACGTACTACGTCGTCGTGAAGGAACGGATCTCTGTCCTTTGCAAGGAGAAACAGGTCCCCGTCTTTGAGGACGGCGCCGAGCCCGGTGAGCTCGTCGTTTCGGAATGGATCCCCGACCCTGCGATGAAGACTACCGCCCTCGCCTTCATTCGCGCTCTGGTTCGGTTCCCCCTCCGCGTCATCTCGGTTGTCGAAGCTATCGATAACGCCCAGAAGATGAAGACTTCGCGGAAGAAGGAAATCGCCGCCGCTGCCAAAGTCGCCCAGGGCGACGTCGGCGTCTCCAAGGACACCTTGGAGAAACTCGTCGAGAAAGCGGTACAGCGGCGCGTCGGAGAGCAGGGCAAGGTCCGTAGTTCATACTATCTTCCTTCCCCCATCAGTTTAGCTGATTCAACGGTCTTCTTCTTAGTCCCTCCCCAAGGGCCTGAAGTTCAACAAGAACAAGAAGGATGGCAAGACCCGCTCGTCGACCTCCTCCTCCTCCAAAACGGTACCCCCGCCGAAACTGTTCGTCCCGCCCCCCGCCCGCAAAGCCAGGGCCAAAGCGCGGGCAATTGGAGGAGACGCCAAAGGCAAGAAGGCTCCCAAGAAGGATGCCAAGGGGAAGGGCAAGGCGCGGCAGTAGCCGCTTATATTTCTCTCGGGGCCCCCGCCCCCTCGTCTAACGTGAGTCCTAAGACTGTTTGGAATAGGCCTTCCACTTACCCGGATTCGGTTCTATCGCTTCCGTTTCCCTCCGCCATTGACTATGTACACTCTATAACGCCTGTATCTGTAATACTCGCTGCCCAATATAAAGATCATGTACATCGCTCCCCTGGTGTGAACTTGCCATTAGAAGTCGAACATCACCTCTCAGTAGGATTAAACTATATGTTTAAAAGTAAACGCAACACTAAGTTGCTAACGGAAGCCTATCACGACTTCCGTCGTCGTCTATTGTGGCGAATTTACTTCTCATTCACTGAAGGGACTTCAAATCTCTACGATCCAGACTTTGAGGTAGAACATGAAACTACTCAGAAACTACCCAAAGTCCCTGCTTATATATCGCTTGGACTGGATCTCGGTAAGCTCTTCGTCATGAATACGATAGCTAAAATCCGGGATTCTCAGGAAGACGTACCAAATACTCCGAACGCACCGTCTATCCGAGTAATCCAGCGATTTCTGTATGATAATGATTATGTTGTTACCATGACAGATAAGAACTTGGGCGTTGCAGTCTCGCGTCGGGACTGGATTATAGAGAAGAGCCTTGATCTGCTTAATGACCTCCAGAATTATATAGAAATTCCGGAGTTCCAAGCTAATCTAATTTTCGCTCACCAATGTACTTCCATGGGGAACATAGCTAAACTAGCCTTTGACGTTCACCCCCTTGGAAAGCAGTTAGCGCGCTTTTTGCGATCTAAGATCACCCTCAAAGAAGAAAACGGGGGATTCGCTAAACATACTGTGCCGCAATTTTACGGTATTCCCAAAATTCATAAGGAACCCGTTAAGATGCGTCCCATCATACCATGCCACAGTGCCATCCAGAATCCCGCTGCTAAGTACATTTCTAAATGTCTCAAACCGCTTGTAAAAGCGGCGCCTACCATTATTCACGGTACCAAAGACTTGGCGATAAAATTGAGTAAATTACGAATGATCCCCGATAAAAGATTTTACCTTGTTACCGGCGACGTCGTCGCATTCTACCCCTCCATTCCAATTCAACGATGCATCGACATCGTTGATACTCTATACTGTGAATGGTCCGGCTTTGATTTAGATGCAGACTACGCGCTGATAGACAGAGACGATTTACAATTGCACGAACTATTCCTGCAATGTCTCCTTATCGGTAATCGTAATTTAATAACACAGTTCCAGGACAAATTCTATAAACAGCGTCGAGGCCTTGCTATGGGCGTAGCTGATTCTCCAGACTTAGCCAACCTCTACGGTTGGTATTTCGAGAGATACTGTGGAATTTTGGAAGATCCCTCCGTAGCTTTCTACGGTCGGTATATCGATGACGTTCTGGCTTTAGTATATGCAGAGTCTGAAGCTGAAGCGCTTCAAACTATGCAAAAAGTCGTCATTGAAGACTGTGTTATTGAATGGAATGTGTCTGGGTCTCATCAACCCTTCTTAGACATGATGTTATATCGCGACGAAAGAGGCGCTTTACAACACATGCCATATCGCAAAGCACGTTCTCACTTGGAAAGAATTCCATACATCTCACACCATCCCCTCGACGTGAAACGAGGAACTTTTATTGGAGAGATGTCGAGGCTCGCCACGCTATGTAGTCTTCAATCGACTTACCTTAGGGCACTGCAACAGTTGGTTCTGTTGTATGTGAAGCGCGGCTACCCCGAAGAACTCGTTCGAGCTTGGCTCAAGAAATACAGTGCTGACAGTTGGGCTAAACGTCTCAACGAAGTGAGAAAGGCACCTGCAGAGGTGTTAGTACTTAAGTCTAAATTCAACGAGGCATGGAATTACTTTTCCGCAAAAGAACTTGGTGACACCATCATCGGTTTCTGGCGCGATTATTTAGATCACGCTGAGCAAGGGAAATTCTCCCTCTCACACCCGCGATTTTCTGCTGACCCAGGAGACTTGGCGTCTGTCATGGACGACGAGAATCTTACGGTTGAGGTGCATACCTCTGGGGGCATTGTCCCCATGCCAGACATCAGGGTGTTAGGATTCGATAAACGAAAGCTCTTAGTGTCGCGTAAGCGCACTCTGAACTTATTTGATTTAACTAGCCTTTGGAAAAAGGTGGTGATCACAGGAATGGACAAGGAAGCTTCGCGTCAATCCCCAGTTCTTCGGCTGTCTGAAGATCTCGAGGACTCCTCAGATTCAGAATTATCTGAAACCGAGGGAACTGCATTGGCGCACCTTGTAAATACTCGTCAGAGTCTGGGAGACGCTTGGTTGTCTCGTCACGATTGAGTATCTTTGACGCCACGCTTGTGGCGTCGAGGGGGATATGGGAGAATAGTTGGAAGCACCGGCTAGACTTACCTGCGTTATGGCGTGTGTATCCCTTTTGTAGTTAGTAGTTTAAGAACGAACACTGCGGAAGGAACATATGGGAGAACAACGCTAGAGTGCTATAATAGAGAGAACTGACTCCTTATTTCCACAGACTTACCTACGAAAGTAAGTCCCCCTTCTCACTCTGACCATTCCGGTTCTTTAATTGGTGGTGGAAACCCACCTTGTCGGTACAGCTGACCAACGACTTACGGTACATCGCCTTCGTGCGAAATGGAAAACCATAGGAAAAACGCTTTGGAGCCTAATCCTAACCGTAAGCTCAGCTTATATTGAAAAGATATATGCCTGCCTATTGATATACAATGGCTTACAGCTTAACCTAACCCTTACCCTTACCCCTTAACCCCCTACTCCTAACCCCGAACCCCTAACCTAACCCTAACCGGTTAACGTTAGGATCGGTGGTGAGTCCGGCCTTTGCTAGACTCAACGATGGACGTGCGCCCAACCTTAGGGTTGGGTTGGGATTGTGGGTCATCTCGCTCAGCTGGTGTCGGATCGAACATTCGACATGTCTAGCGATGAGATGATCTGCTTGTTCGCCCTTGCTTACTCCTACTCTGATGTCAACACATTGTGTCTGGCGTTTTTTCGTACGTTTCGTAAATAGCGTACTTAGGGTGTTGCTTGTAACTGTTCTTACGGTTCTTGGGTTCTGGTTAGTTTACTTGTTGTATATCCTTCGGGATAGCTTTTCGTCTTCAAAGTTCTTGAGACTTTGATTTGGGAACGACTCGCTATTTCGGTTCACTGTGGTGCGCCTTTCTGTCGGTTCGCTGATGGGGATTCCCCATAGCCTTGTCCTTGCAGGGTCCCTTCGGGACCCTGTTCGGTTCCGGGTTGTGGCGTACTTCCCTGTCACGCCGCTGTCAGACTAGGCCCAAAAGTGAACAATAGGCAGAGTCAGCTGTCCCAGAGAACAATAGCGTTATTGTTCTCTGGAATGACTCAACGATTGCCGTATTCGGACCTGATGAGGCCTTTAAAGGCCGAAATAGGATCCTGGACTTTCCCCAAGTCCTATTGTCCACTCGGCACAGGCCCCACAGTCGCCCCTTCCATAGTCCTTCTTTGCGAAGGAACTACTTCTTCCCTAACCCCAATAGTTCTATTGTTCTTCAGATGACTCAACCGATTGCCGTATTCGGACCTGATGAGGCCTTTAAAGGCCGAAATAGGATCCTGGACTTTCCCCAAGTCCTATTGTCCACTCGGCACAGGCCCCCCAGTCGCTTCCTTCCCTCCATCGTCCTTGGCGTTGGAAATACTATCCCCTAACCCCTAACCCCTAACCCCTCGCGGGTCCGTCGAACCACTGGATCGCAAGATCTGGAGACGAGTGTGTCGTCTGCAGCCCAGGGGAGTTTTGACGGGTCAATTTGTTGGCGGATCGGGCCACACTCTCCGCCACTGGAGTCAGATGAGTCAGAGCTGTCAGATCCCCCCCCCCCACTGTGGATGTGCGGGCATTTGCCTTGAATAGGGGTTGGGGGTCTAGGATCTGGTTGTTTCCCGTGGAAAGTCGCAAGGCCAGGGAGCGTGCTGGTGGTTGGCAGACTGGTGAGGCAATTATGTTTGACTTCATCCTCGTTAATGTCCTGGGGCGCGACAGTTGGGGTGAAAACAGCTCTTCCGGATGCTCGTGAATCAGCTGAGTCGACACATACTCAACCTACACTGTATTGTAATATACAGTCCAGCGAACGCGTACACTGTATGGTAAATTACGGAAGCAGCAAATTCGCTAGAGCACCAGCGAATTTGCCACGGTGAACGGCGACAGAATGAAATGTGGTTGGCGACAAACTCAATGCAGCCGGCAACAGTCAATGCAGCCGGCGACAAACCCAACGCAGCCGGCGACAAACCCAATGCAGCCGGCGACAGTCAATGCAGCCAGCGACAAACTCAATGCAGCCGGCGACAGTAAATGCAGCCGGCAACAACAATTCAATGTGGTTCAATATGGCCGGCGACAACCAAGGCTCATTTTATTGTAGAGAAGAAGGGTAGACATCTGTATATAGTATAATGTAATAACAATGGTACCCCGCTATAGGCATATCACTCTGCACCCTCGCTCTCCGATGACCCAGTATCACTCGAACTGCCAGGGACACGCACATCAGCTAAATCTTCAGCGGTCCAAGGGCGGCGTTGGAATTGAGCCCCAGGGGCATGGGCAAAGAGCCCCGGCGAACGAATGAGAGGGGGGGGTCCAGTTGGCTCACTATCAGAGACATCGGAGTCGACACCTTCAAGTGCGCTGGCGACGTTGGCGGCAGTAGGTGCGTTGGTGACGGATCCACTGCTGTTGCTGTCGTTGTCAGTTTCGCCGTCAGGTTTGCCGTCGCTGTGATTGTCGCTGTGATTGTCGCCGTCACTGTCGCTGTTATGGGTGCCGTCAGTTTCATTGCTGCCATCAGCCTCGTTGTCGGCTTCATTGGAATCCTCAAGAGCCGCCAGTGCATTGTCAAATAGTGTTGATGGTGGGGGCCCGCTCTGGTCATCCTCTATGTCACTCACCTCCTCCTCTAGGACGTTCATGACAACGTCCAGAGTCTGATGATAGATCGCGGCGGAAGGAGTGACCGGGGAATCAATGGACAGTGAACGCCTTATTGGCGCAACAGGCTTCGGCAAAGGGTGGCACGGTGAAGACAGCGAAGACAGCGCAGACAGCGAAGACGGCGAAGATGGCGAAGGTTTGGACGGCGAAGGGTCGGCCGGCGAATGTTGGGATGGCGAGTCGGTGTCACTCATATCCTCCAGTGTCTTCATGACAAGGTGGAGAGGAATATCGCCCGCAGAGGTCGCTTGTTCATCACTGATATCGCCCATGATAATGTCGACGACCTCCTGGTGATTGGCGACAGGCAATGTGGAGGTGGCCGGAGTTTGAGTTGGGGGTGACCTGGGGATTGGAGTGAAAACCGGTGAGTCACACTCAGCATTGAGAGCGGTGAGGGAAGGGGCAGGAAGAAAAGCAGCAGCGGAGTTGTCACCTGCCCCATGTGGCAGGTTGTCTGCCGGCGTGGCCGTGTGGGCTCGGCGAAGGGGGTACTCTCTGAAATGGTGGGGAATATCGAGGGTGCCGAGGTCGGTGATGAGAGATGGCGAGGCAGCGGAATGGCGACCAATCATGTCCGAGAAGGGGGCTTCTCCTGGGCCATCAGAGTCGTTACCTGCAAAACCGCCGTCGGCTAGGGACTCGTCATATCCAGAATGCGGCAGCTGGTACTGGTTTTCTGCTGCTCTCACCAGCTTCCTGATGTCGTCAACTTCGAGATCGACGCCCCAGGTCCACTTCAGGGTGGGGTGCTGCTGGTATCGGTCGCGTTCAGCCACTGCAGTCTCCTGGATCATGGTGGCCAGATCCTGGAGGGTGACTTTCTTGCTCTTCGGCGTACCTTTCTGTTGCGTTTGAGCGGTGGTTGATTTGCACATCGGCCATGAGGATGAGGGTTGGGGAGTGGCCGCCGGCGAACCGGCGCGATTGCCAATGGTTGCCGATGGCTGATATGGTGGTCCTGCAATGTGTCCCCTTGCGGGTTCCAGGGATTCAAGAGTCATGGCGTGCTCATAGAGCATGTTGAAACCACTAGCACGACGGATGGCCAAGTGCAACGCATTCGCCGACCCTGTTTCCTGAGCATGAAGCCTGTTTCCTGAGCATGAAGCCTGTTTGCCACCGCTTGGAGTTGGTGAGAGGCGTCAAGGGCCACGGCGCGGTACCCCGCCGCTGCCTGAGAGTTCAGAGAGATATGGGGAGGGGGAATTGATGGATAGTCGGCAAGAGAGTGACCGGCGAATGGACCAGCAAATGGACCAGCAAATGGACCAGCAAATGGACCAGCGACAGTCTCGCTGCCCAGCGGGTGACCAAGCACGCCGTGGTGGACTTCGAGACACTGGGTGAGCGTGTCGTCATCCAAAATCTGCTGGGGGCGCTCTGGGTGGTTCCACCAGTCGAGGTGGTAGTGCGGCACAATGCCAAATTCTTGCGTCGGGTGGAAGCTCCCATCAAGCATGGCTGACCAAGGAAAATGGGGATGAGCATCGTTTCCATATCCACCAAGATCGGTGAACGACAGTGTGCGAGTGATGATTGGAATGTCTATTGGCACTCCAGCACTTGCCGCCAGGCCGACAAAGCGCATCGACACGGCCTATGATATGTGAGTATACAGATTATTTAATCGGCACATCAGCTTACCAATTCCGAGGCAAGTATATCCTTCATCCACCCATGCTGATTCACCGGCACCCGCTGGATACTGAGCAAAGCGGCACGGAAGCGTGACTCACAGTATGCAACTACTGTATTTGGATCGGGACGAGGAGGAGCAGTCATAAACAAAGTTGAGGTGGAGGAAGAGGGCATTGTAGTTGCAATAGACTGTGGATGAGAAGAAGATGGCGGTAAATGTGACAGATAACAATGTGCTTATGCCATGTGTCACATCGTTACACATTACATGCATGTTTTTTTCCTTATGTTATGTGTAAATGTGAAAACACTACTCAATTATCCGCACATATGACCTTGTAGTACCCGCAAATTCATCTTCAGCGTCTGTCACAAGGATCTGCCACATTGCCGCCTTTCTCGCTGCATGTGCCATGAGTCCTGGCGAAGCGGCGACTTGTCGCTGGCCGTCCCAAATGTTCCGTTGATGGATAAAATATTGGGTCGTCCAACCCATCTCATATTGGACGAGGATGACTTCCTCCTCCCAGCGGTGGCTTCATGCTCGTGCATGTAACCAATGAACATGTTGGACTAAAAGGCGATCAGAAGATCCATGGCGACAATACACGGCGACTCACATTCTAGCACGGCCGCCGGCGACGTAGGATTGATATCCAGTTGCATCTGCCATATCCAGGACAGGCGTAGAGTTGTTGAACCCTGGATGTTGGGATCCAGAACAGCCATGCTGCACTTCAGGTCATCTCGGCTTAAAACCCGAAATCTTGCCATGACATCTGGCGAAGCTTGCAGCCGGCCGAGGGCCGCCCTGCATCGTGTATATACTCGAGAATGGAAAGAAATCTGCTGATTGAGCTTGATGATCGCGGCTCGAGCTCGAGTTTTGACACTTTTCCGGGGTGCTACTCGGATGACATGGGAGTAGTGAAAGGATTTGTCGGCGATGATGGTGCAAAGTGCATTGAGATGCCGTGTGGCCTGCCTCGTTTTCTCGGCCACCTCTACAGCACAGTGAGCTTGATTGCAACCAGACGCAGTGGAAGGCAAGACAAGTGGCCAGTGTTCATGTGGGAGGTTGCCAGTGACAGTATCGCGGCCAGGGACGCCGCCGTCGTCATCGCTCTCGCCTTCATGCTCATCATCATCAAGATTGTCAAAGGCTGTCGGATCATCTGATGTTGATGCATCTGGTGCCACTGTTCCCAGCACCCCAACCTGCTGTTGCAATGTATTGAGCACAGTCAGCTGGGATGTGAGATTATCTTGAAGGTGTTCAATCTGTTTTGCATCTTCAGGCCGAGGGTTCTTTTTCCAATGCCGGAGACGGTCCTCTAACTCAATCCTGCCCAGAAATCAGAAGGATTACGAGTGAGTGACACATAAAACATGCACTGTTTCTCCTTGATATTGAGGGCCATTCTTATCCATTCTTCCACCGGGGTGTGCACCTCGCTTGGCATTATGTCGACAGGCTCCTCGGGCTCGGTTGTATGAGTGTGTAGAATATCCATTGCTGTGACATCGGCGAGGCGAGCACCAGGCCAGGGGGGAGGAGGTGACCAATGCAGTCATAAAGGTAGACAAAGTATTGACAGACGATGTCGTAGATGATCATGACGATCTGTTCCACATCCACATTGCCATACTTGATACCCATAAGAAGAACCCAGTCAGCATTTTTTTGGCCCTCACCCTTGTATAGATTGGCAATCGCGTTGGGGACAAAACACCCATGCCGTGCACAGGCAACGGCAACAATGTCAGTGATGTCGCATGCCTTGGAGCCAAGCATAGCAAGCTCAATGGCACGAAACTGGTTCTCACATGGTGCCTTCTAGAAATCAATTTTTCAGCATCTCTGGGCTGTATAACAATGCAGAAACTTTCATACTGTGAGGCACTCTATGGCGGTTTTCAGGAATCCGAGATAGTCTTCACGCTTTGACATCATACCAGCACCCTCATCCAGCCACACCTCGCCGGAGGTTTTTTGCTGAACATGGTTGGCCTTGAAGTTGCCGTCGGCAACAAAAGACCGATTGTACACCCACCTGTGCATTTGATTCATCAAGGAACATGATATTGGGATGATGCACCTACCGTTGTGGATCCTCTTTCCAGTGTTCTGGGAGATTGATTCCTGGTTGGGGACATGCTGGACAGAAGTTGCCAAATTCGGCGGGTGCCATCTGTTCGCCGGTCGCCATTCTGTGGCCATGACCAGCCCACTTCTTCTTCTTCAACCAGCGCCAGATGTGCGACAGCCGAAGCAGTTCTTGATAGAGGTTGGGTGCCTGCAGAGGTGCTGTTATGCTTAACAAACTGTTCCAAGGTTCGGGCAGAGTATGCAGGAAAGTGGAAAGGCGAAGAGCAATGTGATTGCTAAATCTAAGGAATCTACTACAGTACAAGAGGTTTATATAGGTACTGACTATAGGCGGTAGCGGATGAGTCAGTACTGCGGAAGGCAGTGCGCATGAGTAAGGCGACTGCGGAAGGCTATGTACAATGAGTCATACATACTGCGGAGCTGAGTAAAGCTACTGCAGAATGAGTCAGAGTGGTAGCGAAGGGAATGGAAATAGATGTTGCGACATAATGTATTCATAAGAGGGCGCCGAGCCGGGCCGATAAGTAAAAGTAATGACGTCGTCCGCATACCGTAGAGTCCGTAACATGTTCCCCTCTTCAAGCTCTGTGTCCTCACAGAGTCATTGTCCCCATCCCTCATTGTTGCCGGGATCGGACCAGTTTGGGCTCTCCTTGAGGCTCCAATCACATATCAACTCCTCGTTGATGGCAACGGCGAGTTCGAGGCCTTTGATAGCCAGCCGAATGCGTCGATTCTCAATCACGAGGGTGCTGGTGTAATTTCCGAGAATTTGTTTTTCCTCGGGACTCGGGGCGACGGGGAGGTTGGACAGCGAGTGAAGCCGGATATGCATTTGGCGATGGAGGAGGTCGGCAAGGGAAGTTTTGAGGGCATGGATTTGGTCTCTCATGGAGAGTGCTTCGTTCATGAGGGCGGCGATGGCGGGGTTGATGTCGGTGGTGGAGGTGGAGGTGACGGTAGTGTTGGACATGGCGGTGAGGATGGTTGAGAGATAGAAGAAGAAGGGGGAGGCTATATTGGGCAGGGAAAAAGACTAGAGCGGGAAACTCGGTGTGTGGTTGACTGATGAGGTCGATACTTGTCATGGATTTCGAGAGCTGTCTTTTATCGTGGGCGAGACGGGTTCTGCCGATGGAAATCACGGATCAAATCTTGAGCGTTCTGAACATTAGCTCAAGGTTCCCATGTGTTCTCTTCTGGGCCATATCCTTCCCACTGAACGAGGTACTGGATCTTTCCATGGAACTTTCGAGAGTCTAGAATTGTGGACACATGGTACTCTTCTCGTCCTTCAACAATGATTGGATCATGGGCTGGTTTCTTTCTCTGGATGGCGTACTTCGGGGTTTTGTAAGGTGACAACAGGGTCTCGTTGAACACAGGGTGAATCATTTTCCAAGTCTTCGGAAGATCAAGAAGGTATGCGCTAGCCCCTTTCTTCTCTAGGACCTTGAATGGTCCGTGTCGGAGTGCGTCAAGTTTCTTCGAGGGACGGTTAGTTCTGATGTTAGTCTCTTCCAGCCACACCTTGTCTCCGATGCGGTAGTTCCGAGATGGACTCCGTCGTGTATCAACTGTCTTCTTCATCTGATCCTGTGCCTGTTTCAGTGCTGCATTGGCTTCTTCTCGTGCTTGTTTGAGTTTTTCCAAGAAGCTGTTGGCAGCTGGGTTGGTGTCTTCCAACACAAGTTCTCCCTTCCAAGGATGTAAGCCATAGATGAGGTAGAATGGTGTGTGCTTTGTCGCCTGATGTTCTTTGTCATTGTACTGGAATTCGGCGATTGCGATCCATTCAGCCCAATCATCTTGCAGATGGTTGACGAAGTTTCGTAAGAACACTTCTGTCTCCTGATGCGATCGTTCGGCCTGTCCATCAGTCTGAGGATGGTATGCGTTGGACAGGTTCCTTTTGATCCCCAACATGCGGCAAAGTATCTCCATGAACTTAGCGGCGAACTGTGGTCCCCTGTCACTGATGATCTTCTTGGGGATTCCGTGAAGCTTCCATATCTGATCTCGATAGATCTTGGCTAATCCTTCAGCCGATAATTCCATGGTTGTCGGAATGAGATGAAGCATCTTCAAATGTCTATCTGTGATGACCAAAATCGCATTCTTTCCATCAGATTCTGGTATCGGTCCCACAACGTCAATTCCTATGTCTTCCCATGGATGACTTGGTGTTGCATGGGGGTGTAGCGGAGCATGTCGTTTCTGTCTGTTGATCTTGTTGCGCTGACAGGTGTCGCAACCTTTTACGTACTTCTTCACATCATGCAGGATGGTAGGCCACCAGTAGGTGCGAGTGAGGAGTTCGTGTGTTCGATACTGTCCTGGATGTCCAGCCACTGGTGCATCGTGTGATTCAAACATTAGTTCTTGACGCAGTTGTGGGTCCGGTGGAACATAGACTCGTTCACCTGCATATGTGATGCTGTTTTCCTGTTGATACCAATGAGAATTCTTTTTTAGACCCTGGGCTACTTCTGTCTCCATGCGGTTTGAACCCTTGATGCGTGCGATCCACGGATTTTTGATGGTTGTGACGTTTCCAATCTTGATGGAATTAGATGTTTCACCCCCTTCAAAGAATTGTTCCTCTGTGAACATCTCCATTTGTACCACATCTTCTGATTCCAATCGTTTCAAGAATAGTCCCTCCTTGAGCATTTGGTCACTGTTCGAGTTCCGTTTCATACCAGGATAAGCGCAACAGGATGTCCGCTTTTGCATTTGTCTTGCCAGGCACATGCCGTAGTTCAAAGTCATGGTCTTGTAACTTCATCTTCCAGCGCCTTTGTCGTTGATTTAGGTCCTGAGGACGGCGGAAATACTCCAGGTTCTTGTGATCAGTTAAGATCTCAAAGCGTTCCCTGGCTTCGAGTAGATAGTGTCTCCAATCTTTCAGTGCTCCCATGACTGCCAAGAGTTCTTTGTCATATATCTCGTAATTTTGTTCGGCCGTGGACATGGTCCGCGACAAGAACACGATAGGATGCCATTTGTCGTCCTGTTTTTGCGAGAGTACAGCCCCAATTGCATAGCCCGATGCATCGGTTTTGACCCTGAACTGTCCATCTGGTTTTGGTAATGCCAAGACTGGTGCTGATGTGATTGCCTGTATGAGACCTTCAAATGCCTTTTGTTCTGTTGGTCCCCAAGTAAACGCAGTGCCGCCTGTGAGCGCAGTAAGTGGTTTCGCGATGTTTGAGTATCCTTCAATGAAGCGCCGATAGAAGTTAGCAAACCCAAGGAACTTCTGGACTTCCTTTTTTGATGTGGGTGCTCGCCAGTTTCGGATCGTGTCCACCTTCTCGGTTTCCATCTCGACACGTCCTTCACCAACGACATATCCCAATATGGGGCATTTCATTACTTCCCAGAAACACTTCTTCTCCTTCAGGAACAAGTCATTGTCCGATAGGATCTGCAGAATTTCTTCGGTGTTTCGCGCGAGTTCTTCCTTGGTTTTACCAATAACCACAATGTCATCCATGTAGATCACGCAGATGCGTCGGCAGATCTGGTCCCGGAATAGACTAGCCATCATCCGAGAGAACGTTCCCGGGGAGTTGCAAAGGCCGAAAAACATGACCAATGGTTCAAACAATCCTCAACTGGTGAGGAAGGCAGCCTTCCATTCATGCCCTTCCTTAATCTGGACATTGTTGTAACCCCACATGATGTCCATCTTATTGAAGTAGACTGCATCTTTCAGCACGTCCAAGAGATCAGAGATGCGCGGGAGTGGGAACTTGTCTTTGACCTTAAATTTGTTGACCATGCGGTAATCTTGTACCAATCGTTTGGAACCATCCTTCTTGTTGATGAAGAAGCAAGGGGAAGCATAAGGAGATTTGGACAGGCGGATCTTTCCAGTTGCTAGACCCTCGTCAATGAATGCGTCCAATTCCTCTTGTTCCTTTTGTGTCATGGGATATGTGTTTCCCCCTAGTTCCTTTGGTGCGTCCGGTGTAAGTTCAATACCATGGTCCCATTTCCTTTCCTTCGGGATCTTATCAAAGTTCTCCTTCTCGAAGAGGTGAGTAAACCGGTCAACATATGAGGGTCATTTGGTTGTGGGAGGTGGTGTGGGAGTGACAGCTTCCAATATAGGGTCTCCAGGCTTCCATTTCTGATCCGACTTCTTGGGTGCATCTTTGTCGCGCACCTCAAACATGCAAACCCAGTGTTTGCGACCATCAAGGTTAACCCTGAATTCCGAATGTTTGGTTCGGCATGTTGTTGGGCATCGGTTGAACGTTACAGCGCCGGTTGTCCAATTGATCGTAGGATTGTGGTGTACTAACCAGTCATGTCCCAAGAGCATGTCTGTTCTCCCAATGTCCAGTACCATTGCTTCCATGGTTTCCTGATGTGTTCCCAAATCCAGCTTGACTTCGGCAAGTTGGTTCGCTTTCTGTTGTTGATTTGGTGATCCATCCGCATTTAGAATTGCTATGGGTGGTATTGCTCGTGTGGGGAGGTTCTGTTCACGTACTATTCTGGGATGGATGCATGTGCGCTCACATCCGCTATCAACCTCAGGTCGAATGACCTTTGGTCCTCGTCGTGTTTTGAGCTGAGCTAACAGCCTGATCTCTCGTCGTTTCGGAGGTTTGTCTCCCTTTACAATCTTAGTCGACGCAGCGGCTCGCTTGGCAGGGATGACATAGGTTCTATTGTCTGCAGTCATACAAGGCAAGCAAGTCCGTTTAATAGATAAGGGTCACGACTTAGCGTCGTTTAATCGGACCCTTCGGGAAAATCCTTCTCGTCGGCTTCTAAGATTGTGGTTTCATCATTCTCGGCATCTTCCTCAGACACCTTCCTAACCCTTCCGGAGTTCTTCTTCGGCTTGCGGCAGTTGCACGCAATATGGCCTTCTTGGTCGCAGTTGAAACACTTGCAACCATCTTTCTTCTTTGGAGCGCTGCAGTCTTTAGCGAGGTGACCAAAACGTTGACAGTTGTAGCAATGGGCCACTCCTGCTTTGTAGATCTCCATGGCCTTGCCCTGACCGCCATAAGTGGTACCCGATCCGGTGTGCATGTCGCCGCCACCTCGGATGACCAGTGCATGTCCTTCCATCTGTCGTCCCTTGTTTCGGATCTCCTTTGCGTACTCGGAGTACGTCTTGGCATCACCAGCCACTTGTTCAGAGATTCTGCGGTTGACGTTCTTTTCTAGGATGTATTTCCCAGTTTCTTCGCCAAGGTTTGACAGCTTCAAGAGCTCTTCGAATTTGTCTAAGAATTCGTCGACGGTGCGTTTCTCTTGTCTCAGAACTTCGAGTCTTGCTCTGGCAGCGACTGATTTGTTGGCGATAGAGAATCGTGTGGCGATATCATCGGAGAATCCTAGCCAGGTGATGTTCTCGTTGTCAACGGCAAGAGCGTCTAACTTGTTACTGGCCCAGTGCCTGCCGGACCCTTCCATCATGCGAGATAGTACCGCAAGAATCTTCTGATCGTCTGTTAGGCTCTTTTGGAACCTGATGTATAGTTTAGTGGCTTTCCACCACTCGTCAAAGGTGTGTCTGTCTTTGAACATCCCAGGATCCTTGATGATCTTGGATGTATCCATTGTTTGTACTGCCGGAGCTTCTGCCATGTCTAGAGTCTGCGGAGAAGGAGAGGGGTCGGGTTGTTGGGATGAAGATGGGGTTCGGGATACAGGTTAGGGTTGAAAATGAGTCCCTGGTCTAGGCGTCTGTTCGATATCTGACTGCGCGGAGTCAAAAGCAAATTCGTCAGGGGACTCGTTGGCGGAATCGGTGGCAAAACGTTCGGGGTATTTCCTCTGTAGATCTCTAAGGAATCTCTGTTCCTGCGTGTCTGTCGGTTGTGAGAAGGGGTCAAGTCTCTCGTTTCATGCCCAACGACCGTACTCGGTCTGTTGTTCGGTGGTTGTAAAGTGGGCGTAGATCTGTTGCTTCGAGTACGACGTGATGATGCGGCTCTGGGACGTCTCGATGTGAGCGTCCTAATCAATCTTCTGATAACGGTTGTCTGGACACCGATAAACTCTCTGATCTCTGTGATCCGACCTGTCTGAGGTCCTTTTTGAACACAAAAGCTTTCGAGTTCGTTCTGTTGGGCATTGTAACGCGCGATCTGGTGTTGTCAAGCAAGATGGATGCTCTCTGCTATCTCGCCGTGGGGGCGATGCTCGTCGTTGTCTAGTTCTTCGTCAAGCACCTGCTGTAGGATGCGACGGATCTCCGATTCGATGTACTGCTGGATGAGTGTAAAATCGATACTGTCTCGAGGACTTAGCTCCTCCTGTCGGGCTTCTGGTGAGGCGAATGGGTTACTGGTGAAGTCTTCAAAGAAGCGCGACGTCTTGACTCGTCTGGTAGTTGCTCTCTTTGCTCTGGGCGAACCTAACGAGATTTAGCAACTTGTTATGCTTAACAAACTGTTCCAAGGTTTGGGCAGAGTATGCAGGAAAGTGGAAAGGCGAAGAGCAATGTGATTGCTAAATCTAAGGAATCTACTACAGTACAAGAGGTTTATATAGGTACTGACTATAGGCGGTAGCGGATGAGTCAGTACTGCGGAAGGCAGTGCGCATGAGTAAGGCGACTGCGGAAGGCTATGTACAATGAGTCATACATACTGCGGAGCTGAGTAAAGCTACTGCAGAATGAGTCAGAGCAGTAGCGAAGGAAATGGAAATAGATGTTGCGACATAATGTATTCATAAGAGGGCGCCGAGCCGGGCCGATAAGTAAAAGTAATGACGTCGTCCGCATACCGTAGAGTCCGTAACAGGTGCCATGGGAAATGTGAGCCGACGAATCTTTTGAAAGTATTGGTATGCCGTGGCCTTGCACTCGAGGTTTGAAAGGCGGAAATCATCCAGAACAGCGACAGAGAACAGAGTTCTGTACCGGATGAAGGTTGTTGGCACCAGACCTCCCACAAAGCGGCACGGCGAAAGAAACTACCAGTCCAACACTCGATGCGGTGCAACGGGTCATGTCGATGAGCATGACACATGCACCCACAACAGAGTAAAGGTGTTATGGTACAATCTATGCACCTCCACACAGCTCTTTTCTCACCAGTGCATGTCTGGCAGTATCCACCAGCCGGCAAAGCTTCTCGGGAGAGTAATGCGGCCAACAAGGAATCGGCACGATGGACAAATTCTTGCATCCAGTAGTGTTGCTTTACCATGCCTGTTAGTAATTATACTTGAGATCATTTATTAGCTGGTACCTTGTTTCTATTTGGATTCATGTCATCGCTCGCCAATCCTTCCCATCCAGCATCACCAAAAGGGCCATCTGGAGGGATCGCAACACTGACAGGCTCAGTGCTTGGACCTGCCTCGTCATCTGATTGTAGATTGGAATTGGTGGGCGGGTATAGTGGGACATCAACATCTCGGGTAATTAGTCCTTGTTGAGTTGATACAGTCACCTTCTTTACTGTAACCACCTGATAATCCTCATCCTCATCATATACATGAATTCTCTTCTGTCACTTTGATTGTCGGCTCGACATTGAAAGGTTGGGGAGGATTGGTTCACGAGAGAGGATTGGTTCAAACGGGCAAAAATGCGACGGCGCATGGTGAACACATGCCCACAATGATCTCCACGTGTTCACTTGTCACCGCAAAAGCTTGTCTTCTATCATTTTTGTACATCATCAATGATCAAAGTATTAAACATGTGTTCACAAAAATCACTAAAGCAATATATGTCCAATGGGTTCCATCGAGGATGTTTCTTGAATAATTCCACGTCCCACCACCCATGTCCGACTTTGTGCCACAAAGGAAGCCTTGAGCCGACTGTCAGTACACGGCAGAGGAGCGAGCCACCTTTCAACATTTCAAGCATGAGTACTGCTCTGCAACATCCTCAGCAGCACGCTGCGAGATCGTAACTTCAATCTTGCTCCCACTGCTCAACTACTGGACACAGAATGGGAATGTTCCAATAGAACCAAAGGAAGTGAAGGAGCGGACTGAGGTATGAGTTGGACTATATATGTGTGTTGCAGGATTAATTAACCATAGTACAGAGACTTGCAAAGTGGCTCCGGAACAACTGGAGACCATTTGTGACCACAAGGGAGCAACATGATCGCAAGGTGAGTAGACTGGAGGTTGTGTGGCAGGTGAAGGGGAATGAGGTAAAGGAGGAAATGAAGAGGATGCTTGGTGTGGAGAATCTGAATCTTGCACTCCGAGCACATTTTGGACAGAGGTTGAGTGCCACAAAAAATATTTATGAAGCCATGGATGCCGAGGGTAAGAAGGAAATCCAAATTCTAGTGGACCAGCATCAGGAACAAGGTAATCCTCCTGAGGTACAGCACCAGTAAGTCTTCGCTGATTGCAGTGTACACACCTAACCACGACGACAGGCTAGCAAAGTCCAAGGCAACCCCGAGAGTGGAGGATTTCTCCACAAAGTGTTGGCGTGAGATGGGTGTAGTGACAATGACATTTTATGGGTACCCGAGAGAGGATGGGAAATACAGAATAATGTGGTGCGTCATGTTCGCCGGTCGGCAACAGTTTACAAAACTGGCTAACTGGCTAAAGTCATGAGGACTCAGCGGGACTGATGGGTAAAAAGGCACTGTCATTTGTGGAGAGCAAGGCCACCGTGGTGAATGAGATGTGCCGCTTTTTTGGGGAGTATGTTAAGGGCCTCAAACATGTGCCGGATGCTGGAAGACTGACTCCGGCGAATGCTCCGGCGAATACTCCGGCGAATGGAAGACTGACTCCAGTGAATGGAAGACTGATGCCAGCGAATGACAGACTGACTCTGGCGAATGCAACTGATCAGCTGGCCATTGCGGCGACAATAGCCCTTTCACCGAATGGGTTTCCCCTCGTTCCCGATGTCTCTTTTGGAACAATGACCAAGGGTCAGCTCGAGCACTTACTACACGAGTTCTTGTCCAAACACTACTGTAAGCGATTTTGTTCTCAATCGAGTGCTGCTGATTGGAAGTATGACAGCTCTTGCGTCAGCTGGCCGTACTAACCATGTGCCATTTGGGACTCTGGCAGCTAACACACGACTCTTGGTGGCAGCTGAATACCTCCCACAGGGGTTCACTATCAAGGATCCACAAAACCTGCACAAGAAGGAGATCGAGGCCTTTTTTGAACACGTCAAATCAAGGCAGGATCGACATGGTGCAGGCAAGGCATTTCGCTTCAAGAAGATTGTCGACAAGGACTGCGTGAGATGATGTCCAAGAAATGATTCAGTATAATTACTCACGCGCATCCGTGAGGGCGGGGGGCAGCGTCGAACGCGCCGCCGGCGAAGTGTCACCCCTGGCTTCGCCATCGCCGATGGGTTGTTGCCGGGAGGTGGTTGCTCCTGGGCCAGTCGCCACATTGCCGTTCTTATCTTTGTCGTCCTCATCATCACCGTCCACCTCTGTCTCTACCTCCACATATTCAGTCACCTTCGTCGCCTTCTGCCGTGCTGCCTCCTTCGCCGGTTTCGCCTTTTGTGACGCACTGCGGCCCTCCATCTTGGTCTTCTTCTTCCTCTGAGGCGCCTCACCACCAGTCAGGCATTTCCCCTTCAGCGTGTAGCAGGCATAACACGCTGCAGCAAACTTCTCCTTCTCACACGGCTGCGCCTTGAATTTGCACTGATTGCACGGGATGTCGTTGTATTTGCTGGTGTGGACAGGGGCTCGCCGAGCCTAATTCCTGCGGCCTTGCGTTGTCTCACCTCGGGCTGGTGCCGGTTGCTCATCCTCATCACTGCTTGAAGCCATGGTTGGCTCGCTGTCGTTATTGTTGTTGCCGTCGTTTTCGCCGTTGTCGTCGCCGTTATCTCCTTCGCCGTTTTTGTCTTCTCCTTTGCCATTGCCATCTTCTCCTTCGACAACTCGTCCACCTCCATCTCCTCTGACCCCCCGCGCCAGGCTTCCCCTGTCTCCCTTGATCGCCTGCCATTCCCCTCCCCCTCCTGTTCCTTCGCCATTTCCTTTCCCTTCGCCGTGTGCTTTCCCTTCGCCGTGTCCTTTCCCTTCGCCGTCTCTTTTCCCTTCGCCGGTTCTTTGCCCTTCGCCGTAAGGGGACGTGGTGTCGGACATCCACCCGCAGCTCCTGTCAGCACATTGCTTGGCCCAGCCAATCAATGGTGCAGTGACAGGGGCCGTTGCCTCTTGTACCCGCAGGCTGTTGAACGTTGCCAGGGCGAGGCGTTGACCTTCCAGAAACCCGTCCTCTTTGCGCTTGTGGGCCCATGCTCTTCGCCAGTCATTTGCCGTGCAGTGTTCGCCGGTCTTTTCGCCGAGCAGCCTTTTGCTATGTTTCGCCGATCAGCGGTCTTATTCATCCAGCTGACCTCCTTGCTCCTCAGCCCCTTTCTATGGGAGCCCTGTCTTCAGGCCTCATCAACCGGGGTACTGTCCCAGCACCTGCTGTACCAGTACGACATTTCCCTCCCCTGTGTGTTTCGCTCTCACTGCTTTCTATAGGGTTTGAGCCATAGAGAAATTCTTGCGCTTCATGCGGAGGTCAAAGCCCTCCAGGCACAGCTGGGCATCAGCTACAAGGATGCTGCACACCGTCTGTACCATGCAGAGGTACACAGGATCCACACCCTTGACACTTCCCGGCGCCAGGCAGCTGACACCCGGCGAATGGTTGATGAGATGGTCAGCGACAATATCGCTGACAGGATCATTGATATAGATCGTGGGGCAATGCAGGAACAAGATGGGGAGGGTGCGGGTGGGCAGTTGGGCGATGGGGAATAGGTACATTAGGGGTTGCAATGTAAAATAGGATAACGTGAAACACCTCCTGGTTTGTAACAGATGACTGTCTGTTGTCGCCGGCTTGATTCCTCGCCGACATCCTTTCGACATCCTTTCACCGACATTCTTTCGCCGATCCTTCCTTTCACCGGTGACCATCGTTTCGCCGACCATCGTTTCGCCGGTACGTGTTCGTTGTGTCGCCGGTCTCAGGACACGTCTTGTGCCGGCGACACGTCCAGGCGAGATCAATGTCTCATGCCGCGACGGACTACTCCGTCAAGATGACGACGGCAATCCTGGTGTCGGCCGCATTGAGGGCCACATTGAGTTTTGTCGCCGGCCACCTTTCGCTGGTCCTTTTCAACCTTTTTGCCGGTCCTTCCTTTCGTCTGTGACCATTGAGTTTTTTCGCTGGCCATGTTTCATTTGAGGGTCGCCGGCTGGATTGACATCGTCACCGGCCAACATTTGACTGTCGATTAATGTGTTGTCGCTTGTCGCTGGCCACATTTCATTTGACTGTCGTCGGCCGATCATTGTCGCCGGCTGCATTGAGTTTGTTGCCGGGGGCATAGAGTTTGTTGCCGGCCACATTGACTTGTCGCCGGCCACATTTCATTCTGTCGCCGCCCGCCGTGGCGAATTCGCTGCTTCCGTAATTTACCATACAGTGTATGTGTTCGCTAGACCATATATTACAATACAGTGTAGGTTGACTACCTGGAGCCGATGGCATCGATGTCGGCGGTAAATTGTTGCCAGCCGGCTGCTTTCTGCCATTCGTCGGCCACAGGCTTGCCAATCTCCTCGTAACTGAGATGGAGTGCCTCGTGTTTTGGGATGTGGCCGAGTTGGTACCATCTGAAGAGTTTGTCGAGGTGGGTGACACATGTCTCGCCTGAACCGGACGGCACATTCTTTTGCAGCAGAGGCGGGGCCGGAGAAAGCGACCTGGGGTCCCTGTTTCGGTGCAGCTGGTTGGGCCGTTGGGTTTCCCTGCCCCTGGGGCTGAGACACATGGGCGGACCCATCCTGGACAGCAGCTGAGGCTGTGGTGGATCGTTGGGTGGGTCCCCAAGCCAATTGAGTAGAGGCCGTTTCATCCCTGTGTTTCGTGCTTTCAGATGCTGATTTGGTGAATTTGTCTGCCATTCGAGGGCAGAAAAAATAGGGGTACTCTGAGCAGGGCGATGCCGAAGGAGAGTAATAGACCAAAAGACCCAGGAGGTACCCAACACGGCTGGAGGGGGTTGAACAACGAGAAAGAGGCCCTCGGGAGGTGACACTTACCTGGAGGGGGTTGAATGACGAGGAAGAGACCCAAGCAGAGTCCCAAGCCCGTGCCCCTCTCCAGGTAAGCGGATGGCCGCGCGCCAGCCACGCGGGAGAGCAGGTGACCATCGCAGCATGCACGCACATGTTGGGCCTGGTATGCGCATATTAGACTCATGTAAATACAATGAGTTCAAGGACTTCGCGTACTACAGGCCTCTCAAGGCTAAGTGATTTGTCCAAATGGCTGAAAAGGGAAAGAAACTGGAAATTCTCGGAGTTGGGGCCGTTCCAGTACGGCACACCCTAAATGGGGAAATAAAAACCCACCTTCTCCGACCTGTATTCTACATTCCGGACATGGACACACGCCTATTGTCCCTAGGCGTCTTCCTTAATCATGGTTACAAAGTAGACGGAATGCGTGGAGAAATCAACATCTCCAAAGGCCAGAACAAAATACAGTTCTCACCTCACATTCTCGGACAAACCATTTATTGGTTAGACACTGAAATACGCCAAGACCAAATCCACGCGATCTCTAGCGAAATCACTGTCGAAACCTGGCACAAACTCCTTGGCCACCCAAATGACCAGGCGCTCAATAAGATTCCCACCAGTACCAAAGGAGTACTCAAAATGTTAGTACGTGAGAAATCACAGGAAAGCTGCACGGGGTGTCTAAAAGGGAAAATGCCGAATCAGTCTTACCCTAACTCGATGACAAGGGCTGTCAAACCCTTTGATTTGATCCATTCGGACTTGAAGCAGATATCCACGGCATCGTACCACAAGTACAAATATTTCCTTATCTTTTTGGATGATTTTTCTTCCCATGTCTGGGTTGTCTTGCTTAGGAAAAAGTCAGGCGCCATCACGGCGCTGAAACAATTCCTTGCGATGATCCAGAATCAATTCGCCGCCACCCCTAAAAAATGGCGGGTTGATGGAGGTGGAGAATTTGATGAATACAAGGATGTACTTGCCGATCATGGAATTCTGATCGACATCACACTCCCATATCAGCACCAGCAGAATGGTAGAGCAGAACGGATAAATCGAACTCTGTGGGAAAAATCTCAGGCATTGCGTTTCGACGCATGTCTACCGCCGATGTGGTGGGAATTCTGTTTGGAACATGCAGCATTTCTATACAACAGAACCCCCATGCGGCGCCTTGAATGGAAAACCCCTTATTTCAGGGTGACCAATGAGATCCCCGACATGTCCAGTGTCAGAGTCTTCGGATGCCAAGCATATGTATATATCCCAAAAGAAAAACGCAGAAACTCCCTGGAGTCAAGATCTCGATTAATGATTTATCTCGGATCAAAACCAGGGGTCAAAGGATACCGCTTCATGGATCCTGAGACCAACACGATTTTCATGGGCGGGAAAGCTATCTTTGATGAAAGCAAGTACCCTAGATGCCACATCGACCCTTTGCCAGAAAACCATCCAGAAATGGAAAACCCAGAGCCGGCTGATGAGTTTGAGGATCTCATCCCCGGTAGCAATGACGACGATAGTCACAATGAAATACCTCATGACCCAGTTCCCATTGAACAGGATCAACCCGAATCAGACAACGAACTGCCTGCCAGTGAGCCTGATGACGAACCGCGAGTACCCACTCCGGAACCCGAGCAAGTACCAGATCGACCGATCAGGGAACGACGAGTTTGGAAGATGCCAGGAAGCATCTATGGGGAAGACACTCCAGCGTCTGATCTTGAAAAATTAGATTGAAGACGGAGATTGGGCGGTCAAACGGCATGGATGAATGACCTCCTGATGGAGGCAATATCAGTCCAAGTTGGCATCGTTGAAATGTCACACAAAGACATATACCCTCTTCCAAATAAAGAAGACTGGTATGTGGCTGAACGAAAAGAGCTAGATATGCTCAAACGCCGCGGGGTGATCACGGAGCTAGTACCCCTGCCTGAAGGGAGGAAAGCTCTGAGGAACAAATGGGTTTATAACGAAAAATCCGATGGGCGTCTGAAAGCGCGCCTTGTCACAAAAGGCTTCTCGCAGGTGGAAGGGATCGACTTTGATCAGATCTTCTCACCAGTCGTAAGATATGAAACCGTCCGACTAATACTGGCATTGACAGCCCTTGAAGGGTGGTTCATGACACTGTTGGACGTCTCATCAGCCTTCCTCTACGGAACGCTCCGCGAAGTCATTTACATGCGACAGCCTGAGGGCTACATAGTAAAAGGGAAAGAACACCTCGTGTACCAACTATTCAAAGCTCTATATAGACTTAAGCAGGCCGCATTAGCCTGGTGGAGGGAACTTGATTCCTCCATGAAAAAGCTCGGCTTTGTCCGGCTTCACTCCGATGCGGGAGTTTTCATTCACAAAAGTACCAACGGGGAAATTGTAATCGCCGTCATCTATGTCGACGACTCTGCTTTTCTCGGCACAAACCGGGAATACACGCTAGAGAAGAAGAAGGCCTTCATGGCAACATGGGAATGTAGGGACCTAGGGCACCTTGTGCCTGATGGGGAACCGAAAGAATTTCTCTCTATCCAAATAAGGCAACGTGGGAAACGTATCTTCATTGATCAAGTACCTTACCTTGAGAAAATACTCGAACGAATGGGGATGAGCGAATCTAACGCCACCCATACCCCACTTCCTACGGGCTACAAACCCATGATGTCGAAGATGAACCCAATGCAGAACTTCGATCAAAGTACCAATCCGTCATCGGATCACTTCTATATCTGATGATTGGAACGAGGCCAGACATCTGTTTTGCCGTGATTAAAATGTCGCAGTTTTCCGCAAATCCCACCAAACGCCATTTAGAAGTGGCTAGGGATATTTGCAGGTATCTGAAGGCGACAAAAAATTATGCAATCATGTATGATGGCGACTCAGGGAAAGGAATCTATGCATTCACAGACTCCGACTGGGCGTCAGATGAAAACACGAGGAGGTCTACCACTGGCGTCTGGAGCAGTAACATGGGTATCATCGGCGCAAAAGACCATCGCCCTCTCTTCCACAGAAGCAGAGTATATGGCGTTATCAGATTGCAGTCGCGCAGCAACATGGCTGAGAAGCATGCTTGCCGAACTTGGAATGCAGATCGGATCAGTACCGATCTATAGAGATAACAACGGCTCCGTCTTTATCGCATCCAACCCTGTAACCGAGAAACGATCCAAGCACATTGACGTGTGATTCCACTTCGTCAGAGAAAAAGTCTCCGAAGGAATAATTACGGTTGAATTCATTGAAGGAGTGAACAACCCTGCAGATCTTTTAACTAAGAATCTGGGGAAAATCCTCTTTTCCAAGTTTATCCCGTACTTCGGATTGATAAAGAACTAGGCGAAACAAAGTACCTATATATATATGTGGGAAAAAGTAAGATGTATTTAGAAGTATGTACTAAATATGGGGGGGTGTTGAAACTTTTCCATCACATAGATTAGATTAGATTAGATTACATCACGTGACCTTTACACATCTTCGATTATATACTTGTTTGGTTGGTACAAACAGTAGTACGGTATATAAGACCAGGAAACTGTCAATACCAACAAGTTGTCTCTTGACTCTTAACCAGCTCCATCGCTCTCACCAGCCTCAACCGCTCTCACTAGCCTTACCCCCTCCAAGCCATGTAAGTGACCATAGCGGTATCGTAGAGTACTTCCACTGTAGCTATGTTGCTCAGTACACCTGTGGCTAGCGCCCAGGTGGAACTTCAACAATTTTGACTTGATTTGGTAACAGATTCACTGAGGGCCGTTATGGTGTTACGGTGTCATATAGCTTCAATTCACAGCTCGTTGTTACGCGTTATGTGAATCTACGGTTGTAATACTACAGTATGATAAGGCTCCTTGATGTAAAGAGACTGAAAGATCTGCAGAATAGTAGGGACAATAACATTTGTGATGAGAGCACCAAGGTGGACAATTTGTTGGCGAAGTCTCGTTGACAGAGGCATTTGCTCAATGGTAGTACCATTATCTTATCTATATACTCTGTGTCAGTCAGCTCTGGCTCTGAGCATGACGGATTTGGCATCAGTTCGAGCTCCGATGGCCAGCTGATATGCCATCATCAAATTTGGTGTGCACAGCCGCAAAATTTCGTGCAGAAGCAGCATCCGAACGAGCTCTAAGTTAGAGATCGTGGAGTCGTGGCGATCAAAAGAGTGCCAAAGATCT
>OY751486.1:1863359-1967754 GCA_963565915.1 Entoloma clypeatum | reverse complement strand
ACACGAGTTTCTCTCTGGCATCTCCCCCCGTCTCTGCACCCTGAGCCTTGTGTTTGAAGGCCCCCTGCAGGCCTGCGGCTCCGTCTCAACCTTCCTCAATGCCCTCCCGGGCTCTCCTCCTTCTCAACAACCACACCAAGACGCTGGCACGCTGCGGGACTGCGTATCCAGCCCGCGCTCCCTTGTCATTCCCATTCCTGTTCCCACTGTTCCCATTGCCAACTCCGTCGACACCCTCATCCTCACTGCCCCTGACCACCTCCGACCACCTCCACGCTCTCCGCCGCCCGCGCGTACATCCACGGCTTCAAACACACATCAATGGTGCTTGCCCTCCTGCACGCCCTTGTTGCAGCCCGACCTCCAAGAGGCGCTGTGTGCCCTGAGCCTCTCGGCGCACGGGAAGAAGAGCTCAGAGCCGCTGCGGCAGCTGCAGGCAGAGGTGTGGGTGCAGTGCCTCGCGCCCGCACTCATCAATTTCGTAATTGAGCAAGAGGGCCATGTATTTCCTTTATTTTATCTCATGTTTTTCACAGAAATATATATGTTTGTGGGCATAACATACTATATTAGGAAGGAGGGGGTGGGGGGTCTAGCGAGGCCGAAAAAAAAGTCTGACATGTGTTGCTGTAGTCATGTTCCGACACCCCCGTGGAGAATTGATCACATCTATAAATAAGCCCCCATTCTAATCAGAGAGGAAATGAGGATCTTATACACAATATCAGCTGCAATATCTTCTGCTTATCTTCCTTATTTTTAGATAGATCTGATTGTAAATATAATCACAATATAAGCTAGGGTTAGATCTGAATGTTATTTTTAAAAAATCTCCATCATAATCAGTGGAGATATTGCAAAAGATAATGGAATTATATTAAAAATATAAGTTGCAATATATCCATCAGTGATAATCAAATTTTATTGTTAATTTATTCTCCTTATATTTCACATATTACCTGAGCTTATGGCAGCCAATGATGTTAAATCTTTGACGCTTGACACTCTTAGAGATCGTGGAGTCGTGGTGATCAAAAGAGTGTCAAAGATCTCACGATTAAAGTTGCAAGTTTGCTGATGACTAGTAGTCAAGAAAAAAAAAACGTGTTTCTTTTTCGGTGTTTCCTCAGGTTATACCGACCCCTGCCAGCAGTGATTGAAAGGGGATCAGGTCCACGGCCGTACCAATGATCATCCGCTCCTTGTTCTTGTACCTCCTATCAAATGAAAACTACATTCCCTCCCTCCTCATTCCGTCAACGAGTGTGACTGTTGGGGATCAGTCGTGCATAAACCGGCGGTTAGAAAATTCGTACTTACTAACGGGTAAACAGAGCGTGTTCAAGACAAGGGACACGCCCGCGGCTACGGCCGCAGTTTCGAGTTGATCTCCCTCGGCACTCAAGACGGTCCAAAAATCACAAATCGCCGCCCCTCCTCCGGCAATGGACGTCCCAAATGCAACGAAATCACTAGACTTCTTGTCGCTGTCGCAGAGTTCGCTGGTCATTGGTGATTCAACAAACTTCATCGCAGAAACCAAAAAAAGGACACCTACATCATCCCGCATACCGAATTACCCATGTTAGCATATGGAGAGAGTATCGGAGCAACCATGCTGAGGGCTTCGGGAATGCTTGAACTTTGCGAAGTGATTCCTATGATGCTAATGGTTGAGTCAATGCCCTTTATCAATGAAGCAGCTCCTCTGATGTAGGAGCTATAGACAGGTCCTTTGTTCTACAGAAGTCGTAGCTGAGACAGTAGCAATGTGACAGAAATTAAATGACTCACAGTATCATCCGAGGGCGGCCATCCCATAATGAGCACCACAATTTCGCAAGCGCAACTAGTTATGTTACATATGGTTTGCAGGAAGCTTGCGACAGAAGTGAATGGAGCCATCTGGGCCGCTGGCGTGAGACCGCTTTGACCAAGGAAGGGTACATCATCACTGCTCAGACTTTCCACTGGGCGAATGTGAATTTGACGATTTGATATGAAAAGCAATATATTACCTCCAACATCCGATGGTGAACCTCCTGAAGCGCCAGCATCAGCTAACAACTTAGCCTGCATGAACCCTAGGCCAGTGGAAATGAACGTTGCTGTCGAAGCCCCCAATGTGAAGGCCATTTGATTCTAGGGGCGAGTAATGTAAACGCTCAACTCTACCTTTAGAGTCTCAAGAAACTAACCATGGAGGGGGATGTCGTCGTGGTATCAGAGGAGGTGTCTGCTTTCAAGAACAGGTGGGAAGTGACTCCAGTGACAACGTTAGAGGTATCACCGTTCTGGGAACCCGTCTCTGAGGATGAACTAGAGCTCGAATCCAACAGAGTTGAAAGTTGTGTCAAGTTGATGTCGCTCGCGTTCGGCAAGAGGTCATACCAAGGCTGCCAAACATCGAAGGGGAGTTTACCATCCCAAAGCATAGTGAATAGATACAATATCTGCGCCACTTGCATACTGACGACGTTCAAAATGGTAAAATCACATCCATTGAAAGCTTTCCAGAAGGCAGAGATCCCAGGGATGTCAATGGCCCCAGTGCACATATCAACGAGAGCACCGAGGAGGGGTGAAAGTAGGTCAACAAACGTGTTGGCGACATCCTTCAACGCGTCGAAAACCGTCCAGAAGGCATCAGAAAGAAGCTCTACCAGGAAATCTCCCAAGGACAAATCTCCTGAGAAAATTTTCTTGACCTTGTCAATAACGTCGTTTACGAGAAGAACAACATTGTCCACTTCTTGAACGACCAGATTTGACACGGCGGTGTAAAAGTCATTGATCAGGTCTGTGATTGTCTTTGCTCCCGGAAGCGTCAGGACATCGTCTACCAGCGAGGAAAGCTTTCCCATCCACTTGACGGCGTAGGCCAGGATCTCCTGGATAACTGGATTATGGAAGTACGTACTGAGGAACTTGCCCGGATCACTGTCTTGATCGAATGATGAGGGCGTATTCCAATCGATCTGCTGAGTCCCGTCTGGAACGCGGTAGTCTTTAATAAAAGTTGAAACGCCAGAATCGCAGGTGTTGATGGCATCCTTGAACGCTACAGCATTATTAGTTACAATGTCTTTGAGTACATTGATGCCATCGGTAGCCGATTTGGAAATAATCTACGTCCTGGATTCAGTCTAGCATGGCAGGAGAGACAAGACGTCTCACCTGTTGAGTTTTGATAATATCTTCATGATCCCACCCAAAGCCGAAAAGCGCAAAGAAGCGAGTAGAGTCCAGCCCGAGAGTGGACTTGAGGCACCCAATAACGCTTCCCGGGTAAAAATGAGTTGCGTCATGGAAGCAAAAGCCTTACCATACCTCCGGATGATTGCACCTCCCTCTTTTAGAATCCAGCGATATGAGGTACCGGCTATTGTGGCCACAAAGTTTAGGACTCCCTCAACGACCGATACCCCAATTGTTACCACCTGCTTCGCGGTGTCGACCAGGTCGGTCGCGGCTTCCTCCACTGTTGAAACTACGGCTTCCACCGCATCACCGAGATAGTCTTCAACACTCTCAGCAACCCCGTCAAGCCAGTCACCAAAAGAGGGTGCTACCATCATCGAATGGGGAGCGGGACGTGCTCCGAGAGAGGCAGAAGAACTCGAGTCCGAAGTGCTACCGTATGTCCCATCGTCGTTGGGGTTGTTGAGTATGTTTGTAATTTTTTGTAGAGTCGTGACAACGTCGTCAAAGGTACTATCAGCAATGGTAGTGTCTGGGAAGATTGCCTCGCCAGTAGTTGAAGTGGCATTCTTGAGATCGGACCCAGATGTATAACGAGACCAAGCTTGCGTAACGCGTTGCCGTGGCTCGACCTTTACGGTATAAGATGAGTCATCGTCTGTGGTGCTATCGGCCACGGTGAACTGTAGAAGAGGACTAGAGATGCTGAGATCTGCCTGAGTAACAACTCGCATGCGACCGTTATTATCGGTGGATATGGAAATTGGGTCTGGCCCGATCCTGTATGATTTATCATTCACGAGTGCATAGACCAGTTGCGACGAGGAGACGGACTGGACGGACAACGTTAAATAGATGCTTAGACACGCAACTGACAACTTGACAACTTACTAATGGATATTCTTGATTGATAGAAGCGTTCAAACTACCTTTGAGCGTAATGTGCGTTTCAAAGGAGTTATACCTGAACACGTCATAGACAGCTTGACACTCGGTGCGAAGAGACTTACGTGGTATAGTTCTCTTCATCCCAGTGTACATGAACGGCATGGTCTGCCCACAGAGAAGCTGAGGGATCTTGCACAATATGCCTCAGTTGGCTGTCATTCGTTCCCACGTAAACAGCCTCAGTAGCGCCAGAAGAGCCATTGACCTGGGAAGTGAAGAAGCCGATAGAACGCCTCATTGGTGCGCTGGATGCACTGAACGTAGGGCTAACGCTGCTTGATGTGCGAGTCCCCATGATATGGTACAGATCACCAGCAGTGGATACCGCTAGAACACTAATCGTCGAGGCACCACCATCGCCAACAGGCTTTTCGACAGCAGTAATTTGTTGAAATGAAATGTCAGGAAGAATAACGGTAGGCTATGAGAACAAGTATCATTGTCATGATTGTTCATAGAGTATCAAATAGCTTACCTCGTTCCCTAGAAATTGGCCGACGTAGTACCCAATTCCTGCTAAACCTGCGACGTAAATGTCTGAAACGCCAAGCGTGGTGGTGGTAGCAGCTATATCGCGTGCGCCGTTGCCAATCTTGTCCAAAAGGAGAGTATAATCGAGTGATTGATCCTTATCGGTACTGGTACAAGACGCCGCAGTTCCAACATCAGCATCAGTCGTATCGTCTGAGCTGTCCGTCTTGTACAATGTTGCCAAGCCCCCGTAGCGCTTCAAGGTAACAGCCAAGCCTTTCATGACGACTGTGGCGTCTTGTTGTAGGGTTAGAGTTCTCCATGTACTATCGTCCGGTGAAACAACATATTCGGTAGCGACTTTGCTGTCGGTGCCTGCCGTCCCTGCAATAATGATCCAGGAATTTGCTTGATGATTTGCGGCAGAAACGGTGAGAGTTGAGATGAGAATTGCATTATCGTTTTTAATTTGGGTGAAGGAAATTTCTGGAAAGGATTTGAGCTATATGTGTTAGGTTTGAGGCAAAGAGCTTACGGGATGGATCGAAATCTGATTTGGTAGGGTCAAATGGTGCCGCGTAATAAAGATCGGATGACCCTGTTGTCGAGCTTGAAGGAATGGCCACTGCGATTGCAACTTTCTTGTCGTCATGCTGGGCGAGGTGGAATGCAGTCACAGAGGTATCAGTTGTCACAGGAGTGATATCCAGAGTATTCCATGATTGCCCAGAAACATGGCGAAGGCAATAAAGGCGCTATCCAGGAAGTGAGGTCTACGATCTGGGGGGATGGAAGCCACATACCGAGTCAGCCCCAACCGTGAATATCAAGGGTTGCTGGTCTCCGTCAAAGACAAAATGTAAACTCTGGTTGGCGTCAAAATGGGCTACGGGGAGAGTAATGGTCTTGAATTCCGAGCAGGTGACCGCGTTTATGGTTTGGGTATTGGGATCCTCTGTTTTGGAAGGGTCAAGGGTGATGTTCGTTTCCGTGGTGCATGTAGAGACAAGAAGGTTGGGATTTAACAAGGGAGTCATTGTTCCAACGATATGAGCGCTGTATCGCGTACCACACTATGCAAAGTATATATCATGATATGGATACATCGGCGCCGCATTTCCGACGCCAAGAGGGACATATGCTGTCTGGTGTCATGGGGTCGGAGTTGGTGGGTAGTCTGGCGCATTTGTTCCCGTTCGTTTACATCATAATATCTTCCCTTATCTTCACCCATGACCATGCTTGTGACCATGCCCTGCTGAGGCAAAACCCCCTCATTCACCGACGACGCGAGGTTTTTGAAATGAAAGGCACGGATAGCATGTCGAATGATTCGAGGAAAGAGAGTCTGGCGCATCTGTTCCTGTTTGTTTACATCACATATCTTCCCTTATCTTCACCCATGACCTCCCTGGCATGACCTCCCATGACCATGCTTGTGACCATGCCCTGCTGAGGCAAAACCCGCTCATTCACCGACGCCGCGAGGTTTTTGAATTGAAAGGCACGGATAGCATGTCGAATGATTCGAGGAAAGAGAGGCCTAATCCGGCCGAGCAATCGACGTAGCTTTCTTGTCGTCCTCCCACTTCATCCCACCTCCCACCTTCGTACATCGAACATGCGCACTCAGCACTGCAAAGGAACTATTGCTGAATATGATATGGTTCTGGAAGTGAACGTCTCTGCTCTCAATGTACAATTCCGGAACCTGTACGATACGCCTGTCGACCCAAATGACCTCACCACGACCTTGATCCCGAATAGCATGAAGCTGGGCTATACGTGAGTTGGATACGCTCTCTTGATCGCATTGGGCCGCATGATGAGGTATACAGTGTGTATAATGAGACCACGAAACAGTGGGAAGATACAGATGAAGGACTCACCGCCGATTCGATCGAGTGCCCCGTTGTTGACATCAACTCGGTTTCGTATCAAGATGGAAAGGATCGTGCCGTCAAATTGAGTGTTGAGATTGATACGGGAACTATGACGTACATCGACGATGATGGGAAGGATCAGAGCGTCACCGTGGACGGCTGGACGTTCTCTTGGCTTGCAGCCCTCGGGGATGTATACATCGCTGACCTGGATACCGGTATGCGGGTATTATCACTTGCGGGCTGGTGTGTTTGACTAACAAAGGGGATTCAGAGCCAATGAAGAGTGACGCCCAGGATAAGGTGCAAGCCGCTCTCGATCAGGTTCCAGATCAAGACTTTCTTCCCGCTTCCATGTTTTGTACATTTGAAAGTACCCTGGTCGCAAAATCGTTTCAGCTTGTTGACAGCGATGGAAACACCGTAGACACGTGGGTTCTTCTTCTTGCTTCTCATTCTTTTAGTTGACGCAATACAATCAGAGTGGCCACCAGGAATTTTCTGTCTTATTTTACCACGACCTATTCTCACACCGATCACATTCCATGGATCTTGGGCTATGGTATTAGTCAGACCATCCCGCATCCAGACACAGCTCAACCCAAGTTCTGGCCGGTCGACTATCAATATTCCGTTACTCCATATTCAAACAATGCGGACCTGGCCACGGTCAACTTTTGCATGCTCACGAAGACTCCGAGATCCAGCGGCTACAACTGGGGTAGTATGGATCCTACGAAACTGGGACCGTCTTTTGTTGACGTGACAGCGGCGAGCAATATGCCAAGCGATGGCATTCTTGCCATCTCTAGTCGTATCTTCCGCCTGCACTGGCTCATCCCTGTTATCCTCAACCAAATGAAGGCGTGCCCTGAAGACGTTACCGAAAGTGACGGAAAAGTCACGTCCTCTACCATCAACGACGGCTCAACGAACTCGTCGCTGGTCAAAAATGAAGTCTTTGATATCGACACTGAAGGGACTACCTACGTCATTGTGAGCGATCCAGATCACGGCGGTGGGACGACCATCCCACATAAGATCAAGACGCATTCAACCTGTAAGTTTCGTGGAATAAAGATGGGATGTCGAACTCAAGTGAATGTGGATTAACAGATACGCTCAACGTCACACTGTCTTACGCAAGTACGTTGCAGAATTCCAACCTTCAGTCTGGGGAAACCCTTCCTCTGGATACCAAACGAGAAATCACCGTCACTCTCGATGGCACAAGGAAAGTTGACTCAGAAATTCACGAATACGCAGGTGAGTCAATAAAGTGCTGTTAGGTAATCTCATCTCACCGTAAAAAATACTCACAGACGATACCGATACAAGCAGTTACGAGACTTTTTATTCCAGTTCTACTTCCAAACTCAACTTTTCCTTCACGATCGACGCTGGCGCAGAAGGTACTTGGGCGCTAGCTTGGGCCGGAAAGGCAAGCTACGCCGACTCTGGCGCGTCTGGTTTTCTCTGTGATATCACTTCCAACAGCGTGGACTTGCCCTACAACCAAGCAACTGTTGTACCGTCTGTAGCTTTCCCCCTCTTTCTCGATGACCGAGTCGCTGATCAAAGACATTAGAACTGGGGATGTGTTCACCTTTTTGGGTTTAGACTCTGATACCTATGGGCATATTTACTCCCATGTCAAGTTTAAGACGATTGGCGCTAGTAGCTCGACGCATAGCTCGACGCGTAGTTCCAGTCCAACCCCTTTGGCGTATACCAAATGAAGTGGACCATGGCTATACAAGTTCGATAAAATACACAGCACTCCCCATGCTGTATGGCCTACGTGTTACTTCTCTTAGTATGAGGATGCACTGTCGCTAAAAAGGACTGAGGCCCGGAGGTCGATGACTCCGAACAGCGAAAGATCTTGATGAACCCACGTGGAACTCCGATAACCCAATCAAAGTCGAGACTTGTTCAACGGAGCTGAATGTGGATAGGGTTCCAATCGTCATGATAACACGATGCATGCATCCCCTTTCATAAATCTATTCCTCCCTGCCAATCCCCAAGTTATCTATGTACAGAATTTTACTAGGTATGTACGGTTAACCCACTGGGATCATATTAAACACCAAAACCATGTATCGAGGAAAAGAAATGAGTTATGATGATTAGAACGCACACAAACGACGTGGGGGGTATCATCCGCACACCAAGCAGAAAACTCCTACCTCCTCTTCTCACATGATCACACACTCCTTATCCTCGGCCTTGGCACCCTGGAAGCCCATCTCGGCAAACGTGGTGGGGCCCTTGCTGGGCTTGGGCGCATACACAACCCCTCCACCCAACCCAGGCGTCGCTCCACGCCCAAGCTCGTCCTCATCATCATGCCCATCATCACTTGTCGCACCTCCAGCACCTCCCGGACCTCCTGGACGACTACCAAGGCCGCTAGGCGGTGGCAGCGCTCCTCCCCGCCCATGACCCGTCCCAGGTCGCGACTGTGGCGGACCACCACCACCTCCAGGGCTGGCCAGACGCGCAGGTCCAGGCGCGTCTGTCAACGTGTACCGTGTCGCGCCCGCAAACTGATGCTGTGGCTGCTGCTGCTGCTGCTGCTGCTGTGGCTGGGGGCCCGGGAGGGACTGCTGGTGGAGCGGCGGCGGACGACCTCCGGAGATGGGAGGGACCGAAGCCTGGTGGTGGTGTACCGGACGACCCTGATGGCTCTGGTTCTGATTCTGGTACTGCTGCTGGAACTGCTGCGCCGGAGTCAAAGGCTGCTGCTGCGGTCCGCCTCGTAAAGAGTTTTGTCTGATAACCTCGACAACCCTGCGCCCATCCTGCCGCATGCGCGGTGGGGGACCCTGGCCCTGTTGCGGGTACTGTGCCTGTGCCTGAGGCGGCGCCATGGGCTGGGGAAACGACGACGGGGGGTGCTGCTGTGCGCCCGCACCAGGCACCGCACTCTGCTGGGACCGCTGCTTCGCCTGTGTACGTTTCCTCACGAGCTTGTTCTCGGTGATGGTGTCGTGCTCATGCCTTGAGAGCGCCGCTGGTGAGGGCTGTTGGAGCGCCGCAAGCCGTTCGGCGGCATCAGTATTTCCATGCTCCCTCGCCCTTGTATACCACTTGATTGCGACCTGGAGGTCCTTTGGGCCACCGACACCGACCTCGGCATAGTACCCCATGGCAAACTCGGCACTGGGCAAGCCTTTCCTGGCGGCCTTTTCTGCAAAGGTCCAAGCGAGGCCCTCGTCCTTTTCGAAACCGCCGTCGTCCTCCTGGCCCTCCTCGCCGGAGCCGCAGAGGAACCACTTGCTGAGGGCCATGTCGGCCTCGACCTCGCCCTGTTGGCTGGCGAGGGAGTAGTACTGGACGCTGAGGAGGGGGTCGAAGGGGAAGGGGGGCTGTGCAAACTCGTAGGCGTGGCCGAGCTTATACTGTGCGGGTGCGAAGCCGAGGTAAGCTGCACGCTCGAGATGACGACGGGCCTCCAAAAGACGGGTGGAGGCCTGGGGGATGAAGGGGTTGAAGGCGGTGGGAGGCAGAGGGGCGGGGAGGGACGGGAACTCGGAGAGGAGGAGGAGGGCAAAGATGTAGGCGGGTTGGGGGAGTTGGGGGGTGGAGAGAGTTGCTGCGCGATGGAGAAGGGGCAGAGCCAGATTTGGGTTGGAGGGGAGACCGAGCTGACCCATCATGTGGGCCATTCCCATGCGCTGAAATGGACGTTAAAAAATAGTCGAAAAGAAGATATACACGAGAGAACGCACATAACAGCAGCTTTCGACACCGAGCTTGACACCGCGTTCGAAACAGTCTTTGGCATGAGGCATGTCGTTGAAGGTCTCATAATCTCTGCCTAGACGGAACCACGCCTGGGCAAAGCCGGCGCGTGCTGCGCTCTCAAAGTCGCGGAAAGCGCCCCTGGGGTTGTGCTGGATATGGTCGGGATAGGCTCCGCTGGCAGAAAAAGTGGCACGGAGGTAGACAGCCTCTGCCGAGACAGGGCCGGCCTGGGTAGACGCGAGCTGGAGGACGGTGGGGACGGCTGTCTGGACGAGCTGTGCGAGCAGGGGGTCGGTTATGATTGCGGGACCGACGGGGGTGTCAGTGGAGGAGGGGGATGGGGAGTTTTGGGCGACGTGCTTTTCGACGAGGAGGAGAACATCACGGGACCAGGAGAGGCGAAGGGCGGGATCGTGGGCCGGGTTTTGAATGGAGGGAAGGGCAGCGTGCAGGGTGGTGAGAACGGGGAGCGGGGCGGTGAGAGACGGGGTGGCTGTGGGAGCGACGGGCTCTCTCGGCGGCGGGCCGTAGGTGGACTGGACACGGGCGTGGTGTGGATGAGGCTGGGGAGAGACGAAGGCGAGGCTCTGGTTGAAGGAAGACATGAGAGGGGCCTGTGGTGACGAAAACGTGCGTTGACGGGATCCTGCCGGCCCCAAATACGTGTTCGGCTGCGTCCAGGGTGACCACTGATCTCCACGAGTTGGATTGATGCTAAGTTGCTCATCGAGTGCACGGGCCATCTGCACACATACTCAGACTCAAAAAATATATTTATCGCAATTATCTGCAGCACCCACGTTTTCTGGGATCCCAGGATCGAATCGATGCGCTTGGGGCGCAGCGAGTGGGCTGGAGAATCTGGGTGGCGGATCGAACTGGCTGGCGCGTAGATCGGGTGGGAGGGGAGGAACAGGAGGAGCGCTGAGTACAGGCTGAGAGGTGGGTCGTGGTGGGATGGGCGGTAAACTCATCGTGGCAGATCAGTCGATTTCTTTCAACCCTCCCATCGATTTGTTGACGCCCGCTTATATAATAAGCTCGTCCAGGAACTGCGCCGCAAATCCTGATCAGCGCCCAGCGTTCCGCCCTTCCTAATATACCTTGCCACAATCGCATCGCCACCGACACTCTACCTTTGCCGCGTCAAGGCTTCCCATTATTTGCCGTCTTCGCACAACCATCCCGTGTTCAGGTTCCAAAGCTGGTGCTGTTGGAATCCTTGCCATCATGTAAGCCCGAACACTGCAAAGCCGATCATCGCAAGACGGAAACTCAAAGTCTCAAACAAGTCCGCACCAACACTAGTATCTCCGAGTCATTGACACACGGAGGATTTTCGGCATCTGTTAGGCGGTATCCGTCGTTCTCAATGAGTATTATTTTTCCGCGACAGACATACACAGATCATCGGTCCTACAACACAAGATAACCGAAAAATGAGGGCCACAATGCGTAATTCGGTCTTTCAAGCCGCGACCCTGGTGAGCAACACACGAAGAAGGGGTTAACAAGAACTCGGTTCTCGAACTTTGGCAGCCCTCGATCCTCGGGATGGCTCATACCATAGGATCTTGTAATCAGCAAAAAAACTAGGCATATATAATTCTATCCAGTCACCGCTCGCGAAAGATCAAACACCGTTGGTGGGAGTTCAAAACATAAACTAGAAGCTTCAGAAACCATTGTTATCACGTCAAGGGCCGACCTAAGTAGTACATACAAACAAGCAGTGGGAATGTCGAAAAAAAAGGTATCAAATAAATCAAACCACCCAGAAATCGACCAGAAGATAAAAATAAAAATGAACAATGATGGCTTATACCTTTACAACAGGGTATGATGTGGTGGGTTCAGACTTGGTATCGAGATACGAAGCTGTGGTGTCAATCGTCTTGTCTTGATGTGTCTCCAGTTCAACATGGATGGCCGTGTCGCGCTTGAACGCCAACGATCGCGCCCCTCGTCCAAACATGCCACTGTTCTCAGGGCTCCGTCCATCCAGCGCCAGGTCCTCGCTACGCTGCACAAACGACGGTTTCTTCACCCGAGGCAAAAGACGGGAGATAAGAGAAAATATAACGGCGACGTTGCAGACGAGGAGGGACGAGCAGACCTAGCCACGCGTGGGAGGAAGGAAGGGGGTAGAGATGAATGCGTGAGCACCGAGGGAAAAAAGCTTGTGATGAGCCAACAACACAACTTACTTCGATGATAGCCACGAACACGACATCCAATCCACCCACTCGCAAAATGTAGTAGGCGTGAATGAGACTTGTTATGGTCGTGACGATGCTGGACGAAAAAACGAGAAGCAGCCGAGTCCGCTCGGTTACGGACACCTCCAAGTGCCAGATCAGCCTCAACGGCGCGATGACAAGCACAGCATCAGAGAGGATGTCACCTATCGTTTGCTGTCAGAAGGAAAAGGAAGCTGGACTCTTGGACTGGACTAGGCGTACTGATAAGTTGGGCGATGGCAACCGGAGTCCCGAGCGGACATTGAGGTGACGGTTTCAACTGGCGGAGCGTCAGTTAACGTCCCCCCCCCCACATAGAACATCCTTCACCTTCCAAGTGGCTATTCTCTCACAGACCCAGAACACCTGGGAAGCAAGAACTATCCATGTGATGACGAAGCACCCCGCTATAACATACAAGACACGTCGGGTGCCCGTGTGTGGCGGAGTGATTCGTATGATCATGAACATGATTGAAAGGCGGGCGGGCCTATGATCACCAAACGTGAGTTAAACCCGAAGGAACGCTGCCACGGAGAACAAATACCATATGACCAGATAGAAGGATTGAGCGATCAGGTAGTACAGGGCGTACCGAGTCGTGAACGAATATTGCGCTAAACAAAGAATTCATGAGATACCGATGACGGCGACGCAAAAAACAGATGTACCTGGGTTACCCAGGTGAAGGAATATAGCAAGGTGGAACAAGAACAGGCCAATCAGGGAGAGCGCAGCGAACGCATCATCAAATCCAAGATTACGCCTCCGTACGCGTTCCAACAGGCGGATAATTGTCACCACACCCGTCGGAATTGCGGCAGCCAGGGCGAGCACTGAAAAGAGTTCATGCTCAATCGCGATGACGACAGACTTGACAAAAAAACCGAAACCTTACCCTTCACATCATAGATGGTGTAAGTCATCACGCCGAAAGCCTTGGAATCCCTTCCAGCTGCGGGGAACGCTCTGTGGGTCCGATACGTCTAAGAGTGAGTGGGCGATCATTGGGCTTACGCATTCATCATCGACTCACCAAGTTCAAGGTCTTTTATAGCAGTGAGAAGGGCGGGTCCACAGTTTATCCGCCGTGCTGACAGAGGGAAATGACAATGCGGGGCTCCATCAGGATGGTGTTGTACTTAAAGCCTCCTCGTTACAGGAGCAATTTGAGGAACGTTCAAGTTGGTTTTGTCGCCGCTAACTCCGGAAGATATGCACCGATCTCTCAAGAGTTGCAATCCATTCCTTTGGCCTATGTCCAATTCAAAGCTGAGGCCTTTGGTGTGAAATTTCCAATAGCTGTTGCATAGCTTGACAACGGGTTCAAAAGCAGAACATGCAAGTTGCCACAAGACGACCAGAAACTGGGATCCTGCCAAAAATAACATTGATTTCGAATTTACATTCCCACGACTAATCCTTAGTGGCCTGGCCTGATTTCTTTCATTCTTCAACAAATGCTCAGTCGCGTATGCAAAGCATTCATTTTCACGACAGAAAAACGACGCAGCGTCGACCGAGACAGTGAGGTGCAATATCAATTCATCTTGAACGCGGATGAGAACTTTCCTGTTAGTCGGTGCGTGGATGAGCACAAATCGGTATGGTTTGCGGGCGAACTCTCCAGGCCCACCGATACATACCAATCAAGGAAAAAACAGTAATCCAACGGAAGGAGAGCCCACGCAACGATACCTTGAGTTATCATTGGTTCGACCTGTCCCTACCTTGACATCCACAGAAAATAGACGCCCATCTTATGAACGTCGCGCTTCAATTCCGTAATGTGATCGATCCATGTTTAAATCTCCCCCAAGGAACGCTGTCGCTATCAATTGAATAAACGCGCACAAAACGAGTAAGTATGCTTTACGTCCTCCAAGTCGTTCCTCGTGTCCACGCAGAGTCGCAAGTGGATGGTGGGATTAATCTGATACACATGTGCTTTCCTCCATGTGTTTGACCTACATACAGGTTAAAATGTTGATGTCAGTGGCAAATTCGTGTCGCGGAGTATTTTTCTGAGTCGACTCAGGAACTTACTTTTTGAGAGTCTCAGCTGATCGTGTCAACTGGCAACACAGGCACAGAGCGATTGCAATGAATGAATTTAAATGGCGTGATTACCCGAAGGAGGATATAGCGGTGCCGGGAAGCATCTGCCCCTCAATCGCCCTTGATATATCAGGGCCTGTATCGGAGCCGTGATTCTCGGATTTTAAGTGGGCTTGAGGATCATCTGGACAGCGGATACATAGAGGGTGGATCGAAATCACCCTCTGCACATCATGTATGACGCACAAGTGATTATTGGTATTACAAGCCGTCTAGTAGTATTATGTAGTTGAAATCAAGGAAGATAGAAATTTACGGTGCCCAGAATGATACGCAATCGATGTCCATATCACGGATGTCCGTGGGCACTGACCTTCGGATCCACATGAGGTGGATCTATCACGGTCTCTAGATCCACGCGTATGGCCGTGTCCATGCTGTGCATGAAGTGAAGCGACCTCGATGCCCGATCCGACCCACCACAACCCCCAGAGCAGCCTCTGAATCTTCCACCAACCAGCGGCCCTTTGCAGCGTCGCTGTGAGCCTGCTCTTCCGTGTTTCATTGTGTCCACGATGCGCAAGAGCAGCGATACGATAACGGGCAGATTGCAGACGAGAAGCGAAGCGCAAACCTGCCATCGGCGAACGGACCCACGATCAGTTGAGTAACGGAAAGGGGGATGCAACGACATACTTCGATGAGGGCAACGAATAGAAGTTCCATACCCCCTACTCGCATAACATAATATGCGTGAACAAGGCTCGACAGAGTCGTAATGACACTCGAAGAAAAGAGGAGCAGCAAGCGGCTGCGGTCCGCCCAAGAAATATCGATGTTCCATAACAGCCTCAATGGCGCGATGACGAGGATAGAATCAGCATAGATATCGCCTGGAAATTCATTCCTCCGTTAGAATCAGGTCAAACATGTCCAGGAATGCGCTCCCGCACTTATTAATTGAGCAATCGCAACTTCCATTCCAAGCGGGCACTGAGGGCGCTGTGTATCCTGGAAAGTGTGGGTGCATATCAGACAAGGAATGTTGGAAGAGTCAGAGCCGCTACCAGCTCACCTTCCAAAGGGGCTTCCGGTCACAGACCCAGAACACTTGTGCAGCCAGAATGGCCCACAGCACGATGAATGAGGTAGCTAATACACACAAGACGCGTCTCGTTCTCGACCGTGGAGTTGTGAGCCGCATGACCATCGCCATTATCGAGAGTCTGGCGGTCCTATGAGTCAAGCATTAGTCAATGGATTGGAAGAAAGTGTTTTTGAAGGCAGTGGACCGGAAATAGGGAGGACGGGGGTCTATAGGATAAATGAGAGAACCTCAGGACGTGGTGAACACGGACTGAGTATATTGAATGTACCTATAGGATAAATGAGAGACTAAGGTACATAAGTAAAGGAATGACAGTGGGATAATACATCGGACTTACACCTCAGGACGTGGTGAACACGGACTGAGGTGTTGGCTACAAAAAAAGTATTGTAGACTATGAAGGATTAGGTAATGTGAGTGATGCGCCACAAATAAGTGAATGTCGGTAGACCTGTGAGTATCGAAAGTCTTAACACTCCCCCTCGATCTGAACATGGTCAAACGACATTGAGGAGTTCACGGAACAATGTGAACTTGACACGTGCAAGCGACTTGGTGAGAATGTCGGCAACCATTTCGTCAGTGGGAACATATTTGACACGAATGTAATCTTGGTCAACAGCCTGGCGAACAAAGTGGAAATGAACGTCAATATGCTTTGTCCTGGCGTGGAAACGGGAGTTCTTTGAAAGTTCAATAGCGCCTTGGTTGTCGCAATGAAGAGTGGTAGGAAGGCAATGATTATAAAAGAAGGAAAGTTCGGTGAGAAGCTTGTGGATCCAGATGATGTCCTTGGTCGCATGTGTGAGGGCCACGTACTCGGACTCGGTGCTGGACAGAGTGATGATGGGCTGCTTCTTGGCACTCCAGGAAACGACTCCAATCCCAACAAAGAATGCAAAGCCCGAGATAGAGTGGCGATGGAGATGAGATGCCCAATCAGCATCCGAAAACCCTAAAACACCAGAGGTATTGCTTCCAGAAGCGAGGCAGTGACCGCCAAGGATGAGGCGGAGATGTTTTGTGCCAATGAGGTAGCGAAAGACACGCTTGACGGCCTCGAGGTGAGTGGTATGGGGTGAGTCGAGGTGCTGAGACAACGTTGAGACAGCATACGTGATGTCTGGGCGTGTCATCGTCGAGAGGTACATAAGAGACCCAATCATCTCCCGATAGATAGTCTTTTCAGACAGCGTGAGAAGTGTCGGTGAGACAGCTGGGGAGTCTGGCGTGAAATCGGCTCCATGTTCCATAGGGGTAGACATCGGTTTTGCCTTGTCGAGACCGAAACGGGTGAGGATTTGGTCAACATAGGTTTCTTGGCCGAGAGCTATGGTACGGTTCTCAACGTCGCGGGTGATGTTAACACCAAGGAGCCAGCTGATGGAGCCTAAATCGACAAGTTCGAAAAAGTCGCCCATTTCCCTCTTGATATGTGCGGAAGACTCAGCAGAGTTGGCGATGATGGTGAAATCGTCAGTAGCAGCAGCCATAATGACGAAATTGTCGCCCTCAACGCGGTAGAAGGTGGCCTCGTCGGCCTGAGAGACGTGGAACCCGAGGCTCGTGAGGATTCGTTTGAGCTCTTGGTACCAGTGGTGAGCACCTTGTTTTGTTCCATAGAGTGGTCGGCGTAGGCGGAGAACAATGTGTTTGCCAGATTTGGCGAGATCATCGGGAATGGTACGAAAAAGTTCGTAGTAAGGTGGTAAAGCCAGATAAATGACTTCGTTTTCTTTGAGCAGAGAGTTGAGGTATGCGTTTTTGACATCGGCTTGCTCAATGACGACGTCGCGGCCTTTAGAAGCAGCTAACGCGAGTAAAATGCGGAGGGTAGCTGGGCGAACGGTGGGCGCGAATGTTTCGGTGAAGTCCTTGCCGAAAATTTGCACGAATCCTTTTGCGACGACGCGTGCGCGATAATGGACAATATTGCCTTGGGCGTTGCGTTTGCGGCGGAGAACCCAGCGGGAAGGGACAATGTTGGCGTCCGAAGGTGCTTCAACGATGTCCCAGGTGGCGAGTTTCTCGATCTGAGCGAGTTCTTCCTCCATCCCGGCCTTCCATTGTTCGGATTCCGTTCCGTTGATTACGTCATCGACGCGTGGTTGATCATCCGACACAGCTGCCACGGCTGTGTGCACAGCCTCGCGGAACCAGTTCATTCCGGACTCGTTCGGCTCCCAGTGGACTCCCCCTGGTTCAAGACCTTCGTCCTCAACGATATGGGCGTCTCCAGCAGCGGTTCGACGTTTTCCGCGGCCGTATCTTTCTTCGTCGTACTGGGGAAGACCAGCTAGCGAATTGCGGCGCGTTTTCGTTGCATGATTGGGGTCTGGTGCTGAGGACTTTGAGGAGTCGTTTGGCGGAGTTGCAGTGCTGGTATCAGGTGCGTTCGGTGTTTCTGGCATTGTGGGTTGTTCTGAAGACTTGCTGGGGGCGACAGGATTCGAAATAATCGGTTTTTCGACCGATTCCCACTCCCCCTCGAATTTGACGTCCCCAGGCTCAAGCATTGCCGTCCGGTCGACGTAAACGTTGCGTTCGACTGAGACCTTGTTCTTCCCTGGCCAGTAGACACGATATCCCTTGGATTCGTCGTCGTATCCAACAAAACGGCCCTCTTTCGCTCGTGGATCCAGCTTACCAGCATGCAGGTCCTTGACCCATACAGGTACTCCCCACTCCAGCAATCCCCTGAGGTCGGGTTTGCGCCCTGTCGCTTTTTCGATAGGCGCGACGAGCTCAGGCGTTGCACGGGAGGGGACCCTGGCACCAATCCAAACGCTGTGGCGGACGGCTTCGCCCCATAGGTTTCGAGTTAGACCTGCGCCGATTATCATAGAGCGTGCTCGCTCGATGTGCGTTCGGTGGCTGCGTTCGGCGGCTCCGTTCGACTGAGGAGAGTCGTGGACAGTCAGATGTCGAACTGTCCCGGCGTTTTTGAGGAGTTTCGTGAATTCAGTGCTGAGATATTCGCCCCCGCGATCGCTACCGAGACACTTGATATCAGCGTTTCGCTGCATCTTCGCCCATTTCTCATACTGCTGGTACTTCTCCATGGCTTCTCCTTTCGTCTTTAGGAAATCCGCTCGATCTTCGCCCGTCGCCATGTCGTGATAAAACTGGCAGTAGTTGTGTCCGCCGAGGGATGTGACCTGGGCTGGACCCCATAGATCAGTGACGATCTTTTCCCCGTACTTCGTGTACTTCGTTGTACTCTCCTTTGGAAAAGCTTGCTGGTGGGCCTTTCCTTGGACGCAAGAGCTGCAGAACTCGGGTTTCGTTTTTGGATCAATAATGATACCGGAAACGGCACCTTTCGACACCATCTCGCGAAGGGTTCGGAAGTTGAGGTGTCCGAGTTTACGATGGAGTTCGTTGATGTCCATAGGGGCGGCTGCGACATTTGCATGGAGACCGGGGGTGGGATTTACAAGGGCCGAGGGATCAATACGGTATAGACCACGGATACGAGGGACTGAGCCGAGGATTTTTCGCTCGGGACGTGCGCCACGAATGACGCATGCACCATCTTCAATTAAAATGGAGCATCCAGCGCGATCGATACAGGAGACGGAAATGAGTGTGAACGCCATGCTAGGTGCGTAGTAGACGCTTTGGAGCGTAACGGTCATGGCTTTGTGCCCAGTACAGGCAGGTAGTTTCACCTTGAGATTCCCTCTACCGATGGCACTAAAAGTGCGACCATCAGCAGCTTTGATGGGTTCGGGAGTGATTTCTCGATAGTTTAGGAATTTGTCCTTGTCGGGGGAGAAATGGCTACTCGCGCCACAGTCGATGATGACGCCAGCAGATGGAGCTGCGGCATGGGCAGCGTGATCGTGCCCAGATGTAACGACGAGCGCGACATTAGGGGTGTCGTCGTCAGTCTCCTCTTCAGTGGCAATGGCTATGATGGCATAATTGTCGTCGTTGTCCGAGTCGTTGTCGGCAGCGTTCGCAGACTTGTTGGCCTTCTCCTTGGCCTTTGCCAGCTTTTTCTTCCACAATTCTGGTGGGTTATCAGCTCTGCCTCCCCCTTTTTCGAAGCATCCTTCCTTTAAATGACCATCCTTTCCACAATTCGTACATTTCTTTGAACTTTCCCCACCGTTATCGCCTCTTCCTTTTCCCCTCGATTTTTGGCCACGAGAACTACCGGCAAATTTGGCATGTGCGGCAGCCATGGCAGCATTTGATTGGTTAATGCTGTCTTCCATTGTCGCATTGTTGGCCTCTTCGGTGATGTGCCAGATGAGATCAGAGCTTGAGATCTTTGTCTTCGTTTGACGCGCGGTGGTATCGAGGGTCGTAAAAAGGGGTCGAAAACGGGTGGTAAGGGAGAGAGAGGTGCGGATGTGGGTGTTAAAGCTGTCATCGGTGATCTGGGAACCAGTTTCGGCGAGGCGTTCACGAATGGCCTTCATAGTGCCAAGATGGGTTCGCATGTCTTCACCCTCGGTATAACGGATTGTCTGGAGCTTGTTGAGGAGGTCTGTCTGAAACATGTCCCCTTTTGTGGCATGGATCGCGACCAGCTTCTTCCAAACTTCGGCGGCACTGCTGCCTTTGATTTGGATGAACGTGGACGCGTCGACCGTGCCATAAATAAATTCGCGGACTTGGGCCTCTCGTTGTTTGTAGAGGTCGACAGCTTCCTCGTACTTGTCAAGTTCGTCATCTGTCATTGCAGTGGTTGATTTCGGTTTGAACCACTTGCCATTCTGCTCCGTAATGGTATCCGGTTTGCGCGCGGTTCCGCGAAGGTGTCTCCGTAGTCCTTTCGTTGCTATTATAGCATTCTCAACACGCTCTTGGTACATGACCCAATTTGAGCCATCCTCCGCGAGCTTTGGGAGATTAACGACCTTAATGGTGGACGTAGAGCTTTCTTCGTTTGCCATCGCGGGGCCCATAACCTTTGAAGGCAATGGACCGGAAATAGGGAGGACGGGGGTCTATAGGATAAATGAGAGAACCTCAGGACGTGGTGAACACGGACTGAGTATATTGAATGTACCTATAGGATAAATGAGAGACTAAGGTACATAAGTAAAGGAATGACAGTGGGATAATACATCGGACTTACACCTCAGGACGTGGTGAACACGGACTGAGGTGTTGGCTACAAAAAAAGTATTGTAGACTATGAAGGATTAGGTAATGTGAGTGATGCGCCACAAATAAGTGAATGTCGGTAGACCTGTGAGTATCGAAAGTCTTAACAGTGTTTTATGCCAGGAACGTGCCAGATGGTGGCGTAGAACCCTTGTGCGATGAGATAATAAACGACTGCTTTTCCCGGTTGTGAGAGGTAAGCTAATGGAGGGTTATCATCTGGAAGTCAACCGCGGGAGAGGAGAGGAGCAGCGACAAACATACATGGGTCGTCAAAATGAATAAAAATTGCTATGGTGAACAGCATGAGACCGCCCAAGGATAATGTGGCAAACGCATCGTCGTATCCAAAATTCTTTCTTCGAGTCCTTTCAAACAGCCGGATAACCGTCACTACGCCTGTTGAAATTGGACCAGCGAGGCCAAGGACTTGTGAGACCAAATACATGAATCATCATATCTACTTTGGAACGAGAGTCGGACAGCTCACCTGTGACTGTGTGCAGGTCAATGGGCATCACATGGAAGTGGGTTGATCAGTGAACCATTCTCCTCCTGATCTATATATATCCACGTGCGGTGAAAATCATGTACGATCTTGAAAGAAAAAGCCGATGAGACGAATTATATGGAGCCTGCGATATCCGAGGACCTCCTGCTAACAGACAAGAGTGACCAACGCAAGGTAAGTATGTCCGTTGATAGTGGTGGAGACATGCACAGCCCCCATGTGTAGAACTGACACAAGGCTGTGAAAACCTGTCCAACACTCCTTAGCGTAAGGGTTCCGCTGACCCCCCTTCGTGGCAGTTAGTGACGATCTGACAGATAAAACAGGTGCAACATGATGGCGACTGCGGGGTATGGAGCAAAGGTGAATTGTGAAGAAAGCCAACCCCACGTCTTTCCCGTACCGCCCAGTATTACATAGTACCTTGTCACCCTGAGTTGTGACTCGGACGATGATGACCGGCCCTTGCGTCGTGTCCCATGAATCATGGTTGTAAAGGGGGGAGCGACGATTGAGTCAACTTACTGAAGGCTGCAACAACATGAAGGGAGTTCGGTATGAGGAAGAAGACGAGCCATCACTAAACCATCCCCTCGACACGGATGAACGCGTTCGCGATGTTTTATATGTATTATCTAATTGTTTGTTCATCCTTAACACGTGCAGAACAAACAGAAGGGAAAACGCAAACATCCATGTAATGGGCTGGCACAAATGGCCTCTCCGCCCATCACAGAGGCAGGGCTTCAGCTGATGAAGCTTGTCAAAGTATTAGTGCAAACCCAGAGTAGGGTTTATTTTCACACCTTGCTTACTGCCATTTGCACATGAGTGTGATATTTTTTGACATGCCACGTGCATAGCACCTACAACCAAACAACAAGGATGCCATGACTCATTGGTGGGTGCTCATCACCACTTGACGTGCTCCCTGACAAGCACACCAATCAAGAGGTTAAGCTTCAAGGGGAACCTTTGATTATTTAATTGCAGCTTCAAAAAATGATGTAGAATTCAATGAGAATTTTTCTTAGTCTGCAACTTGAGGGGACAGACGTGCAACTCGATAAGGGGAGACCTGTCAACATTGTTGATGGCAATGATTGATGATGGGCAGCATGTTTGGCCACACACATGGCACATCAAAAAATATCACACTCATGTGCAAATGGCAGTAAGCGAGGTGTGAAAATAAACCCTACTCTGGGTTTGCACTAATACTTTGACAAGCTTCATCAGCTGAAGCCCTGCCTCTGTGATGGGCGGAGAGGCCATTTGTGCCAGCCCATTACATGGATGTTTGCGTTTCCCCTTCTGTTTGTTCTGCACATGTTAAGGATGAACAAACAATTAGATAATACATATAAAACATTGCAAACATGTTCATCCATATTGAGGGGATGGTTTAGGAGCCTGGAAATTTGGCACAACACAACTAAATCTGCAGATGTTGCACAATTCTTGTTACGGACTCTACGGTATGCGGACGACATCATCACTTTTACTTATCGGCCCGGCTCGGCGCCCTCTTACGAGCTTACTATGTCCAACATCTACTTCCGCAACCTTTGATTCCCAGTCTGACTCACTACCTTTACTTCGTCAGCCCCTTTAGTATACTTTGCTCCCGCGCTGACTCGCTTTCCGCAGTCAGCTTACTTATTGTACATAGCCTTCCGCAGTCGCCTTACTCATGCGCACTGCCTTCCGCAGTACTGACTCATCCGCTACCGCCTATAGTCAGTACCTATATAAACCTCCTGTACTGTAGTAGATTCCTTAGATTTAGCAATCACATTGCTCTTCGCCTTTCCACTTTCCTGCATACTCTGCCCGAACCTTGGAACGGTTTGTTAAGCATAACAAGTTGCTAAATCTCGTTAGGTTCGCCCAGAGCGAAGAGAGCAACTACCAGACGAGTCAAGACGTCGCGCTTCTTTGAAGACTTCACCAGTAACCCATTCGCCTCACCAGAAGCCCAACAGGAGGAGCTAAGTCCTCGAGACAGTATCGATTTTACACTCATCCAGCAGTACATCGAATCGGAGATCCGTCGCATCCTACAGCAGGTGCTTGACGAAGAACTAGACAACGACGAGCATCGCCCCCACGGCGAGATAGCAGAGAGCATCCATCTTGCTCGACAACACCAGATCGCGCGTTACAACGCCTGACAGAACGAACTCGAAAGCTTTCGCGTTCAAGGAGGACCTCAGACAGGTTGGATCACAGAGATCAGAGAGTTTATCGGTGTCCAGACAACCGTTATCAGAAGATTGATTAGGACGCTCACATTGAGACGTCCCAGAGCCGCATCATCACGTCGTACTTGAAGCAACAGATCTACGCCCACTTTACAACCACCGAATAACAGACCGAGTACGGTCGTTGGGCATGAAACGAGAGACTTGACCCCTTCTCACAACCGACAGACGCGCAGGAACAGAGATTCCTTAGAGATCTACAGAGGAAATACCCCGAACGTTTTGCCACCGATTCCACCGACGAGTCCCCTGACGAATTTGCTTTTGACTCCGCGCAGTCAGATATCAAACAGACGCCTAGAACAGGGACTCATTTTCAACCCTTACCTGTATTTCGAACCCCATAATCATCCCAACAACCCGACCCCTCTCCTTCTCCGCAGACTCTAGACATGGCAGAAGCTCCGGCAGTACAAACGATGGATACATCCAAGATCATCAAGGATCCTGGGATGTTCAAGGACAGACACACCTTTGACGAGTGGTGGAAAGCCACCAAACTATACATCAGGTTCCAAAAGAGCCTAACAGACGATCAGAAGATTCTTGCGGTACTATCCCGCATGATGGAAGGGTCCGGCAAGCACTGGGCCAGTAACAAGTTAGATGCTCTTGCCATTGACAACGAGAACATCACCTGGCTAGGATTCTCAGAGGATATTGCAACATGATTTTCTGTCGCCAACAAGTCAGTCGCTGCCAAAGCAAGACTTGAAGTCCTGAGGCAGGAGAAACGCACCGTTGACAAATTTTTGGACGAATTCAAAGAGCTCTTAAAGCTGTCAAACCTTGGCGAAGAAACTGGGAAATACATCCTGGAAAAGAACGTCAACCGAAGAATCTCTGAACAAGTGGCAAGCGAGGATAAGACGTACTCCGAGTACGCAAAGGAGATCCGAAACAAGGGATGACAGATGGAGGGACATGCACTAGTCATCCGGGGTGGTGGCGACATGTGCACCGGATCGGGTACCACTTATGGTGGTCAGGGCAAGGCCATGGAGATCGACAAAGCAGGAGTGGCCCGTTGCTACAACTGTCAACGCTTCGGTCACCTTGCTAAGGACTGCAGCGCTCCAAAGAAGAAAGATGGTCGCAAGTGTTTCAACTGCGACCAAGAAGGCCATATTGCGCGCAACTGCTGCAAGCCAAAGAAGAACTCCGGAAGGGTTAGGAAGGTGTCTGAAGAAGATGCCGAGAATGATGAAACCACAATCTTAGAAGCCGACGAGAAGGATTTTCCCGAAGGGTCCGATTAAACGACGCTAAGTCGCGACCCTTATCTATTAAACGGACTTGCTTGCCTTGTATGACTGCAGACAATAGAACCTATGTCATCCCTGCCAAGCGAGCCGCTGCGTCGACTAAGATTGTGAAGGGAGACAAACCTCCGAAACGACGAGAGATCAGGCTGTTAGCTCAGCTCAAAACATGACGAGGACCAAAGGTCATTCAACCTGAGGTTGATAGCGGATGTGAACGCACATGCATCCATCCCAGAATAGTACGCGAACAGAACCTCCCCACGCGAGGAATACCGCCCATAGCAATTCTAAATGCGGATGGATCACCAAATCGACAACAAAAAGCGAACCAACTTGCCGAAGTCAAGCTGGATTTGGGAACACATCAGGAAACCATGGAAGCGATGGTACTGGACATTGGGAGAACCGACATGCTCTTGGGACATGACTGGTTGGTACACCACAACCCTACGATCAATTGGACAACCGGCGCCGTAACGTTCAACCGGTGCCCAACAACATGCCGAACCAAACATTTGGATTTCAGGGTTAACCTCGATGGTCGCAAACACCTGGTTCACATGGTTGAGGTGCATGACAAAGATGCACCCAAGAAGTCAGATCAGAAATGGAAGCCTGGAGACCCTATATTGGAAGCTGTCACTCCCACACCACCTCCCACAACCAAACAACCCTCATATGTTGATCGCTTTACTCACCTCTTCGAGAAGGAGAACTTTGATAAGATCCCGAAGGAAAGGGAATGGGACCATGGTATTGAACTTACACCGGACGCACCAAAGGAACTAGGGGGAAACACATATCCCATGACACAAAAGGAACAAGAGGAATTGGACGCATTCATTGACGAGGGTCTAGCAACTGGAAAGATCCGCCCGTCCAAATCCCCTTATGCTTCCCCCTGCTTCTTCATCAACAAGAAGGATGGTTCCAAACGATTGGTACAAGATTACCGCATGGTCAACAAATTCACAGTCAAAGACAAATTCCCACTCCCTCGCATCTCCGATCTCTTGGACGTGCTGAAAGATGCAGTCTACTTCAATAAGATGGACATCATGTGGGGTTACAACAATGTCCGGATTAAAGAAGGCGATGAATGGAAGGCTGCCTTCCTTACCAGTCGAGGATTGTTTGAACCATTGGTCATGTTTTTCGGCCTTTGCAACTCCCCGGGAACGTTCTCTCGGATGATGGCTAGTCTATTCCGGGACCAGATTCGCCGACGCATCTGTGTGATCTACATGGATGACATTGTGGTTATTGGTAAAACCAAGGAAGAACTCGCGCGAAACACCAAAGAAATTCTGCAGATCCTATCGGACAATGACTTGTTCCTGAAGGAGAAGAAGTGTTTCTGGGAAGTAACAAAATGCCCCATATTGGGATATGTCGTTGGTGAAGGACGTGTCGAGATGGAAACTGAGAAGGTGGACACAATCCAAAACTGGCGAGCACCCACATCAAAAAAGGAAGTCCAGAAGTTCCTTGGGTTTGCCAACTTCTATCGGCGCTTCATTGAAGGATACTCAAACATCACGAAACCACTTACCGCGCTCACAGGCGGCACTGCGTTTACTTGGGGACCAACGGAACAAAAAGCATTTGAAGGTCTCATACAGGCGATCACATCGGCACCAGTCTTGGCATTACCAAAACCAGATGGACAGTTCAGGGTCGAAACCGATGCATCGGGCTATGCAATTGGGGCTGTACTCTCTCAAAAACTGGACGACAAATGGCATCCTATCACGTTCTTGTCGCGGACCATGTCCGCGGCCGAACAAAATTACGAGATATACGACAAAGAGCTCTTGGCAGTCATGGAAGCACTGAAAGATTGGAGACACTATCTACTCGAAGCCAGGGAACGCTTTGAGATCTTAACTGATCACAAGAACCTGGAGTATTTCCGCCATCCTCAGGACCTAAATCAACGACAAAGGCGCTGGAAGATGAAGTTACAGTGTCTCACAAAACTGATTCAATGTTTGCTACTTTGTGAATACCTTCAAAATAACTCTGCAAATAATGCCAATCAAACGAAGGTATTGGTACCTGGTTAAAAGCCCTGCTTCAGGACTCTCGGAATCTGCAGTAATTATGTAATTCCCATAAGGAATGATCAATATATGATCAAATTACTCCAGGGACTCATTGAATCAGTTTTGTGAGTTTGTACAATAAATACAGTATTTTACACTTTAGTACTTGGTATTACCCCCCTTAGCTTTGATTACTGCCTCTACCCTTCTTGGCATACTTTCTATCAGGTTTTGACACACTTCTGGCTCTATATTATTCCACACCTCTGCTGCTCTGTCCCAAATCTCCCAGACTCCCTTGGGTGGTGTTGGATATTCATTCAACTTCCTTTTAATATGAACCCAGAGGTGTTCAATAGGATTGAGGTCTGGGGACTGTGCAGGCCAATCCAGCAGAGCAATATTCTTGCTGTCCATCCATTTTTTGGCCTTCTTGGAGGTGTGCTTGGGGTCATTGTCCTGCTGAAAAATGATCTCCTCTTCAGAGATTCCACTCTCCTCCATGCTGGGCAGCAAATTGTCCTCCAAAATGGACACATACTGATCAGCATCCATCCTCCCCTCAACCTCTGCAAGTCTCCCCACACCTTCCCAACCCATACAACCCCAAACCATAATATTTCCTCCCCCAAACTTGACTGTGCCCTGAACCTCTCTTTCAATAAGCCCCTCACCCTTCTTTTTCCAGACCCATTCCTTGCCATCTGACCCAAACCTGTTGATTTTGGTCTCATATGACCAAATGACCCTCTTCCAGTCCTCCACTGTCCATTCCCTGTGCTTCATAGCAAATGCCAACCGCCTCTTCCGATGTATGGCCTTTAAGAAAGGTCTTTTCTTCTTTGTTACAGCCTTGAATTCATGTTTTCTGAGAACCCTTCTCACAGTTTCTGGGGAGACAGGATTGGAGATGACAGTGTTGATGTGTTTGGTAGCCTGCACAGCATTGGAGGCTCTCCCTGAGGTGATTTGTGAAAGTATGTTTTGTGTGTTGGTGGGAGAAAGCTTGGATGGACGACCACCAGAAGAGAGATTGCGATGAGGAAGAAGATTCTGAAGCACTCTGGAGACAGTTGGTTGGCTGACACCCAGGTTAGAGGCAATATGACGAGTGGAGTCACCATTGGAGGCCAGAGAAAGAATGTTTTCCTTGTGGGAAGAGGAGATAGGGTGCATGATTAATTATGGAGGCTGTTGAGGTTGGATTCTTCTTATACAACTTTCCTTGACAACCCATCAGGGTTCTATTCAAGTTCCATCAGTAAGTCATGACAACTGGTTACCATACAACCAGTGAAGCATTTGATTCTGATAATTGCCATAGGTACTCACAAAACTGATTCAATGAGTTGCTGATTTAATTTAATCATATCTCCATGGATTCTGATCTAAATCATATGATTCCTTTATATTCTGAAAGCCCTGAAGTAGGGCTTTCAATTATATACCAAAGGTTTAATTCAATTGGTATTCTTTGCAGAGTTATCTTGAAGGTATTCAAAAAGCAACAAACATTGAATCAGTTTTGTGAGGCACTGTACAAGACTATGACTTCGAATTACGGCATGTGCCTGGCAAGACAAATGCAAAAGCGGACATCCTGTCGCGCTTACCCTGGTATGAAATGGAACTCGAACCGCAAGACAGTGACCAAATGCTCAAGGAGGGACTATTCTTGAAACGATTGGAATCAGAAGATGTGGTACAAATGGAGATGTTCACGGAGGAACAATTCTTTGAAGGGGGTGAAACATCTGATTCCATCAAGATTGGAAACGTCACAACCATTGAGAATCCGTGGATCGCACGCATCAAGGGTTCAAACCACATGGAGACAGAAGTAGCCCAGGGTCTAAAGAAGAATCCTCATTGGTATCAACAGGAAAACGGCATCACATATGCAGGCAAACAAGTCTATGTTCCACTGGACCCACAACTGTGTCAAGAACTGATGTTTGAGTCACACGATGCACCAGTGGCTGGACATCCAGGACAGTATCGGACACACGAACTCCTCACTCGCACCTACTGGTGGCCTACCATCCTGCATGATGTGAAGAAGTACGTAAAGGGTTGCGATACCTGTCAGCGCAACAAGATCAACAGACAGAAACGACATGCTCCGCTACACCCCCATGCAGCACCAAGTCATCCATGGGAAGACATAGGGATTGACGTCGTGGGACCGATACCAGAGTCCGAGGGAAAGAATGTGATTCTGGTCATCATGGATAAACATTCGAAGATGCTCCATCTCATTCCGACAACTGTGGAATTATCGGCTGAAGGATTAGCCAAGATCTATCGGGATCAGATATGGAAGCTTCATGGGATCCCCAAAAAGATCATCAGTGACAGGGGACCACAGCTTGCTGCGAAGTTCATGGAGATACTTTGCCGCATGTTGGGGATCAAAAGGAACCTGTCCACCGCATACCATCCACAGACTGATGGACAGGCCGAACGATCGCATCAGGAAACAGAAGCGTTCTTACGAAACTTCGTCAACCATCGACAAGATGATTGGGCTGAGTGGATTGCAATTGCTGAATTCCAGTACAATGATAAAGAACATCAGGCGACAAAGCACACACCATTCTACCTCAACTATGGCTTGCATCCTTGGAAGGGAGAACTTGTGTTGGAAGACACCAACCTGGCTGCCAACAGCTTCTTGGAAAAACTCAAACAAGCATGAGAAGAAGCCAATGCAGTGCTGAAACAGGCACAGGATCAGATGAAGAAGACAGTTGATACACGATGAAGTCCCTCTCGGAACTACCGCATCGGAGACAAGGTGTGGCTGGAAGGGACTAACATCAGGACTAACCGTCCCTCGAAGAAACTTGATGCACTCCGACATGGACCATTCAAGGTCCTAGAGAAGAAAGGGGCTAGCGCGTACCTTGTTGATCTTCCGAAGACTTGGAAAATGATTCACCCTGTGTTTAACGAGACCCTGTTGTCACCTTACGAAACCCCGAAGTACGCCATCCAGAAGAAGAAACCAGCCCCTGATCCAATCATCGTCGAAGGACGAGAAGAGTATCATGTGTCCACAATCCTAGACTCTCGAAAGTTCCGTGGAAAGATCCAGTACCTCGTCCAGTGGGAAGGATATGGTCCAGAAGAGAACACATGGGAACCTCAAGCCAATGTTCAGAACGCTCAAGATTTGATCCGTGATTTCCATCGGCAGAACCCGTCTCGCCCACAATAAAAGACAGTGTTCGAAATCCATAACAGTATCGACCTCATCAGTCAACCACACACCGAGTTTCCCGCTCTAGTCCTCTTTTCTGCCCAATATAGCCTCCCCCTTCTTCTCCTATCTCTCAACCATCCTCACCGCCATGTCCAACACCACCGTTACCTCCACCTCCACCACCGACATCAACCCCGCCATCGCCGCCCTCATGAACAAAGCACTCTCCATGAGAGACCAAATCCATGCCCTTGAAACTTCCCTTGCTGACCTCCTTCATCGCCAGATGAATATCCGACTTCACTCACTGTCCAACCTTCCCGTCGCCCCGAGTCCCGAGGAGAAACAAATCCTCGGAAATTACACCAGCACCCTCGTGATCGAAAATCGACGTATTCAGCTGGCTATCAAAGGCCTCGAACTCGCCGTTGCCATCAACGAGGAGTTGATATATGATTGGAGTCTCAAGGAGAGTCCGAACTGGTCCGATCCCGGCAACAACGAGGGATGGGGACAATGACTCTGTGAGGACACAGAGCTTGAAGAGGGGAACATGTTACGGACTCTATGATATGCAGACGACGTCATCACTTTTACTTATCGGCCCGGCTCGGCGCCCTCTTACGAGCTTACTATGTCTAATGTCTACTTTCGCAACCTTTGATTCCCAGTCTGACTCACTACCTTTACTTCGTCAGCCCCTTTAGTATACTTCGCTCCCACGCTGACTCGCTTTCCGCAGTCAGCTTACTCATTGTACATAGCCTTCCGCAGTCGCCTTACTCATGGGCACTGCCTTCCGCAGTACTGACTCATCCGCTACCGCCTATAGTCAGTACCTATATAAACCTCCTGTACTGTAGTAGATTCCTTAGATTTAGCAATCACATTGCTCTTTGCCTTTCCACTTTCCTGCATACTCTGCCCGAACCTTGGAACGGTTTGTTAAGCATAACAATTCTTCAAAATTTGCCACTTTATACTAGATGGTCCATTATCTGCAAGGGCAAGAAGAATTTAGCATACAGTAAAATGCCAATTTATATACCTGCGTAATACCTAGACTATACTTATTCTACAGTGTCATACATGATACAATAAAGGTGGCGATCAGCGAGGTTGTTGATGAAGAATGTTTGGCAAGTATCGAGGACATTGCTACATGTTCATTCAGGTGGTGCCATGCCCAAACTTTGACTTTGTTAACAAGTGCACGGAGCGTTGGATGAGCATTGTATGGAACAATGCATACAAAAAATTGTTCAAGTCCTTTCAAACTCAGCTGGAACTGACCGACCTTAAGGTTTCATTGGTGATGCACATACTCAACCTACATTGTATTGTAATTTATGGTCCAGCGAAGACATACAATGTATGGTAAATTATGGAAGCAGCGAATTTGCTACAGCACCAGCGAATTTGCCATGGTGAACGGCCACAGAATGCAATGTAGCCGGCGACAACATCAGAACGGCGAAGGGCCGGCAACAATAGACCAGCAACAACTCACACCTGGCAACAAATTGCAACAGGCCATCGGAAAATGGATGGGCCACCAGTGAAACCAAGTCTTGAGTGCCAGCAACACTGCAAATTAAAAAAACAATGCTAATGACAGATCAGCATATCATTGACCAGTGAAAGACACCACAGCAAAAAACTGGTGACAAACCAGTGACAGGCCATCAGTGAATAAATGGGCCACCGGCGAAAGCAAGCCTTGAGTGCCGGTGACACTGCAAATTAAAAGAACAATGCTAATGACAGATTGGCATATCATTGACTGGTGAAAGACACTATGGCAAAAAACTGGCCAAAGACCAGCAACAAACCGGTGACAGGCCATTGGTGAATGAATGGGCTACTGGTGAATGAATGGGCCACCGGCAAAACCAAGTCTTGAGTGCCGGCGACACTGCAAATTAAAAGAACAATGCTAACAACAGATCAACATATAATTGACCAGCAAAAGACACCATGGCAAAAAACCAGCAAAAGACCGGCAACAAAACAGGCAAAAGACCAGCAACAAACCAGTGACAGGCCATTGGTGAAAGCAAGCCTTTAATCCATGCTGATGTAATGGTTTTTTTACTGTTTTTGATGCTTATGACCAGTTTGTGCTGCTCATGACTGATTAATTAAAATCCATGTCACAGCGGGACCAGACCAATGTACACCTCAAAAACATTGTAAACAAATAACAATCTAATATAGAATTTATTTGCTGACCACATTGTGGGAACACATGTAAAATCCATTTTTAATAATTATTTAATGTGCTCTGCATGTTTCCACTGAGCAAATGCAAAGGAAAATGCAAAATGTGATTGTGATGTGGCCCCGATATTTTCTTCTCTCAAATGGAGATCCCATTCAAAAATCAGACCACTTGTTTATCCTTTATGAGAACTGAGTTTGATCCCAGCTTACATAGCAGGAACATGCAGAACAAATTATTTATTTGATCCCTATGTTCTACCCTCATGCACAAAATTCCCATTGACAAAGAACATTTTAAAAGAAATCACGGTGAAGTCATTATGAGATTGGCAATCACACCATTTGTATATTTTTAATCTTCTTCTTTGTTTGAGGAAACATTTTAAACACTACAAAGGATGTGATGGGTACATTTCAAATATAGCAGCAGTGTGGTTGTCAATCACATCATGGACTCAGTGTGATTTCTTTTAAAATGTTCTTTGTCAATGGGAATTTTGTGCATGAGGGTAGAACATAGGGATCAAATAAATAATTTGTTCTGCATGTTCCTGCTATGTAAGCTGGGATCAAACTCAGTTCTCATAAAGGATAAACAAGTGGTCTGATTTTTGAATGGGATCTCCATTTGAGAGAAGAAAATATCGGGGCCACATCACAATCACATTTTGCATTTTCCTTTGCATTTGCTCAGTGGAAACATGCAGAGCACATTAAATAATTATTAAAAATGGATTTTACTTGTGTTCCCACAATGTGGTCAGCAAATAAATTCTATATTAGATTGTTATTTGTTTACAATGTTTTCGAGGGGTACTTTGGTCCGGTCCCGCTGTGTGTATATGATATTCTGCATGTGTGCTCCTCAGTGCACAGTCAGTAATGGGTGAATGTGTTGGTTCAATGTTGCATAATGCATGACACACATGCATGACACATGTCAAATACATGTAAACAAATCCCCAAAAATATCGCACATCCTCCTCATTATCTCTACACAGGAACAAGTAAACTTTTCTACTATATCAGTTAGATAGGGGAGCATGTTGTATCATCAAGTATGTATTTATTTTATCAAATTTTGCCATGGATTCCAAGTTTTAGAGGTCCCATGGTCTGAACCAAATAATAGTAAACAATGCACAAAAGACATCGCGCAGGCACACACGGTGCCTTCCTCATGATTTAATAATAGTTTGAAGCAATAGAACTCATGACTGCATATGTACTTAGCTTGTGACACATTTTGTATAATTTTTAGAAGTCCAGATATGATAGAAATAATCAAATGTGCATATTTGAGAAAAAGTGTCATATCTCTCTAAGGAATGAACCAAATTTGAAAAATGGAGGTGTCCTGAGAGTCCCTGAACGTGGAGAATCCAAAGGTGAAATAAAAAAATTTTGGTCAAACTCCCACCTATTTTGCTCATATTTGCCCTATTAAGTCATTGGACTTAATTTGAATGGTCTGAGAAGGTTTACATACAATATTTCAATGGTATACATACAGTACATGTAGATTAAAGTGGTTGTGGAAAGGTGCAAGGAAGAAAACATGGCTTTTGGTGTTTGAGGAAACTCGTGATGCACTGTTGTGTTTTGATGTCTTATTTCAGAATACAGATTCTCTATCATACATAGCCAACTATATAGAACAAGCATATTTGAGGCCCATGGAATAGGAAACAACTATAGTTAACAAGCATATTTGAGGCCCATGGAGTGGGGAATGTAGGGAACATGATTCAGTTGCCAATACTGTCATTCTTATGCATGTGGTATTCTGAGTGATATTTTGGACAAAGTCTTATCTCCAGTCTTCTATATTGCATGGATTCCCTTGGAACCTTTTGTATTGAGTAGACATACATCTGACACACCCATACAACTATGTATAGATTTATTGACCATACAATAATAACACAAGACAAAATGCAAACTTTGGCCTCTGCAAATGATAATAAGAAAGGGTTTGTAAAGTAAAATTTTGTGAACAAGACTTTGGCTGCACAGAAAGAAAACCTTTCTTTGCACTGAAAAATAATGCAATACTTTGAATTTGGCTAATATGTTTTGAAAACAATTGACAAAATAATCATTTGGCAGAACACATGGCAAATGCAAAACCAGAACATTCTTAATGCCTAAATGAAATGTGAAAAATACAAATTTCCCATTACTTTCTCTTTCAACTTTTGTCCAGAGAAATATGTTTTTTCCCCTCAGCAAAATATCTTATTGCTTAGATGCCAAATTCTTTCAGAATATTATAGCCAAATTCAAAGTATTGCATTATTTTTCAGTGCAAAGAAAGGTTTTCTTTCTGTGCAGCCAAAGTCTTGTTTACAAAATTCTACTTTACAAACCCTTTCTCATTATCATTTGCAGTGGCCAAAGTTTGCATTTTGTCTTGTGTAATGCTAGATGATGAATAGATATATTGGATGTGCAACCTGTCTCCCACTTTTCAACATCTGATCTATACATTGTACACCATTTTCTATTGTGCTGAGGCCTACTTACACTATGGAATAGCCGTAAATAGGTGGCCTGATTGCATTGAAGGCATAAAATGATGATCTGTGCCCTGCATGAGTACATACATTTCTGCTCTTTTCAACATGATCTACCCCTGCTGTGACCCATATTGTTAGTGATGCCAACACAAACCCAGTTCTTGCTAGAGAGAAAACATGGGAAGGAAGAGGAAAGACTTACTGTAAGAAAGAGGTTTGAGGTGGTAGAAACCAGCTCAAGACTGGGGTTCCATATTCAAACTATCTACCTTATATACTACTACTAAACATGTGGTATAAATGAGGACAATCCATGGTCCGCTGATGTAAACTACTGTTGTGGTACTCAACATGCATCTTCCGTGAGGTACTGCGGCTGCATAAGTACTGTGCTTTACTGTGCATCTACCATGCCGCATCCATGTGTCTGGATAAGATGAGATTATCTACGATCAGATAAGATAAGAAGAGATAAGATAATATAGAGGAAAAGATGGAAAAGTGTTCATAACATCACCCCCCCCCTTAAGATTGTGCCCTCACAATCTCTTCAAGTTCCATCTCGCATTCTTGTATAGCCCCACCATTATCACATAGAAAACAATCATCATGATGAACTCTCATTCCATCTTCCTTCTACCCACTCGGTTGTTTGTTGGGTAGTGGTAAGGTTTTCATATGGAATGAAGTTTAATCGAATGTTCATTGGTCTTGGTGCCGATGGATGGTTCACATGGAATTCTTCCACTGCAATTGGCATGTCAATCTTGATAGTGGATGCCGGTTCCCATGAGCGTTCTTCAATAGGATATCCACTCCACTTTACCAGGTATTGTAATCCATGTCCCCTGACTCTTGAATCTAGTATTTTCTCGATTTCATATTGAGTTTCTCTGTTAATCACCTCAGGCGGGGGTGGTGGTGGTTTTTGTTGTGAAGCGTATTGTGCGGGTGTGAAAGGAGTGAGGAGTGATTCATGGAAAACGTCAAAGTGCTGCCATGCTTTTGGCAGTTCAACTTTATATAGTGATGGACCTCAGGGTTTTGGAGAAGGGTGAGGGTCAGATTTTCTCACCCTGCAAAACCCCGTACCCTTTCGGACGGGTTTGGGGCAACTACCAGACGAGTCAAGATGTCGCGCTTCTTTGAAGACTTCACCAGTAACCCATTCGCCTCACCAGAAGCCCGGATGTCGTCATCCCAGACAGCAAGCATCAGTACTTCAGTCGTGGTAGCCTTGCAGGAAAGCCCCTGCAAGGATTAATAGATACTATGAGAACTACAAAAGCTTGTAGTTCTAACAGAAAACGGATGGCGCTGTACAACGCCATCATGGTGATCCGTGAGAAACAAAGTGATGAACTTCGTCTCTTCCTTCGTTTCAGGCAAGACTCACCTGCATCCTCTAAAAGAGACGAGCTAGTCAGCTTGTCTCTGACCAGTGTTGTCATCTTCAGGCAGCAATGGGACTTGAAAGGACAATGTTTGACGTCGCCATCGACTTGGGGAGGAGCTGGGCGACGAACCTTCATCGCCATGACCAGAAACGTGCTCGCCAGCATGCACCCATGGGCGCAGATGATCTTTGCCTGCGAAAAGTTGGCATGGCGGGGTTGTTGGGCTTCACAGAGTCGCGGGCGAGACACAGTCGCCTCTGATTTGTGGCAGTACCAAGCGAGGGAACTCGCTCGGTTGCTATCGATGTGGGTTGTATCGAGGTGGTATGGATTGCCTGTTATCCATAGTCAAAGACAATGGCATGAACAGCCATCGTCGAATTGGGAAGGAAAGGGGCGACGAACCTTCGTCGCCTAACCCTCCGATTCATGGGAGTACTGAGCGAGGGAACTCGCTTGGTCGGTATTGGTGATGTAGGGGTCATAGATGCGAAAGGGATGTCCTGACATCCATAGCAATGAGCCAAAGACAACGGCATGAATAGCCGTCGTCGAATATGAAAGTAAAAGGCCACAAACCTTTCGTGGCCAAAACCGAACATGCTATCCAGCACGTCCCCATCGCGGCGGACGATCCCGTCTGCCGATGTAGTATCCATGGTGGATGACCCTTGTCTGCTATCCTTGGCCCTCGAATTCCTTCGTCAATATGCCGTGGTGTGTCGAAACGCAGCTGAGGGTGAAAGCAACGATGAAAGTCGTCGTTGCTGTGCATCCATTGAGTCGGACGAGGACGTCTCCACATCCTCGTGTGCAGAAGACAGACGTGAGGCGTCAGCATAAGAGACAAGACACATCGACGACAAACTGTTGGAGATGTCAAGTGAAAGCCTGACTTGCACTGTTCACACATCATCAGTTGTTCATCCAAGGACAGGTAGCTCAGTGGTTAGAGCACCACTCCCAGTTTGAGGAGGTCCTGGGTTCAATTCCCAGCAAGTCCACTTCTGTTCAGATTTCATTCCTGGCAGACTCCGAGGTCAGCTCAACACAAACACCTGTCAATGGTGGTGGGACGGTGTTGAGCACCGTTGAATTGTTTATTGATCAACGATAAACCAATAAACGGACACGTGACACATGTTGAAAGTTTGCAAAGCTGCGTCCACTCACAACTCCTTCAATTTCAACGAAGGAGTGCTAGCCCACCTTCGGAAATTGGGTACCCATGCAGATATTTGTCTCGCATGCACCTACCTTTTTTCCTGTGTTTTTTTTTTTTGGACCAGTGTTCCACTCTTTTTTTTTTAGAGGGGGGGGAAGCTATACTCCACCCAGAACGAAAGTTTGAAAGGGGGCAGTACTGGGGATATACCTATCCCAAGCAAGTACAATGAGCTTCTACTCTAGCGAGCTCAGAACACATAATTTTTTCTCGAGCAATAATTTTTGCTCAAGAGAATCGGACTTAAAAATTGTTTCACTGTGGAACAAAATTGTGTGCGTGTGTGGAAGTGTCCACCGAATCACGACAGAAGGAATTCTGTTCTCCACACCCTTTTGTCTTCATGGTGAAGTAATCCACCAATTGTATATTAATTTGTGGTAGGATGCAACACCTACCATCGGTATGAATTGAGAGCCTTGACTATTCAGGGTTAATCAATGAGAGAAAGTGTTCTCTTGTTTTATCACCATTTTTTTCTTTCTCTCTTCATACATATTTTTTCTTTCTTAATTAGATTGCTGGATGCAATCTCAAAGGGGGGTATGTTACGGAGATTATTACAGGCTGGAGGGGTCACATTTCATACATATATGGTACTGTGACATGATGTCATGGATCCTCTTTTTGGGTGCAGCCCCCAACGAGCTGTGACCTGTGCGAAGCTCAACGGTTGTGAGCATTTGCGAGCAATGCTCACTGCCATAGCAAAGTACAGGTTAATAAGCTCGTCTATACTACTAATGGGAGGGAAGGTGGGAGAATAGTTGCTTGACATTTTGACAATAGTGAGAAAAGTCTGACCAATTCTGACCAAGATTGCAACTCAGCATAACAAAGAAATTGGTCAGCTTTTCATCCTCCCATGGGTGAGTGCAGAGCACAAATTTTTTTTCCAGATTTTGATGGACCCTTGATGGACAGGGTCCGTGCCTTGACCTGACCACTTTTTTTTTTTTTTTTTTTTTTTGGGTCAACAATTTGTATAGCGGTATACTAGGGGTACAGTCCGCTTGACATAGAGTAAACTACATCGATCCGAGGATCTATGTACATGTGAAGAACAAGCGGTGCAAAGCTCTGTTGAGCTGGTAAGACCTCGCACCAGGTCGGGGGGGTCTGTGATACACAAACACATTAGTATGTGCACCTGAATATTTAGCCGAGCGATACAAGATCACACCAGCCTTGTGAGGCTGGCTGTTGATGGCACTGGTGGGTGTCTGCACCCTACCCACCAAAGAAGCACCTATGTGGTTCTTACCCTTCAATTGTGTTTGCTTGCCAGAGGGGGCTGCACCCCTTTGAACCCAGCATGCTACCACGCGACTACCGCCAACGGTTGTGTTGGGCATTGGACAATCCCTGAAGGCAAAAGCCCCTGGGTTGTCCATGATAAATTTCCCAAAGACGTCCCAGATAGGAGTATTTCTCAAGAAGGTGGGCATGTCTGGCAGCCTTGTGGGGTGATGCAGACATTTGTAGAAAATGTGGGTGAAATCCTTGATGGACCTCGTTCCACAGTCGCATTGTTCAACGCCGTCACCAATGTTGAACCTACAGTGCCTCACAAAACTGATTCAATGTTTGCTACTTTGTGAATACCTTCAAAATAACTTTGCAAATAATGCCAATCAAAAGAAGGTATTGGTACCTGGTTAAAAGCCCTGCTTCAGGACTCTCGGAATCTGCAATAATTATGTAATTCCCATAAGGAATGATCAATATATGATCAAATTACTCCAGGGACTCATTGAATCAGTTTTGTGAGTTTGTACAATAAATACAGTATTTTACACTTTAGTACTTGGTATTACCCCCCTTAGCTTTGATTACTGCCTCTACCCTTCTTGGCATACTTTCTATCAGGTTTTGACACACTTCTGGCTCTATATTATTCCACACCTCTGCTGCTCTGTCCCAAATCTCCCAGACTCCCTTGGGTGGTGTTGGATATTCATTCAACTTCCTTTTAATATGAACCCAGAGGTGTTCAATAGGATTGAGGTCTGGGGACTGTGCAGGCCAATCCAGCAGAGCAATATTCTTGCTGTCCATCCATTTTTTGGCCTTCTTGGAGGTGTGCTTGGGGTCATTGTCCTGCTGAAAAATGATCTCCTCTTCAGAGATTCCACTCTCCTCCATGCTGGGCAGCAAATTGTCCTCCAAAATGGACACATACTGATCAGCATCCATCCTCCCCTCAACCTCTGCAAGTCTCCCCACACCTTCCCAACCCATACAACCCCAAACCATAATATTTCCTCCCCCAAACTTGACTGTGCCCTGAACCTCTCTTTCAATAAGCCCCTCACCCTTCTTTTTCCAGACCCATTCCTTGCCATCTGACCCAAACCTGTTGATTTTGGTCTCATATGACCAAATGACCCTCTTCCAGTCCTCCACTGTCCATTCCCTGTGCTTCATAGCAAATGCCAACCGCCTCTTCCGATGTATGGCCTTTAAGAAAGGTCTTTTCTTCTTTGTTACAGCCTTGAATTCATGTTTTCTGAGAACCCTTCTCACAGTTTCTGGGGAGACAGGATTGGAGATGACAGTGTTGATGTGTTTGGTAGCCTGCACAGCATTGGAGGCTCTCCCTGAGGTGATTTGTGAAAGTATGTTTCATGTGTTGGTGGGAGAAAGCTTGGATGGACGACCACCAGAAGAGAGATTGCGATGAGGAAGAAGATTCTGAAGCACTCTGGAGACAGTTGGTTGACGTCAAAAAAGGAAGTCCAGAAGTTCCTTGGGTTTGCCAACTACTATCGGCTGCCAACTACTATCGGCTGCCAACTACTATCGGCTGCCAACTACTATCGGCTGCCAACTACTATCGGCTGCCAACTACTATCGGCTGCCAACTACTATCGGCGCTTCATTGAAGGATACTCAAACATCGCGAAACCACTTACCGCACTCACAGGCGGCACTGCGTTTACTTGGGGACCAACGGAACAAAAGGCATTTGAAGGTCTCATACAGGCGATCACATCGGCACCAGTCTTGGCATTACCAAAACCAGATGGACAGTTCAGGGTCAAAACCGATGCATCGGGCTATGCAATTGGGGCTGTACTCTCTCAAAAACTGGACGACAAATGGCATCCTATCGTGTTCTTGTCACGGACCATGTCCGCGGCCGAACAAAATTACGAAATATACCACAAAGAGCTCTTGGCAGTCATGGAAGCACTGAAAGATTGGAGACACTATCTGCTTGAAGCCAGGGAACACTTTGAGATCTTAACTGATCACAAGAACCTGGAGTATTTCCGCCGTCCTCAGGACCTAAATCAACGACAAAGGCACTGGAAGATGAAGTTACAAGACTATGACTTCGAATTACGGCATGTACCTGGCAAGACAAATGCAAAAGCGGACATCCTGTCGCGCTTACCCTGGTAAGAAATGGAACTCGAACCGCAAGACAGTGACCAAATGCTCAAGGAGGGACTATTCTTGAAACGATTGGAATCAGAAGATGTGGTACAAATGGAGATGTTCACAGAGGAACAATTCTTTGAAGGGGGTGAAACATCTGATTCCATCAAGATTGGAAACGTCACAACCATCGAAAATCTGTGGATCACACACATCAAGGGCTCAAACCGCATGGAGACAGAAGTAGCCCAGGGTCTAAAGAAGAATCCTCATTGGTATCAACAGGAAGATGGCATCACATATGCAGGCAAATGAGTCTATGTTCCACTGGACCCACAACTGCGTCAAGAACTGATGTTTGAGTCACACGATGCACCAGTGGCTGGACATCCAGGACAGTATCGAACACACGAACTCCTCACTCGCACCTACTGGTGGCCTACCATCCTGCATGATGTGAAGAAGTACGTAAAGGGTTGCGACACCTGTCAGCGCAACAAGATCAACAGACAGAAACGACATGCTCCGCTACACCCCCATGCAGCACCAAGTCATCCATGGGAAGACATAGGGATTGACGTCGTGGGACCGATACCAGAGTCCGAGGGAAAGAATGTGATTCTGGTCATCACGGATAGACATTCGAAGATGCTCCATCTCATTCCGACAACCGTGGAATTATCAGCTGAAGGATTAGCCAAGATCTATCGGGATCAGATATGGAAGCTTCATGGGATCCCCAAGAAGATCATCAGTGACAGGGGACCACAGTTTGCTGCGAAGTTCATGGAGATACTTTGCCGCATGTTAGGGATCAAAAGGAATCTGGCCACCGCATACCATCCACAGACTGATGGACAGGCCGAACGATCGCATCAGGAAACAGAAGTGTTCTTACAAAACTTCATCAACCATCTACAAGATGATTGGGCTGAGTGGATCGCAATTGCTGAATTCCAGTACAATAATAAAGAACATCAGGCGACAAAGCACACACCATTCTACCTCAACTATGGCTTGCATCCTTGGAAGGGAGAACTTGTGTTGGAAGACACCAACCTGGCTGCCAACAGCTTCTTGGAAAAACTCAAACAAGCACGAGAAGAAGCCAATGCAGTGCTGAAACAGGCACAGGATCAGATGAAGAAGACAGTTGATACGCGACGAAGTCCGTCTCGGAACTACCGCATTGGAGACAAGGTGTGGCTGGAAGGGACTAACATCAGGACTAACCGGCCCTCGAAGAAACTTGACACACTCCGACATGGACCATTCAAGGTCCTAGAGAAGAAAGGGGCTAGCGCGTACCTTCTTGATCTTCCGAAGACTTGGAAAATGATTCACCCTGTGTTTAACGAGACCCTATTGTCACCTTACAAAACCCCGAAGTACGCCATCCAGAAGAAGAAACCAGCCCCTGATCCGATCATTGTTGAAGGACAAGAAGAGTACCATGTGTCCACAATTCTAGACTCTCAAAAGTTCCGTGGAAAGATCCAGTACCTCGTCCAGTGGGAAGGATATGGCCCAGAAGAGAACACATGGGAACCTCGAGCTAATGTTCAAAACGCTCAAGATTTGATCCGTGATCTCCATCGGCAGAACCCGTCTCGCCCACGATAAAAGACAGCTCTCGAAATCCATGACAAGCATCGACCTCATCAGTCAACCACACACTGAGTTTCCCGCTCTAGTCCTCTTTTCTGCCCAATATAGCCTCCCCCTTCTTCTCCTATCTCTCAACCATCCTCACCGCCATGTCCAACACCACCGTTACCTCCACCTCCACCACCGACATCAAACCCGCCATCGCCGCCCTCATGAACAAAGCACTCTCCATGAGAGACCAAATCCATGCCCTCGAAACTTCCCTTGCCGACCTCCTTCATTGCCAGATGCATATCCGGCTTCACTCGCTGTCCAACCTCCCTGTCGCCCCGAGTCCCAAGGAAAAACAAATTCTCGGAAATTACACCAGCACCCTCGTGATCGAAAATCGACGTATTCGGCTGGCTATCAAAGGCCTCGAACTCGCCGTTGCCATCAACGAGGAGTTGATATATGATTGGGGCCTCGGGGAGAGTCCGAACTGGTCTGATTCCGGCAACAACGAGGGATGGGGACAATGACTCTGTGAGGACACAGAGCTTGAAGAGGGGAACATGTTACGGACTCTACGGTATGCGGACGATGTCATCACTTTTACTTATCGGCCCGGCTCGGCGCCCTCTTACGAGCTTACTATGTCTAATGTCTACTTTCGCAACCTTTGATTCCCAGTCTGACTCACTACCTTTACTTCGTCAGCCCCTTTAGTATACTTCGCTCCCACGCTGACTCGCTTTCCGCAGTCAGCTTACTCATTGTACATAGCCTTCCGCAGTCGCCTTACTCATGGGCACTGCCTTCCGCAGTACTGACTCATCCGCTACCGCCTATAGTCAGTACCTATATAAACCTCTTGTACTGTAGTAGATTCCTTAGATTTAGCAATCACATTGCTCTTTGCCTTTCCACTTTCCTGCATACTCTGCCCAAACCTTGGAACGGTTTGTTAAGCATAACACCTTCGCAACCAACAGCTGGTAGTCACACCCAACGGCCCTCACTCATGCCCAACGGTGTTGAGTCGTGCCAATGACCTCGATCAGAAAAGTACTTGGGACCATATGAGATCATTGCACAACCCAGCACACACTCCTTTACCCTCTGACTCCCCGACACATTCCGCAGTGTTTACCCTGTCTACCATGTCTCCATGCTTGAACCTGCAACTCCGAACACCATTCCGAATCAGACCCAACCTCCACCTCCTCTGATTGACATTGATGGAGAACTGGAGTACGAGATTGCCGAAATTGTTGACTCAAAGATCGACTGACGATGTAGCTGCAAGCTACTATATTTCGTCCATTGGTTGGGATATGAAAACACTGATGAAGAATTTTCTTGGCTACCAGCCAATGAATTGGAAAATGCCCCCAAGCTTGTCTCTGATTTTCATTCTGCTTATCCTGACAAACCGGGTCCGCTCACATCGCTCTGAAACAAGAAAAAACAAGTACTATTACTATCTACTTAGTACGTTGTTTCTTGTTTGACGGACCCTCCTCCTTGTCCGACTCCTCCTCCGACTCTGCCTTCTCCAATGGCTCTGAAATCAACATGTCGGAATTGACCAACAGCTCCGGCAACTCCAACCTTTTCCTATCCACGATGTCCTTCCTAATCCTCCTCGCGATCCTCTTCTCCAGTCTTAATTCATGCATCTCCTCCCTTGTATCCATCTCCGACTCCAACCCTTCCTCTGACATCTCCGACTCCAACCCTTCCTCCAACACCTCCGGCGACTTGGGTTGATACTCAGTGTTCACCGAGTCTTCAACTGCTGTTAGCAGTCACCTCACCTGCCTGGTCTCCGCCAAAATCATCTTGAGGACACTCAAGATGGTGTCCTCCAACCCACTCTCCGACAGCATCTCCGACACCTTTTTCTTCCCCTTATTCACTTTCACCGTTTTCTTCACCTCCTTCACCTCCAACTTTGCCTCCAATGCTCCGACCTCGCACTTCTTCTTGTCTTTGATACAACCCTTGCAGGACGACTTATTCCTAAAACAAAAGGTTAAAACAGAAAAGCTGAACTAAGAAGAACTCACTCATTGTGTTCGCACTCGACGCCCTTCACAATGCACCTATCGCAGGCGCCGACCCTGACCCCGACTCCTGACCCCTCTCCGACCGTCGCCGACACCTCCTCCACCTTCCTCTTCTTCATCGCCCTCTTCTTCTTCTCCGCCTGTGGCTCCCCCGACCCCTTGCCCGATGCGCCTTGCGCAGCGGCCACCTTATCGGCCCTCTTCTGAGCCGCCAGCTCCAACGCCCAACACATCTCCTCCGCTAACCGCGCCGCCTCCGCAGCCCTCTCTTCCTCCACTCTCTGCCCCTCCTCAGCCTTCCTCGCAGCCTCCTCCTCCGCCGCTCGCTTCTTCGCCTCCACCTCCGTGAGCTTAGCCTGCAGCGCCTCCATCTCCTTTTGAAAATTGGTTGCCGACATATTGAAGTTTCTTCAGAAGAGTTTTGAAGCGGAAAGATAATGGGAGGAACAAGAAGAAAGAACCACTTGGATGGTATTTTCAACCAACACATCACATGACGCAGTTCACGCGCACCGACCACCTAGGTCCTTAGGCCTCATGGGTTCAGCCCTAAGGGGGAAATACTGTTACATTCCGATCAATTCCGATGATTTCTGACCAATTCCGACACCTCCGACACCTCCGACATTTTGACTAATACTTATTATGCATACTTACTGTTATGAATCTCGTTACTATGTACATTACTTACATCTGACCATTTTACTTATGTTGAGCATCTCCAACAGCCACTCGTTATCCGACTCCGACGAAGCCACACATCCTCCGACATAGTATTTAAACTTATGTAGAATCATGTATTAGCTTCAGTTTGAATATCAACTTAGATTCAACATCACACCTCCCGTCCTCTTTCTGACTCTTAACTTGAGTCCAACCTCCGACCCTCCGATCCTCCGATCCTCCGAAATAAGGACACCGATGTATTAGCGAGGGCGCAACACACAAGTTGAAGCCAAGTCCTTGCCCCTATGTTACATGCGCTCCGACCCTCCAACCTTCCGACGTGTCCGACGTAGCTCCGATGTTTTGTCGGTCAGTTCTTAACATATAGGACGACACCAGTCGTTCACAAAAAAGTTTAGTAACAATTACCGAATGGTGTGAAAACGCCACAGAGAGGTGAAGAAGGTTCAATAGAACCTCCGAAAGCTTTAGGCTCATCTGAGCCTGAAACGGAGATGAGTACTGATGCAAAGCCGGTACATGAGAAAAGAACATCAGATGACAATGAATGTCGTCCAGAAAACTGACCTGGGGAACTCAAAAGATCTTCCCAACAAAACTGGAGATGTAATATCGCCCAGTTACCAAAATGACAACACATCGTTTGGAAAACAGAAAGTCGCGAAACGCGACAGGGGAAAATGAATGTCCCCAACTGGCAAAAGGAGGGCCAACTCGGGACCCTCAATATGTATGTGCTTCAGTGTAGGAATGAAGCAAGAAGGGGAGGAAATGGGGTAGCAATTGCCCCAATGTCTCCCATTGGCATTGCAAACGACAAGATGTCGTTCAGGACAATCAAATTATGATTGAAACAACGGTGCTGATGGCACCGTCCATGTACTCTAACCGGGTACAAAGTATCCTGACATATTCGACAAACACTGTATGAAAGAAGCAGGTTCAAATGAACCTGCATTGCGTTGCGTCGAGACCTCAACGATTAGACAACCATCTGGTCGCCACAGGGAATCCAACGATTCCCTGCATCTCATGATAGAGAAACTGACTTATGAGTCAGTTTATAATGGAGATAGGACCTAGGGGGATGACAGTTGCCCCCCCGAACGACAGTTGTCAACAAATGACGGATGACGCCCGATGCGCCATCCCCACTTGAGACAGCAGCCTCGATCGTGAGTTGTCATTCGACGACGAACACCGGCAATTGGTCAGCGTGGTAGGACGTCGAAGGAGTCGATGAGGACGAGCCGAGGCTCTCCTGGTTGAGGCGTAAAACGGGCAGGGTCGACTCATAGTAGTCGACCGACAACAAGAGGAGGGACGACGTATGCCCCTTGACATATGAGTCGTCACCCGACGACAAACGCCGGCAGTTGGACGGCGTTGGCGAATGAAGAGCAGTCGACGAAGACGAGCTGAAGCTCTCCTCGTCGATGCGTAACGAGACGGGGTCGACTCCCAGTAGTCGACCAATAATGAAAAAGAAATCCTAGAGGGACAATGTCCCTCAAATGAAAAAATTGGTTAGCAAACGACGAAACGGCACGTGTTGCGCCATTCCCTGGTACCAAGGAAGGTGCTACGCACCTTCGCATGCCCCATGCATGCACCCTCCAAAGCTGCCGCATCGCGACAGCCGCCAGAACCCATCACCGAGGGCAAAATTGCCCTCGTCCCTCATTGAATCGCACTTTCTGCGAATCTTGATGGCTGTGGGCGACTAACGTTGCTTGGCACTGAACGTGCCCCGGTCGTCAAGCAGGTAGGCGTCGAGCTACGAGAGACGAGGCTCATGGAAGAGCCTCGAAAGGTGGTGGTGATCACCAAGAAGCTCGTTTATTAACGAGCGATAAACGGTCAAACAAATCAACGAGGCCCTGTGACCTCACGTGACCATGTGACCACGCGCGTTCGACAATTCGGCGCGCGTCCAACAACAAGTCAAAATTCGATCTGATACGAGCCGCCCTACCTCCGTTGGAACCTCAGCGATAATCGGGGGGGGGTCTAACGACCCCTGATTGACTCGAGTGCTCAACAAAGGTGGTGCAACTCATTCTAAATTATTATTATTTATCCTTTTATTCTATTGGAGTCCAAAGACTCCAGATTATACCCACGACCGTGAATCTTCGCGGTCAATCCTTCAAAATCCGAATTTGTTGGAGGCTACCATGACCTCCCACTTCAATCTCCTCACGTGAAGTCAAGTGAAGATTGCAGCAGCAATCTTGAAGGGGGATATGTAATGAGTGGGATTGGCATGGTCATCAATTGGTCGTTGGGGTTACTGTATTAGGCTGAGCACAGCCGCTTATGTTAAAAAAGAAGCCTTTTACCTTGCACGACATTGTACAGCCAATACCAGGTTTTGGTCAAGCTTACCTTGTTCTGTGAGATTGAGGGCTTTTCATGTAACTCTTGTTACAGGACGCCCTGCCAAGAAATTGGACGATCAATGTCTTGGCCCCTTTCCAATCATGAGAAAGGTCAGAAACACATCATATAAAGTTAGTGATGGACAGGGGTATCCCGCGGATAAAAAAATTGTGCCCTTACCCTTACCCTCGAAAAACCGTACCCCTCGCCAAGGGTAAGGAAACCCTCACCTATGGGTGAGGGTTTTTGAGGGTATGTGGGGGTACAGAATACCCGCGGGATAGCACCCAAGGGTGACACCCCTTGGTGCTACGTGTCCTGCCTGTGTGCCATTGCGGACCTCTGCATGTTCATGGGGGTGCACGCGCGACCCCCCCTCACTCCTCACACACGTGTCATGTCACGTCCCAGTGCCCTCATGTACTGCATCTATCCGGTCGTGACATCCCAGCCCACCTCCCCCTCTCTGGCCACTGCCTTCGCCTCCCGCGCCATTTGGCGGATGGGTAGGTGGTGGCAGTGGGCGAGTATAGGATGGTGGGCAGTGGTTGGCGTGAGTCGACGCCGTTGGGCATGTGTGAGGGCCGTTGGGCACAAGTCGAGGTTGTTAGGCGCGAGTTGAGGTCGTTGGGCATGAGTGGCGGCAGTTGGGCATGAAGGGGGGCCGTTGGGCATGAGTCGACGCCGCTGGGTGTGAGTGAGGGCCGTTGGGCATTAGTGAAGGCTGTTGGGCAAGAAGGGGGCTCGTTGGGCGCGAAGGGAGGTCATTGGGTGTGAGTGAAGGCTGTTGGGCAAGAAGGGGGGCCGTTGGGCATGAGTGAGGGCCGTTGGGCATGAGTATTGGCTGTTGGGTGCGAAGGGGGGTCGTTTGGCGCGAGTTGAGGTCGTTGGGTGCGAGTGAGGGCCGTTGGGCACAAAGGGGGGCTGTTGGGCACATGTCGAGGTCGTTGGCATGAGTCGACACCATTGGGCATGAGTATGGGCCGTATGGCGTCAGTATCGGCTGTTGTGTGCGAAGGGAGGTCGTTGGGCGCAAGTGAGGGCCATTGGGCACAAGTCGACGCTGTTGGGCGTCAGTATCGGCTGTTGGGTGCAAAGGGAGGTCATTCGGCGCGAGTGAGGGCCGTTGGGCACAAAGGGGGGGCTGTTGGGCACACATCGAGGTCGTTGGCACGACTCAACACCGTTGGGTGTGACTACCAGCTGTTGGGTGCGAAGGTGTTATGCTTAACAAACCATTCCAAGGTTTGGGCAGAGTATGCAGGAAAGTGGAAAGGCAAAGAGCAATGTGATTGCTAAATCTAAGGAATCTACTACAGTACAAGAGGTTTATATAGGTACTGACTATAGGCGGTAGCGGATGAGTCAGTACTGCGGAAGGCAGTGCCCATGAGTAAGGCGACTGCAGCCAGCCCAAACATGTGTTGGGAGCCATTGGACTTGCGCAAATGCAAATGCAAAATGGTTAGCCTCTCACTTGCCTCAGTAAGCTGACTGCGGAAAGCGAGTCAGCGTGGGAGCGAAGTATACTAAAGGGGCTGACGAAGTAAAGGTAGTGAGTCAGACTGGGAATCAAAGGTTGCGAAAGTAGACATTAGACATAGTAAGCTCGTAAGAGGGCGCCGAGCCGGGCCGATAAGTAAAAGTGATGACATCGTCCGCATACCGTAGAGTCCGTAACATGTTCCCCTCTTCAAGCTCTGTGTCCTCACAGAGTCATTGTCCCCATCCCTCGTTGTTGCCGGAATCAGACCAGTTCGGACTCTCCCCGAGGCCCCAATCATATATCAACTCCTCGTTGATGGCAACGGCGAGTTCGAGGCCTTTGATAGCCAGCCGAATACGTCGATTTTCGATCACGAGGGTGCTGGTGTAATTTCCGAGAATTTGTTTTTCCTTGGGACTCGGGGCGACAGGGAGGTTGGACAGCGAGTGAAGCCGGATATGCATCTGGCAATGAAGGAGGTCGGCAAGGGAAGTTTCGAGGGCATGGATTTGGTCTCTCATGGAGAGTGCTTTGTTCATGAGGGCGGCGATGGCGGGTTTGATGTCGGTGGTGGAGGTGGAGGTAACGGTGGTGTTGGACATGGCGGTGAGGATGGTTGAGAGATAGGAGAAGAAGGGGGAGGCTATATTGGGCAGAAAAGAGGACTAGAGCGGGAAACTCAGTGTGTGGTTGACTGATGAGGTCGATGCTTGTCATGGATTTCGAGAGCTGTCTTTTATCGTGGGCGAGACGGGTTCTGCCGATGGAGATCACGGATCAAATCTTGAGCGTTTTGAACATTAGCTCGAGGTTCCCATGTGTTCTCTTCTGGGCCATATCCTTCCCACTGGACGAGGTACTGGATCTTTCCACGGAACTTTTGAGAGTCTAGAATTGTGGACACATGGTACTCTTCTTGTCCTTCAACAATGATCGGATCAGGGGCTGGTTTCTTCTTCTGGATGGCGTACTTCGGGGTTTTGTAAGGTGACAATAGGGTCTCGTTAAACACAGGGTGAATCATTTTCCAAGTCTTCGGAAGATCAAGAAGGTACGCGCTAGCCCCTTTCTTCTCTAGGACCTTGAATGGTCCATGTCGGAGTGTGTCAAGTTTCTTCGAGGGCCGGTTAGTCCTGATGTTAGTCCCTTCCAGCCACACCTTGTCTCCAATGCGGTAGTTCCGAGACGGACTTCGTCGCGTATCAACTGTCTTCTTCATCTGATCCTGTGCCTGTTTCAGCACTGCATTGGCTTCTTCTCGTGCTTGTTTGAGTTTTTCCAAGAAGCTGTTGGCAGCCAGGTTGGTGTCTTCCAACACAAGTTCTCCCTTCCAAGGATGCAAGCCATAGTTGAGGTAGAATGGTGTGTGCTTTGTCGCCTGATGTTCTTTATTATTGTACTGGAATTCAGCAATTGCGATCCACTCAGCCCAATCATCTTGTAGATGGTTGATGAAGTTTTGTAAGAACACTTCTGTTTCCTGATGCGATCGTTCGGCCTGTCCATCAGTCTGTGGATGGTATGCGGTGGCCAGATTCCTTTTGATCCCTAACATGCGGCAAAGTATCTCCATGAACTTCGCAGCAAACTGTGGTCCCCTGTCACTGATGATCTTCTTGGGGATCCCATGAAGCTTCCATATCTGATCCCGATAGATCTTGGCTAATCCTTCAGCTGATAATTCTACGGTTGTCGGAATGAGATGGAGCATCTTCGAATGTCTATCCGTGATGACCAGAATCACATTCTTTCCCTCGGACTCTGGTATCGGTCCCACGACGTCAATCCCTATGTCTTCCCATGGATGACTTGGTGCTGCATGGGGGTGTAGCGGAGCATGTCGTTTCTGTCTGTTGATCTTGTTGCGCTGACAGGTGCCGCAACCCTTTACGTACTTCTTCACATCATGCAGGATGGTAGGCCACCAGTAGGTGCGAGTGAGGAGTTCGTGTGTTCGATACTGTCCTGGATGTCCAGCCACTGGTGCATCGTGTGACTCAAACATCAGTTCTTGACGCAGTTGTGGGTCCAGTGGAACATAGACTCATTTGCCTGCATATGTGATGCCATCTTCCTGTTGATACCAATGAGGATTCTTCTTTAGACCCTGGGCTACTTCTGTCTCCATGCGGTTTGAGCCCTTGATGCGTGTGATCCACAGATTTTCGATGGTTGTGACGTTTCCAATCTTGATGGAATCAGATGTTTCACCCCCTTCAAAGAATTGTTCCTCTGTGAACATCTCCATTTGTACCACATCTTCTGATTCCAATCGTTTCAAGAATAGTCCCTCCTTGAGCATTTGGTCACTGTCTTGCGGTTCGAGTTCCATTTCTTACCAGGGTAAGCGCGACAGGATGTCCGCTTTTGCATTTGTCTTGCCAGGCACATGCCGTAATTCGAAGTCATAGTCTTGTAACTTCATCTTCCAGCGCCTTTGTCGTTGATTTAGGTCCTGAGGATGGCGGAAATACTCCAGGTTCTTGTGATCAGTTAAGATCTCAAAGCGTTCCCTGGCTTCGAGTAGATAGTGTCTCCAATCTTTCAGTGCTTCCATGACTGCCAAGAGCTCTTTGTCGTATATCTCGTAATTTTGTTCGGCCGCGGACATGGTCCGCGACAAGAACGTGATAGGATGCCATTTGTCGTCCAGTTTTTGAGAGAGTACAGCCCCAATTGCATAGCCCGATGCATCGGTTTCGACCCTGAACTGTCCATCTGGTTTTGGTAATGCCAAGACTGGTGCCGATGTGATCGCCTGTATGAGACCTTCAAATGCTTTTTGTTCCGTTGGTCCCCAAGTAAACGCAGTGCCGCCTGTGAGCGCGGTAAGTGGTTTCGTGATGTTTGAGTATCCTTCAATGAAGCGCCGATAGAAGTTGGCAAACCCAAGGAACTTCTGGACTTCCTTTTTTGATGTGGGTGCTCGCCAGTTTTGGATCGTGTCCACCTTCTCAGTTTCCATCTCGACATGTCCTTCACCAACGACATATCCCAATATGGTGCATTTTGTTACTTCCCAGAAACACTTCTTCTCCTTCAGGAACAAGTCATTGTCCGATAGGATCTGCAGAATTTCTTCGGTGTTTCGCGTGAGTTCTTCCTTGGTTTTACCAATAACCACAATGTCATCCATGTAGATCACACAGATGCGTCGGCGAATCTGGTCCCGGAATAGACTAGCCATCATCCGAGAGAACGTCCCCGGGGAGTTGCAAAGGCTGAAAACATGACCGGGAAGCATAAGGGGATTTGGATGGGCGGATCTTTCCAGTTGCTAGACCTTTGTCAATGAATGCGTCCAATTCCTCTTGTTCCTTTTGTGTCATGGGATATGTATTTCCCCCTAGTTCCTTTGGTGCGTCCGGTGTAAGTTCAATACCATGGTCCCATTCCCTTTCCTTCGGGATCTTATCAAAGTTCTCCTTCTCGAAGAGGTGAGTAAAGCGATCAACATATGAGGGTTGTTTGGTTGTGGGAGGTGGTGTGGGAGTGACAGCTTCCAATATAGGGTCTCCAGGCTTCCATTTCTGATCTGACTTCTTGGGTGCATCTTTGTCATGCACCTCAACCATGTGAACCAGGTGTTTGCGACCATCGAGGTTAACCCTGAAATCCAAATGTTTGGTTCGGCATGTTGTTGGGCACCGGTTGAACGTTACGGCGCCGGTTGTCCAATTGATCGTAGGGTTGTGGTGTACCAACCAGTCATGTCCCAAGAGCATGTCGGTTCTCCCAATGTCCAGTACCATCGCTTCCATGGTTTCCTGATGTGTTCCCAAATCCAGCTTGACTTCGGCAAGTTGGTTCGCTTTTTGTTGTCGATTTGGTGATCCATCCGCATTTAGAATTGCTATGGGCGGTATTCCTCGCGTGGGGAGGTTCTGTTCGCGTACTATTCTGGGATGGATGCATGTGCGTTCACATCCGCTATCAACCTCAGGTTGAATGACCTTTGGTCCTCGTCATGTTTTGAGCTGAGCTAACAGCCTGATCTCTCGTCGTTTCGGAGGTTTGTCTCCCTTCACAATCTTAGTCGACGCAGCGGCTCGCTTGGCAGGGATGACATAGGTTCTATTGTCTGCAGTCATACAAGGCAAGCAAGTCCGTTTAATAGATAAGGGTCGCGACTTAGCGTCGTTTAATCGGACCCTTCGGGAAAATCCTTCTCGTCGGCTTCTAAGATTGTGGTTTCATCATTCTCGGCATCTTCTTCAGACACCTTCCTAACCCTTCCGGAGTTCTTCTTTGGCTTGCGGCAGTTGCGCGCAATATGGCCTTCTTGGTCGCAGTTGAAACACTTGCGACCATCTTTCTTCTTTGGAGCGCTGCAGTCCTTAGCAAGGTGACCGAAGCGTTGACAGTTGTAGCAACGGGCCACTCCTGCTTTGTCGATCTCCATGGCCTTGCCCTGACCACCATAAGTGGTACCCGATCCGGTGCACATGTCGCCACCACCCCGGATGACTAGTGCATGTCCCTCCATCTGTCATCCCTTGTTTCGGATCTCCTTTGCGTACTCGGAGTACGTCTTATCCTCGCTTGCCACTTGTTCAGAGATTCTTCGGTTGACGTTCTTTTCCAGGATGTATTTCCCAGTTTCTTCGCCAAGGTTTGACAGCTTTAAGAGCTCTTTGAATTCGTCCAAGAATTTGTCAACGGTGCGTTTCTCCTGCCTCAGGACTTCAAGTCTTGCTTTGGCAGCGACTGACTTGTTGGCGACAGAAAATCATGTTGCAATATCCTCTGAGAATCCTAGCCAGGTGATGTTCTCGTTGTCAATGGCAAGAGCATCTAACTTGTTACTGGCCCAGTGCTTGCCGGACCCTTCCATCATGCGGGATAGTACCGCAAGAATCTTCTGATCGTCTGTTAGGCTCTTTTGGAACCTGATGTATAGTTTGGTGGCTTTCCACCACTCGTCAAAGGTGTGTCTGTCCTTGAACATCCCAGGATCCTTGATGATCTTGGATGTATCCATCGTTTGTACTGCCGGAGCTTCTGCCATGTCTAGAGTCTGCGGAGAAGGAGAGGGGTCGGGTTGTTGGGATGAAGATGGGGTTCGGGATACAGGTAAGGGTTGAAAATGAGTCCCTGTTCTAGGCGTCTGTTCGATATCTGACTGCGCGGAGTCAAAAGCAAATTTGTCAGGGGACTCGTTGGCGGAATCGGTGGCAAAACGTTCGGGGTATTTCCTCTGTAGATCTCTAAGGAATCTCTGTTCCTGTGCGTCTGTCGGTTGTGAGAAGGGGTCAAGTCTCTCGTTTTGTGCCCAACGACCGTACTCGGTCTGTTGTTCAGTGGTTGTGAAGTGGGCGTAGATCTGTTGCTTCGAGTATGATGTGATGATGCGGCTCTGGGACGTCTCGATGTGAGCGTCCTAATCAATCTTCTGATAACGGTTGTCTGGACACCAATAAACTCTCTGATCTCTGTGATCCTACCTGTCTGAGGTCCTTCTTGAACGCGAAAGCTTTCGAGTTCGTTCTGTTGGGAGTTGTAACGCGCGATCTGGTGTTGTCGAGCAAGATGGATGCTCTCTGCTATCTCGCCGTGGGGGCGATGCTCGTCGTTGTCTAGTTCTTCGTCAAGCACCTGCTGTAGGATGCGACGGATTTCCGATTCGATGTACTGCTGGATGAGTGTAAAATCGATACTGTCTCGAGGACTTAACTCCTCCTGTCGGGCTTCTGGTGAGGCGAATGGGTTACTGGTGAAGTCTTCAAAGAAGCGCGATGTCTTGACTCATCTGGTAGTTGCTCTCTTTGCTCTGGGCGAACCTAACGAGATTTAGCAACTTGTTATGCTTAACAAACCGTTCCAAGGTTCGGGCAGAGTATGCAGGAAAGTGGAAAGGCGAAGAGCAATGTGATTGCTAAATCTAAGGAATCTACTACAGTACAAGAGGTTTATATAGGTACTGACTATAGGCGGTAGCGGATGAGTCAGTACTGCGGAAGGCAGTGCCCATGAGTAAGGCGACTGCGGAAAGCGAGTCAGCGCGGGAGCGAAGTATACTAAGGGGGATGACGAAGTAAAGGTAGTGAGTCAGACTGGGAATCAAAGGTTGCGGAAGTAGATGTTAGACATAGTAAGCTCGTAAGAGGGCGCCGAGCCGGGCCGATAAGTAAAAGTGATGACGTCGTCCGCATACCGTAGAGTCCGTAACAATTACGTATTATTGGCGAGACTTTCGCCAAGTATATTATCTTTGGCGAGCTTAGCTCGCCATGTCGTTTGTTCATTTCTGGGGTTTGCAAGAATCCCCATGTTCACATGAACCTATCATAAACAACATGTTGTCATTTCTATCTTTCTTTGGCATGAACATCTTTTGTGCCTTTTGTACAATGGTATCTCTGTATGCCATCTATGTACATGTTGTATGGGGACATATAATCCCCATGTTGCGGTTCGCGACTCTTAGTTCAATGAACTATAGTCATTTTTGTTGGCGAGATCTTTTGCCACCTATACTTTCTTCGGCAAGCTTAGCTCGCCGTATTGTCAGTTCATTTTTGGGGTTCACGTTGATCCCCATGTCATTCGCGTGAATGACAACTATACCAGTCTTTGTTACTGGTTCTATATGAGACGACAACCTATTGTTATTGTCAACTGTATTTTCTCAAATGACATATTGTCATTTTCATATCATAAACGACACATTGTCGTTTCTACTTTACTTTCGACGGTGTTGGTTCTTCGACTTCATGCCGTCCTTTCTATTTTATTGCCTGAAGGTACATGGTACCTTCCTCGTGTATTGTAAATGGCGCTATTGCCATCTATAGTCTTTTTGCAACTATTTCATAGTATGGCCTTTATGACCGTAAATTGGAAAGGGAAAAATCTCGCGTTGTGGGATTATGTGGCAGGACTTTTTGGTGCCCTGTATGTCGCCAACTTTATACTTGGCGAAATTCAATCTCTTGGGGCAACATAGTCACCTCAGGTCTTACGGAGGACACTTTTGTCCGTCCTTTTGTCATTTTGCGGCAGTCACTTTTAGTGGGCTGCCTGTCGCTGACTTTATGTTCGGCGTGATTTGATTCCAATGTGGTGTCTGTTACCACAGTTTTTGACAAACCATTGCAGACGACGACAATAACTTTGTCATCTACTTTTGTGACCTTAGCGACATTTGTAGCTACAGTTCCAGCATCTATTGCCGTAACTTTAGTTTCTCCATGGATGATCTTTATATCATCCATTTGGTCACTTGCAACAACAATTGTTGTTGCTGTAGCAGCTACTGTAGCTGCTGGTTCTCGGCTTTCGCAGATGATATCCATGTCATCTCTTGTTGATTTATTGCAGACGACAACTTTGTCGTCTTCCTTCGCAACTTTGGCGACATTCGTCGCTGCTATCTCAGCACTTTGTGCTGTGATTATATTATTTCTGTGGACGACTTTCATGTCATCCACTTTGTCATTTGCGACAACTATATTTGTTGTTGCAGAAGCTCCAATAGCTGTTGATTCTTTTCTATTGCAGATGACAACCTTGTCATCTAGTTTACGATTTTTAATGACATTTTTTGTCACTGTTGCGGCACACGCTGCCGCAGGGTTTCTACTCTCTTGGACGACATTATTCTCGTCTGTATTCTTGTGTTCATGATGATGTTCCGACTTGTGGACATCTTGTTTTTTGGATGTGACTATTTGAAGCACCAAACGAGCTTCACAAGTTCGTTCTCCAGTGGTCATGGCTTGACCACTCTGCTTCAATATCAAGCAGACAATCTGCTCATTATACATAGAGCACAATTTTGTGCTCTTGTCGTCAGTCAACACATGTTGTCGACTTTCGCTATTCTTGCGATGTTGATGGCAGTGTTTTCGTCGCCGTCTCTTCTTCTCTACTGTGACAGAGTCTTCTGTACTCTGTCCCTCTTTCTCATTGTCTCTTTGATGGTGAATATTTCGCCATCGAGTATCATTCTCGCCTGGGTTATGTTGACCCAGATGTTCGTGTTTATTTCGACGATCTTGTTGTTGTCGATAACGAACCTGTTGTTCGTTACTTGCAGTCCAATGTGGTCTATTTGACCCATCATTTCTGGGCAATGAGATCTTTTCATCTCGAGGGTTATTAGAACCCTCTTGGTTATGATTTTTGTGTGGGCGACAATTTTGTCGCCATGGCTTTTGTGAACTTTGAAAGTTCAGAGAACTTCCAGCCCATTTCGGGCTCTCGCTGTGCATTCACAGTTGATGGCATCTTTCTGACCACAAATGTGGTGCCGATTCTTCTGTTGAGGGTAAAGGTACCCTCGGAACTCTTGTTTCCATTGTTGGTGGTCGTGTTCTATGGGTTGGTGGTGATTTAGCAACCCATTCCGACCGCCACGAAGGCAGTTGATCTGCCTTTGATAAAGGTTTTGAAATTTCCAGACCTTGTTTTGACATTGACGGAACTTGTGTTCTGTTGAGACTATCTTTGTCTCTTTTGCAAACAGGACCTATGGAGTCTTTACTCCATATTTCGAGACAACTGTTGTTGTCTTCCTTCGCCGTGTTCAATTTGGCGATGATTTCTGGAGTCTCTTCATTGACTCTGGAGGAGGTTATTTTAACCTCCGTTTCTTGATTCATATTAATGGAAATGTTCCTGTTCTCTTCTTTTGACTCTATGAGAGAATTGGAAGACTTATAAGTCTTCCATTCTAGTCCATCGACTACATGTCGTGGACTGTTTGAACTTTCAATTGAAGACTTAATAGTCTTCAGTTCTTCATGACATATTTTGGAGTGGTGGTCAACACCATCTCTGTGGTTCAGAAGTTGATGAGGCTCATAAGCCTCATGGTTTCTTTCTGCGACAATATCTTGATGTTGCGCGGCTTCTATCTCTGAAGACTTTAATGTCTTCATGTCTCCGTTCTGTTGAACGGAGTGATGTTCTTCATCACCTCTCAGAATGCTGAGAGGTCCAGATGGCTCGCATTGAGCCATTTCTCCATGTGTGACATGAGATGCATGTTGCGAATATTCCATATATACATACAATTGAAGGTTCTTCATCAACCTTTGGAATGTTCTTGTTAATTCTTGAAGACTTCGAAGCCTTCAGTTCTGATCCTCCGACTATTTGTTGTGGTTTCCTTGAACTTTTCATTGAAGACTCAATAGTCTTCAGTTGTTTATGATCCACCTTGGAGTGGTCAATCAAACCATGTTCGTGGTTCTGATGAGGCTCACTAGTCTCATGTCTGTTTTCTGTGACAATTCTTTCATGTCGTGTAGTCTCTCCGTTTGAAGACATAACTGTCTTCATATCTCCGTTCTGTTGAACATGATATTCTAAGTCACCTCTCCAACTGTTGAGAGGTTCAGATGGCTCGCGATGAGCCATTTCTCCATGTGCAACATGATAAACATGTTGTGAACTTTCTGCGTGGATGTTAGAAGGTTCTTCATGAGCCTTCGGAATGTTCGCATTCATTTTGGAAGACTTCACAGCCTTCCTCTTTGTCTTAAAGACATGCTCGGCATGTCAGACCACTTCTCCATAGAGGTCCTTGTAATATGCTAGAGGTTTATGAGCCTCTATAGGTGCATATGGCTTTGTGCACCTGTCCAACTCCATATTGAGTTCACAGACAAATGACCACTTGAAGTGGTCAATATACTCTCTGTCGTCGCATAGTGTATCGCAACCATACATCTCATTAACACTTGCAAGAGTGAATCTATGAGCTTTGTAGCTCATATACTTGAGACAGTCATTATCAATAACTGTCAGAACGATGGACCATAGTTCCATCTCGAAATCCATGATTAGCCTGTGGTCCAGCCACGGCATCTCCTTCGCAACTCTGCGAATGGTATCTCGATACCAAATTCTCGGTTCGACATGTGTTGACTGCGACGAGGCAGTCAAGTCCACCCTAGTAGACTTTGCTACATGTAATGTAGTACTTGCAGAATATGTAGACGAGGTCTCCAGTTTGCGACAACTGGACCTCAAGTCATTCGAGAGGCTTCTCAACGCGTCCGACGTGACGGAATGGCTCGGAAATGAGCCATTTCCATATAAGGAAATGCCAGCTGGCAGCAAAAGTGCCAGCTCATCCCAAAAAAGGGAGCTCTGAGTGAACTCCTGGAGGCCAGACAACTCAAAAGAGGCCATAAGCTGTGTGTTGAACACAGCTAGGCACTAGGCAAAGGAGGAGGCTTCAAAGTGAAGCCTCTGGGCCAGATGGGGTTGGTGCAGCTAGAGAGCTGATAGCAATGGGGGTGTTCCCCTGTAGCAGTTGATAGCAGTTAAGGATAGCTTAAAAAATGTAACAAGAGTTACATGAAAAGCCCTCAATCTCACAGAACAAGGTAAGCTTGACCGAAATCTGGTATTGGCTGTACAATGTCATGTGAGGTAAAAGGCTTCTTCTTTTATATAGGCAGCTGTGCTCAGCCTAATACAGTAACTCCAATGACCAACTGATGACCATGCCAATCCCACTCGTTACACATCCGGTCTTTATATGGTTTGCCTCGACATATACTAGCACAGATGAATCAGACTTAGATACACTTGTAAATTATATCGTTGGGGAGCCCTCGGCAACGAGGCTTGGTTCGTCCCCTATGGATGAATGTTTAATTCCCTGTTGTGATGAATCAGATAGCTTATCTAGGCAAACAGACTCTATGGGGGAACCATCTTTTATTCGATCCGCTTCTTTGGAAAAGGAGCTTATGATGAAAATCACGCTGGAAATGTTGCAGGACAAACACACATTTGATGTTGAAGCATTATTAGTAGTGTTTTGAAGTCACATTACTTAACTGGCAGTTAAGTATAACTTGACCTAACTTAACTCAAATTAACTTGATCTTTTGGTTAAGGTTAAAGAAATTTGAACAAGTTAATTTTAGTTAATTTACCTAACTTAACGTGAATTAACCAAGTTATTTCAGGTTAAGATTTCAAGCCTTCAAGCCTGCAAAGTAGTGCTAAAAACCACAAAAACCAGGCAATAATGGTAAAGTTAAGACAATTAACTGGTTAATTCTGGTTAAGTTTAGTCAAGTTAAGAAAAAAGTTAAAAATTGTACAATAACCAAAGTTAAGTCAAAGTTAAAGATTTTGAAGAAAACTATCAACTTGGTTAAGTTAGGTTAATGGATTTCAAGGCCATTAACTTGACTTAATGTGACTCTAAAACACTAATTATTAGACTCAGGGGCAACAGGGATGTTCATAGATCTGGACTTTGCCAAAAGAAATGACATTAAATTAAGGGAACTACCTTTCCCCATTTGGATCTACAACATTGATGGCACACTTAACCAAGGAGGTTTGATCACACATGAAGCAGTCATGGCTATGCAATACAAAGGACATGTGGAAATAGCGGTATTTGAAGCTTGTAATCTTGGAAAGGCTAAAATTATTGTTGGACACACATGGTTGAAACACATAGTCCACCTACATTGTATCGTCTTAGACCGTCCAGCAAAGACATACAATGTATTGTCTCAGATGGCCGCAGCAGGCCCGCTGGAGCTCCAGTGGACAAACCTTAAATTATAGGGCTTAGTAAGCAAAGTAGGACAGTGTGTTGGTGCCTGTACTAGGACCAGTGGTCAATCGGCAACTTGTACTAGAAAACGGCAACAAGGATTTTGGTGGACTGGCACATTCCCTATTTTGTGAAGGAGCCAGTCAATAATATATTGGGTATATCTCATTGACCAGTGCATGGATTTGGATGACCCAGGGCTTGTTTTAAAGCCGGTCAGCCGGACATTGACTGGCACCATGACCGGCACCTATAATTTCGATGGACTGGCACATTTTCTGACACATTCATCAGCACATCAGGCAGCACATCAGGCAGCACAAAAGTGCTGATCAATAATATTCTGGATATACAGTATCTCAGTGCCCCATGCATGGATTTGGATGCCCCAGGGCTTGTTTTGAAGATGGCTCACCAGACATTGACTGGCACTATACCCAGCACCTATAATTCCGATGGACCAGCCTATCTTCTGACACATTCACAGGAAAATGAAGTCCCACCAGCCAAGAGAAACCATGAATGACAGATGATGAATGTCCAGCAAAAACTCACAGATGGCGACACATTGTCAACAGGCCATTGGCAGGATGGGCCTTCCCCCCGCTAACAAGCATTGGGGCACCTGTATAGGGCTATTCCCTAGTATGAGTAGGCCTCAACACATCAATAGTAAATGGTGTACAATGTATAGATCAAGTGTTAAGAATCAGGAGAGAGGTTGCACATCAAAAATATCTCTTCTAGTGTTTGAAGGTTCGATTCGGTCCGGTTTTTGACCCTCAAAATAGAGAGACTGAGACCGTTTTTTCGGTTCACATGATCCCAAAAAAACTGAACCAGACCAATGCAAGACCGATGCATCAGTCCACATTACCTCTTAGCGTTGAGACCGAGCCGGTTCAGACTGGTCTAAACAAATATATTACAAGGTACATGACAATAAGGATGCGCACACACAGCCAGATGCTGCATGTGCATGTCATACTCCCTTCATTGCTCCTCTGTGGGCTCAGCCCGGCCCTACATGCTCTTGGGCATGATTGTACACCATTGCGCGAGAGCGGAGGCATTTGGGCACACAAGGGGACCGTTGCATGTGAGTCAATGCGAGTGGCGGCCATTGCACGCATGAGGGGGGGATGGCAGTTGTGGGGTGGCAAGTGGAGGCCATTGGGCACATGAGGGGTCGTTGGGCAGGAGTAGCGGCTGTTGGGCATGCAAGGGCATGGATTGATGGTGTTGGGGGTGAATGGAGGCGGTTGGGCATGGGTCGATGGCAGTGGGCACAAGTTGGGACCGTTGGGCATGGGTCGATGGCGTTAAGGGCAAAGGGACGCCGTTGGGCATGAGTTGGGACCATTGGGTGCAAAGAGATGCTGTTGGGCACAAGAGAGGGCCGTTGGACACAAGAACGGGCTGTTGGGCATGAGTGGTGGCTGTTGGGCGGATGTGGTGGCTGGGTGGAGTGGTGGTGGGGGATGAAAAAAGGGGAAGGTTGTGCTGGCAGTTATGGTTCGACTTTCGGCGATTGCCAAGAATGCTCGGCAGTCAATGCAGAGTGATGCACGTCATTGAAAATCGTGCCCTCAATGCCCAAACCGTGGCACCAAAACCCACAAAAATAATTCTTACCTTATATAGATATATTTAGAAACTCATAAGAAGTATATATATAGAGTTATATACATGAGCTATGGATGGTAGAAAGTTGGTGCTCCAAATTGATGCATCAAAACACATGTAAATCATGATGAACAGTGTGGCATGGTGTTTTCAAACACAAAAAACAACATTTTCTAGCTTCCTCCTTTCCACAACATTTGTACTCTAAATATACTGTATATATACTATTGAAACAGTGTATGTAAACCTATTCAGACCCTTCAAATAAAATTCAAGGACTTGATAAGATGAATATGAGCACGCAATGCATTTTGCACATTGTTTACTGTTATTTGGTGTAGAGCACGGCACCTCTATAACTTAAAATCCGTGGCATCATTCCATAAAATCAACACATGTTTATTGACATATGATACTCTGCTATATAATTGATATAATCTGTAAGCTTACTTCCTCCTGTGTAGCCATATTAAGAAGAAATGCGATGTTTTTTGAGTTTGTTTACATATATTTGACACATTTGATCTGCACGTGTCGCGCATCATCCAATGTCGAATCGACACATCCACCCATTGCTCTCTCCGCAATGAGGGGCACAGATGCTGAAAAGGCCAGAATATATTTATAGATTTTATTTATATCTACTTGTGATTGAGGCAGGAGGGAGCACACACACCTTTTGTCTTTTTTTTAGTTGTGCCTATTTGGAAGTGGGAAACTGGTGATGTAGAGTGAGTGTAATGAACAGAATATAATGGTCTTGTGGCTCAGTGGGTTAAATTGTTAGTATAATTATAGAGGTTGACAGTTCAAGTCTTCTGAGTGGCAGAAATTTTGCACCTTACTAACTCGCAACATTGATTTCTGGTCCTCAGATCATTCCGTGGACAAGACCAGTTTAAACCTGTTCGAACTGGTCTTTGGCCGGTCTTTCAAATTCTGAAGTTTGGAGTGAACTGAGGACTGGCAAGATCCAAAACCTTAAAAACCAAGACCGGCAGTCCAGTTTTTCACCAGTTTGGTTCGATCTGGTCTCAGTCTAATTCACGAAAAAGTAAACTGGACCTTCAAACACTAATCTCTTCATCATCTGGCATTAATATTGTATGGTCAATAAATCTATAGATGGTTGTACAGGTGTATCGGATGTACATCTACTCAATACAGAAGATTCCAAGGGAATCCATGCCATGTGGAAGACTGGAGATAAGACTTTGTCCAAAATACATCTCAGATTGGCACGTGCATAACAATGACAGTGTTGGTGGCTAAATCATGCTTCCTACATTTCCCGCTCTATCAGCCTCAAATATGCTTGTTAAGTGTTGGATAGATGCCTATGAACTTATAAAAAGTATATATACAGTTGGCTATATATGATAGATAATCTGTATTCTGAAATGAGTAGTGTTCAAAAGTCCAGTTAAAAAAAAGAAATTAACCACTAACCAGACCAAACCAAACCAGTGGTTTGGTTAACCGACTGGTTTGAGTTAATTAGATTTAGACATACCACTGGTTTAAGTTAATCACTTTGGGAAAAAAAAATTAACCAGGTTAACTGGTTTAAACCAGTTTAAACCAGTTTAAACCACTGACCTTCATACAAGCAAGGGGGTCTCTTACTCACACAAAAATGACAGAAAAGGAGACAAGACCAATGGGAGCCTGGTCCCACCAGTCTTGCCAATCTTACATTATAGAACTATGAGTCTAACTATAGTAAATACTAAAAAAAGCCCGTGTCTAACTACATTAAATACTAAAAAAAAATCCAAGGTGATTCGTGCGAGCGTGAACAGCGTTGGGCACAAGTGAGGCCGTTGGGCATGAGTGCAGGTTGTTGGACGTGGGTCGGGGGCCATTTGGCATTTGTCAAGGCCGTTGGACAGGAGAGATGGGCGATTGGGCGCGCATGGATGGCATTGGGCATTGGGCACAAGTGCAGGTTATTGGACGTGAGTCGGAGGGCCATTGGGCATGAGAGACGGGTGTTGGGGATGGGTGGAAACTGTTGGGCGTGAGTTGAGGCTGTTGGGCACAAAAAATGGCCATCAGCGCGAGAAACAGGTGAGGGACGCATTGGGGGGTGAAAGGAGGCCGTTGGACGCAAGTGGGGGCCGTTCGGCACGAGAGTGGGCCGTTGGAGGCCATTGGGCTCGAGAGATGGGCTTGGGACGCCATTGGGGGCCACAGGAGGGGGTTGGACGCGAGTGGGGGCCCTTCGGTGGGAGAGGGGGCATTGGGCGCGAGGAGGGGCCATTCAGCACGAAGGGAGGCCGTTGGCCACAAGTTGGGGTCGTTGGGCGCTAGAGGGGGCCATTCGGCGCGAGAGGAGGCCGTTGGGCGCGAAGCGAGGACGTTGGAGGACGTTGGGCACGAGTTGGGGTCATTGGATGCTAGAGGGGGGCATTGGGCGCAAGGAGGGGCCATTGGGCATTAGAGAGGCCGTTGGGCGCTTGAGGCGGCTGAGTGGTGGCCATTGGGCACAGATGGTGGCCAGATGGAGTGGAGGTGGGGGAAAACAAGAGTGTGGGAAGCTTTGGCTGGTGTCGAGTGTTCGAATTCCGGCAATTGCCGAGCGATGCGCGTTGTTGAAAATCGCGCCCTCAATGTCCAAACTGTGGCACCAAAAGCACCAAAAATAGTTCTTAAGTTATATAAAGAGTTAGATACATGAGCTTTGTATGGTAGAAAGTCTGTACACCACAATGATGCATCAAAATACAAATGTAAATCGTGATCAACAGTGCATCATGGGTTTTCTCAAACACAAAAACCAGCATTTTCTTACTTCCTCCTTTCCACAAGCACTTTCAACTACCTGTAATATATATATATACTATTGAACCATTGTATGTAAACCTATTGAGACCATTCAAATAAGTTTCAAGGACTTAACAATGTGAATATGAGCAAAATAGTTTTTATTTCAGCTTTGGATTCTCCGCATTCAGGGGATCTTATCACACATTGGTTTTTCAAATTTGGTTCATTCCTTGGGGAGCCATAGCACTTTTTCTGAAATATGCACATTTCATTATTTCTATCTGATCTGGACTTCTAAAAATTATACACAGTGTGTCAGAAGGTGAATACATATCCCATATATAGTTCTATTACTTCAAACTATTATTAGATCATGAGAAAGGCACCCCGCGTGCCTGCGCGATGCATTTTGCGCATTGTTTACTATTATTTGGTCAGAGCACGGCACCTCTATAACTTAAAGCCTGTGGCGAAGTTTCACAAAATAAATACATAATTGATGATATATAGTCCTCCTACCTAATTGATATAGTAGAAACCCTTACTTGTTCCTGTGTGGACATAATAAGCAGATGTGCGATGTTTTTGGGCGCGCATGATGCGTGTCATCCAACGTCGAAACGATGCATCCACCCATTGCTGACTCTGCAATGAGGGCACACATGCCGAAAATCATGTGTTTGGATGGTTTAATCATGTGTGAACCTATGTCAACAGCAAATTAACTAAGTAACATGGCTCTGGTGGACAATTTGTGATATTTGTATGGTTTAACTGAGTTTAACCAACAAATTAACCAAACCAATGAAAAATTAACTGGTTAATGATGGTTTGGTCTGGTTTAGATTTTTTTCTGAAAATTTCTTAACTGGTTAAGGTTTAGGTTAATGGATTTGGGGTCAATTAACCAAACCAAACCAAACTTTCGAACTGTTACATCCGTTCCTGAATCTCTGATCCACTCCAATCGTCCTCCGACATTCCGGACATCCATTACCTCTGCATCTCTGCATGTTGCCATAGTGCATTTCATATTCATAACTCCATGCCTTTATGCATTTCATATTCATATTCCCGTTTACTTACAGTATGCACCGCCTTTTCCGCATGGTCCGTTAACTGACATCTCCAATGTTTGTTACAGTCGCTGGCAACTTATGCCACAACTCCGGACCTACCCCGACCATCTCCGTAAAGTAATCACATTTAGATATTTAAGCTCGTACCATACCTGTAGTTCCTCAGTTCGAATATCAACAAAGTTCACTCCTCTACTCTCGTTTCATGCCAGAGATTCTCGCCATGGTACAATACGCCGACGACATCATCATCTATTGCTCTTCTTCCATCGTTACTCTTCGACGAGCTCAGTACTGTGTCCGAGTCACAACTCCGACGTCGTCCGACCACTTCCACGTCAGCGTGTCCCTCACTGAGATCTCTCCAAGACCCTCTGCACCTCTGACCTCTCCTCCGACCTCCTGAAATTGGGACACCTTATCCAACAACGGCAGCACAACACATATGTTGAAGCCACGTCCCTCCCCTTCGTCGTTCCTCCGCATTTCCTGAGTTCCGCTCCGGTCCCAGTATTCCGTCTGACCTCCGACGGACTCCGACGAAGCTCCGACGTTTCACCTACTTAACAGTATATTCGAACTCAAACCGTTTTTGGATTCCTGCTAGTCATGGCACTCCGAAACACCAAGACAGCAAAAGCTGCAGAAGCTGGCACTTCTAGGCAGCAAGTCCTACAAAATATTGAACAATGTTTAACAGAACTACAGTATCCCCTGTAACTCCGACTACTCCGACACCTCCGGGTTTAATTTCCGCACCCCCGTCTCCTACAAACAAACCTCAAGAGATTTTCGGCCCCCAAGCCCTTGCAGATGCTTTCGTCTTAATGACCAATGAACTCAAACGCAGCAAAGGTCACAAGCATCACAAAAAGGCCAAGGATCCGGACACTTTTGATGGTTCCGATCCCCGGAAACTCAATCAGTTCATCCTCCAATGCACACTGTTCTTCCGCGACAACTCCAAGTATGACAATGACTCTGCCAAAATCACTCTCGCCATCTCTTTCCTCCGAGGCACAGCTCTCGATTATTTCAAGCATTTCATCATTGAACTGGACCAACCCCCCGGACTGGTACGAAGATTGGTCCAAGTTCCTCTGCACGCTCCGCTCGGAATTCGGGGTCATTGACCCCGTTGCGGATGCTGCCGACTCTCTGGACAATCTCAAAATGCGCGAAAATCAACACATTCTCAAGTATAATGTTGAGTTCACACGCCTTGCTGCCAAAACGCACTGGGACAGCTCCGCCCTGCATCACCGGTACTACTCCGGGTTGGCGGAGCGGATTAAAGATGTTCTTGGGACTCAAGTAAAGCCAAGCACGTTACCAGCACTTAGAGAGCTAGCACAAACCATTGATGCTCGCCACTGGGAACGTCAGCACGAGAAATCCTGCTCCGACAGGTCCGCGTCCAAATCCAAAAAGTCCGAAAAATCCGAAGCAAAAACTCCCTCCACAAACTCCGACAAAAACTCCAAAGCTAAATAAGCCATTGGTTAGATAGATGTTTCAAGGGGGCTGTGGCATAGGAGTCAGAGATAAGGCCTCAAGGCCATGAGTCAGAGATAACAAGTGAAAATATATCTAAAAGGAGAATAGTCCGAGTCATTGTGAGTCATAGCGCTGATAGAGGGGATACGTGTCCCAGGGTCGTCGGAGTTAAGTGAAACGGAGTGTGATGGGGATCAAGGGTCGAAGGGTCATGTGAAGGCGCGTAGGAAGAGGGTGAAAAAGTGTAACATGGAGGACGTGACACTGAGGGCCTCGTCTCAGTCTTGGTCCTTGGACTTCCCATTTCCACCATTTCGACGCGTGTGCTGGGTTTGTTGGCGTTCATATTCCTCCGAGATCAGGGAGATCAGGGCGTCGGGAGTGACGGTCTTGGTGGCAGAATATAGTTTCGCGGCTGCAAGTTGATTCAACGCGAAGTTGGCAAGGGAATAGGGAAGGGATGAGATAATGGTGGAACGGTAATCTTTCTCGTCAATGTCCACCCCTACAGTTGCTAACTCTTCCCGTTTGACATGCAGGTCATTGAGGAACTGTCGAACATTACCCTTTTCAGGGCACTTCGACTCCAGAAAACATGTCCGTAGGTCCGTTTGCGTGAATGCGCCCTTTTCCATGTACTCAGTAATAATCGCGTCCCATTGTTCCTTAATGACCTTCTTGTTTCGAATGCGCATCAGGGCAGAATCGGGGATCTTCTGGATAAGTAACAATTTTGCCGACCTTTCATCCTTGTCCCACTGAAGCATGGCAGCAGCTTCATCAGCGCTAGGGGAGGCAACAACAGCAGGCACAGGACAGGGTTCATTGCCATCAAAATGGCCCCAATAGCCTTTTGCTTCGACAGCATCCTGGAAACAGGGTGAGAAGATTGCCCAGTTCACGCCAGAGGCATCAAGCTTCGGGATAGACGACGGGAGTGTATCAGCAAGTGAGGTAGCAGTTACGGAGGTGATGGAAGACATGGTGAACAATGAGAGAGAATGCAGCGGGGTCGACGCAGAGGTACGCGGGGCCCAATAACCTGTAAGAATACTATAATAAATAGCTCAGTGTTTGCATGCGAGAGCGGGGTCAAACGACTATGTATTCACCTATAATAAATAGCTAGGCACTCAAACATAAGTAAGACTTTCAAAAGAGAAAGATAAGTAGAAGATCTCATCTCAGTGTTTGCACACGAGAGTGGGGTCAAACGACTGAGGGGAGGCGATGAAAACTATGCCGTAATAAGTAAATAAGGTTTTGCAAATTTACCTTAACAAAAAACAAAGGGAAACGAGAGGAGAGTCTCGAAACATGTGGTACAATAAAGGTACAGCTAAAAAAGGTATGTAGAATGGAATACATGATATGGCGAAATAGCACGAGGAGGAAAAAAGGATGGTGGTGTAAAAACTCAACGCGGCTGCGCACTGTGTCCGGATATGGAAGGCTCGCAGCAGCTTGTCATTCCAACATGCTGACGTTGAGATGCTACCCTCACATACACCGGATGCCACCAGTGACATGCCATCAGCTCCAGTAGTTGAGATTCCGAAATTCATACTCACTCCTGTTGATACAGATGATGATGGGATGGACATCGATGCAGCAGACCTGCCGACTCAGATCCGCCCACCCCCGCCATCAATTCCGGCACGGTCGCCATCCATTGGTGTTACGATTTCTCAACCAAAACCTGTCATCCGCATCTCGACGAAGTCCCTGAAGGGCGCACTTGGACATGTCTCGGCTCCTCCTATCCCAGATCCTGTGGGGGCGGAGTCCGCTGCGGCGCCTCAAGAGGTGCAGCCTCCCACGCCCTCTGTTGTGGTGACCCCAGATCCTGTGGAAACGGAGCCCGCTGCGGCGCCTCAAGAGGTGCAGCCTCCCACACCCCTTGTTGTGGTGGTCCCGGCCCCACCGCACCCGGCCAGCACGGGGTCGTCGCAGTCAATGCTCTGTGTCCCCAACCATGCGTAGAGCTGATCGCTCCCGATCAGCTTCCCCCCAGCGTGGCAGGCGAGCCGGAGTGGGAATAATACCGAGAAACCCTCAGGCGGCCTATCAGCATGCGCCCTCTGCCTCAGGCAACATGCCCACAAGATTGCCGAATGCAACACGCCAACCACCTGGAATGGTAAGCGAGCCACACAGGACAAAATGCAAACTTTGGCCTCTGCAAATAATAATGAGAAAGAGTTTGTGAAGGAATATTTTGTAAAAAAGACTTTGGCTGCAGAGAAAGAAAGCCTTTCCTTGCATCCAAAGATAATGCAATACTTTGAAGTTGGCTATAATATTCCAAAAGAATTTGTCATTTAAGTAATAAGATATTTTGCTGACAGGAAAAAACATATTTCTCTGGACAAAAGTTGAAAGGGAAAGAAATGGAAATTTTTTTTATTTTTCACATTTCATTTGGGCATTGAGATTGTTTTGCTTTCGCATCTGTCATGTGTCCTGCCAAGTGATTATTTTGTCAATTGCTTTCATAACACATTTTGCATGTGCCAAAGTTTTTTTAAACTTTAGCACATGTGAAATTTGAAATCTTTAAACTTTGGCAAATGCAAAATGCATTTTGAAAACAATTGACAAAATAATCATTTGGCAGAACACATGGCAAATGCAAAAGCAAAACATTTTTAATGCCCAAATGAAATGTGAAAAATAAAAATCTTCCATTACTTTCCCTTTCAACTTTTGTCCAGAGAAATATGTTTTTTCCCCTCAGCAAAATATCTTATTACTTAAATGCCAAATTCTTTTAGAATATGATAGCCAAATTCAAAATATTGCATTATTTTTGGGTGCAAGGAAAGGCTTTCTTTCTCTGCAGCCAAAGTCTTTTTTACAAAATATTCCTTCACAAACTCTTTCTCATTATCATTTGCAGAGGCCAAAGTTTGCATTTTGTCTTGTGCCAGATGCACCCGAGACCCAAAGGGGCAACTAATCAACCCCCTCAGCCAAGCCCTTTGCTTGGACTGGCAATGAGTCGGCGGCTGCAGTCGAAATTCTGACAGTTTCCTTCTGTCTCCATTGAAGATCGCCGGCGGGCTGATCTTGATCTCTTTCTCTGAGGTCCTTGCTTGGGAAGTCATTTCTACAAGCGTCGTCTTTGGGGTGTCTGGGGTCTTTGGTCTGGGTGCAGCAACAGCAACAGCTGGCGGCGGGTTTCGTTTCGGGGAGAGGTAGGAAGGTGATGTGGGGTTGACTGGTACGAAAGAGGAGGTTACTCTTCTGTACGGTGTCGGCGGTTGTCGTGGTGTGATGGGTGCGTCAACAAACTCCTGTTCGTCTTCTGAGTCAGACGGGACTCCAAAGGTAGATCGTCGGGGAGGAATCTTTGCATCTAAAACCGCGGTGGGTTGACGATGTAGATCAGCTTGACCTTTTGTTACGGCGATAGCCTACAATCAGTCCAAGTATCAAGTCACGTGGGTTCGTACTGGTTCCACAACAAGTCCCTCAATAGGTCGACTTGGTCAAGGTCAGCGAGTTCCTCAGAAGGACGACTCGGTTCGGGTTCGGCAGAGCTAAGTCCTTGCAAGGCACTTAGTTGGAGAGCGTTCGAAGGTAAGACAAGGTAAGCGTTGTTTGCCTAGGTCAAGCTAAGGACCTCTACTCTAAGGTTACAAGTCTTATATATGTTATCCTATGGCTATAAATATGTAAATGCTGCACAGGAGCTAAATAAGCCATTGGTTAGATAGATGTTTCAAGGGGGCTGTGGCATAGGAGTCAGAGATAAGGCCTCGAGGCCGTGAGTCAGAGATAACAAGTGAAAATGTATCTAAAATGAGAATAGTCCGAGTCATAGCGCTGATAGGGGGGACACGTGTCCCAGGGTCGTTGGAGTTAAGTGAAACAGGGTAAGATGGGGACCAAGGGTCGAAGGGTCGTGTGAAGGTGCGTAGGAAGAGGGTGAAAAAGTGTAACAGTCGTGCTGACCACAGCAAATGACACGAATGCTCGGGATGCGGAGCCAGCACTCACGGTGCCCAAACCTGCCCTCTCACTGAGCCTGGCACTCCGCAGAAATGAGGCCACCACCCCGTACATACCACAGCATTGGTTGCAGACCCTTGTAGATAACGGACTCATAGCTAAGTACCCTACCATTCCCAGTAGTCTAATATATGGCTTCGACACGGGCATCACACCCATCTATCACACCTACACCCCCCCCAACCACTCTTCCATCATTACTTATGCAGACTTTCTCCAGACAATAATCAACACCGAATTTGACAAACAACGATACATAGGACCCTTCACAAGGGCCAAGCTCGAGGCTGAAATTGGCCCCTTTCAGACATCTCCCTTGTCAATTGCCCCCAAACCGGGTCAACCAGGAAAGTACAGGTTAATCCAGAACCTCTCGTTCCCATGTCACAATAACCCTGTCCCATCTGTCAATGCTTCGATCAGCGCCTCGCACTTCCCCTGCTCCTGGGGAACTTTCCACACCTTTTGCTCCCTCATTGCATCCCTCCCAGAGGGCACTGAAGCAGCTGTCCGAGACGTAGCCGAAGCTTACCGAACTGTCCCCATCAGGCCAGATCAATGGCCAGGCCTTGTGGTCCGGTTATCCCAAGATGACCAGTTTGCAATTGACACATGCTGTTGCTTTGGGCTGTCATCATCAGCCGGAGTTCATGGACTTGTCGCAGATGCAGGAACGGAGGCCAGGAGATGATGATATGAGGCTGTCATATCCAATGTATCGTGGGCGTGTAAGTAAACCATCAGTAGCAGTATTGTCCTCGTTCGGATTTGAACTACCTTCAGAATCATCTAGGAGATCCGAGTTGATGGCCAGGTCGATGTCTTCCAAAAAATGCGACCTAATGCGAGCACGAGGCATCGGCCCCATTGCCAAATGGGTAGATGACCATGTCTTCTTCAGATTGAAACATGATCTAGTCACCGATTACAACAAATACCGAGAAAACACACGACAAACTATCATTGACAAGGACATGCCATTCACATCAACCGTGGATTTTATTGGTCTACGATGGGACCTAAAGGAAAAAACGGTCACCCTCACGGAGAAGAAACTCATCAAGTATCGCAAAGCAGTTGAGGATTGGTTATCACAATGCACACATTGCTTGGACAAACTCAGGAAACTCTACGGCAAACCTTTACACGCCACCAATGTCATTCCAAAAGGCCGGGCCTTTCTTACCAGTTTAGAATCCATGTTCAACCTGTTTCACGGCAAACCCTTCGAGCCATGCACCCCACCACGCTCGAGCATCAGGGACCTCAATTGGTGGGCAGAACAGCTCCGAAAACCACCACCACCAAGACCCATTCCTTCACCAACAACAGTACATGACGTCCAAGCCTTCTCAGATGCCAGCTCATCGACAGGGATCGGGATCACCATCAGACTCCAGTGGCGAGCGTGGACAATGGCAGAAGGCTGGAAGGCGGATAGCAGGGACATCACCTGGGCTGAGGCGATCAGCTTTGAATTCGTTGTACTTGGGGTCATCAAGCTCTTTCCTGACACCAAACATTTCTGGGTCTACAGCGACAACCGAGGGGTTGTCGAGGGATGGTGGCAAGGCCGCAGCTGGAACGCAGCCGCCAACGAGGTCTTTCAACAAATTCATGATCTGGAAGAAAAGTTGGGAATTACCATCTATACATGCTATGTCCCCTCAGCCCTCAACCCAGCTGACGGACCGTCAAGAGGACAATACCCTCCTCCTGAACATCTCCTACCCCAACTCAACATCCACTCAGCCATCACCCTCATCCATGACCCCCCAGACATTCAGAGCGGCGTGGCTACCCAATGGCACAACCATGAACCCAAACTCATCAACCACAGCGAGAGACTCCAGCATCACCAACTTCTCAACAAACTCGAACGCGAAGCGTTCGAACTTCACCACATCATCGAAAATGACAGCAGCACTAGCCTCAGGGACGAAAACTACAGCAAACCTATCGAATCCAGTAACCATCCTGCGTCCCTCTTGCCTCGCCAAAGATCGACTCAGACTCTGGCAGCCAGTAACGACACGTCTACCACTCAACAACAGAGGTGAACCTCTTCCTCTCACACAGGCGATGATCAACCATGTTGAGGTGGTTCTGAAGGAAGCATGGGCACCAAGTACGGAGGAAACCTACAGCTCAGGACTAGCAGCCTTTCACATATTTTGTGACCATGCCGAAATTCCAGAGAAAGACCGAGCACCAGCCCCACGCGAACTCATCGAGGTTTTCGCATCAGCGCTAGCTTGTTATGCTTAACAAACCGTTCCAAGGTTCGGGCAGAGTATGCAGGAAAGTGGAAAGGCGAAGAGCAATGTGATTGCTAAATCTAAGGAATCTACTATAGTACAGGAGGTTTATATAGGTACTGACTATAGGCGGTAGCGGATGAGTCAGTACTGCGGAAGGCAGTGAACATGAGTAAGGCAACTGCGGAAGGCTATGTACAATAAGTAAGCTGACTGCGGAAAGCGAGTCAGCGCGGGAGCAAAGTATACTAAAGGGGCTGACGAAGTAAAGGTAGTGAGTCAGACTGGGAATCGAAGGTTGCAAAAGTAGACATTAGACATAGTAAGCTCGTAAGAGGGCGCCGAGCCGGGCCGATAAGTAAAAGTGATGACGTCGTCCGCGTACCGTAGAGTCCGTAACATAGCTGGAGTTTATTCAAAATCTACCATCACCAACTACGTTTCGGCAATTCGAGCATGGCACATCATCCACGGACTTCCTCTCAACATACACAAGCCGACCATGGACACTCTTGTCATGTAGCGTGTTTCTCAACGTCGGAAAACATCGGATGACATCGGATGAGTCGGAGCGGAGTAGCGGATGAGCGGATGCGACGAGTCCAACGTCTTGCAGAAAGGACCTGGCTTCAACTTACAGTGCCTCACAAAACTGATTCAATGTTTGTTGCTTTTTGAATACCTTCGAGGTGACTCTGCAAAGAATACCAATTGAATTAAACCTTTGGTATATAATTGAAAGCCCTACTTCAGGGCTTTCAGAATATAAAGGAATCATATGATTTAGATCAGAATCCATGGAGATATGATTAAATTAAATCAGCAACTCATTGAATCAGTTTTGTGAGTACCTATGGCAATTATCAGAATCAAATGCTTCACTGGTTGTATGGTAACCAGTTGTCATGACTTACTGATGGAACTTGAATAGAACCCTGATGGGTTGTCAAGGAAAGTTGTATAAGAAGAATCCAACCTCAACAGCCTCCATAATTAATCATGCACCCTATCTCCTCTTCCCACAAGGAAAACATTCTTTCTCTGGCCTCCAATGGTCACTCCACTCGTCATATTGCCTCTAACCTGGGTGTCAGCCAACCAACTGTCTCCAGAGTGCTTCAGAATCTTCTTCCTCATCGCAATCTCTCTTCTGGTCGTCCATCCAAGCTTTCTCCCACCAACACACAAAACATACTTTCACAAATCACCTCAGGGAGAGCCTCCAATGCTGTGCAGGCTACCAAACACATCAACACTGTCATCTCCAATTCTGTCTCCCCAGAAACTGTGAGAAGGGTTCTCAGAAAACATGAATTCAAGGCTGTAACAAAGAAGAAAAGACCTTTCTTAAAGGCCATACATCAGAAGAGGCGGTTGGCATTTGCTATGAAGCACAGGGAATGGACAGTGGAGGACTGGAAGAGGGTCATTTGGTCAGATGAGACCAAAATCAACAGGTTTGGGTCAGATGGCAAGGAATGGGTCTGGAAAAAGAAGGGTGAGGGGCTTATTGAAAGAGAGGTTCAGGGCACAGTCAAGTTTGGGGGAGGAAATATTATGGTTTGGGGTTGTATGGGTTGGGAAGGTGTGGGGAGACTTGCAGAGGTTGAGGGGAGGATGGATGCTGATCAGTATGTGTCCATTTTGGAGGACAATTTGCTGCCCAGCATCGAGGAGAGTGGAATCTCTGAAGAGGAGATCATTTTTCAGCAGGACAATGACCCCAAGCACACCTCCAAGAAGGCCAAAAAATGGATGGACAGCAAGAATATTGCTCTGCTGGATTGGCCTGCACAGTCCCCAGACCTCAATCCTATTGAACACCTCTGGGTTCATATTAAAAGGAAGTTGAATGAATATCCAACACCACCCAAGGGAGTCTGGGAGATTTGGGACAGAGCAGCAGAGGTGTGGAAAAATATAGAGCCAGAAGTGTGTCAAAACTTGATAGAAAGTATGCCAAGAAGGGTAGAGGCAGTAATCAAAGCTAAGGGGGGTAATACCAAGTACTAAAGTATAAAATACTGTATTTATTGTACATACTCACAAAACTGATTCAATGAGTCCCTGGAGTAATTTGATCATATATTGATCATTTCTTATGGGAATTACATAATTATTGCAGATTACGAGAGTCCTGAAGCAGGGCTTTTATCCAGGTACCAATACCTTCTTTTGATTGGCATTATTTGCAAAGTTATTTTGAAGGTATTCACAAAGTAGCAAACATTGAATCAGTTTTGTGAGGCACTGTATGTGTTGCGCCCCATTCTTTGACGTGGTCCTACAATTTGGATTGGCTGATGTCAGAGGTTGATAGGAGCGGATGTGCGGAGGTGGAGACGTGAGAAGGAGGATGAGGATGAAAGGCAAAGGAATAGATTGGTGGAACGTATGGCAGGGTATAGTGACGTATAATATTCGAACTGAGGAACTACGACAGAATTTGTACTACTTATAGTAAACCAGAAGTGGGTCAGTAACTACTATAGGTAAGGTGTGGATGTCGGAGTTACTCATCGGAGCAATCGGAGTACGGAGAGGAGCAAATGCGAAATCAACATGAAGGTGTCTACTTGTCAGCATAATTAGAATGTTAACTAGTCGAGATGTCAATAAGTACTATTATGAAAATCGTCGGATGTTGGATCGGATAAAATGTCAGAGTCGTCGGATGTGTTGGATGTATGAATTGCATGGTTATGACAACTCTCCTCAAAGCAGCCCTCAACCTCATGCCCCCAGACGCCAAAAAGGCAACGCACACCCCCCTGCTCCTATCAATGATTTGCAATATCAAGACCCTACTTAACTTAGCAGATCCACTCGACGCTTCAATTTATGCCTGCCTAACCACCACCTTCTGGTGCGCAGCTCGTCTGGGCGAATTCACAGTGCAAAGCCTGGACCGTTTCGACCCAAGCATTCATGTCAAGCAGAAGGACGTCAAGATCACCTCAGACCACCACGGAAATGTCCAACACATATTCCACCTTCCGCGCACCAAGACCTCACCAAACGGGGAGGATGTATATTGGGCGACTCAAAACAACAACGCAGACCCCAGCGCTGCACTCGAAAACCACTTCACGGTCAACAACCCACCAGAAGACAGTGCCTTATTCGCATACCGCAAAGTAGGAGAACAGAAGTTTCGCCCTCTCACCCGACATGCCTTCACAAAACGAATCAATGATGTCCTCAAAGCAATGGGCCAGCCAACTCTACAGGGCCACAGCATAAGAATCGGGGCCACTCTCGAATACCTCCTCCGTGGACTCCCATTCGATGCTCTGAGGGTAAAAGGGAGATGGGCGAGCGAGGCATTCACCGTCTACCTTCGAGCTCATGCTGAGATCATGGCTCCTTACATGCAGGACAACACCACATCGTCCAACAAATTTATTCGATGCACCATGCCACCCATCCGACGGAGAGCAAACGCCGGAGCGCATTGACTAACCATCTGGGGACAAGCTAAGCAGCGTGCGTCACTACACTCCTACCTTCTTGGGGGAGCGCTGCTCACCTTGTTCCAACTCACAGATCCACGGCTAGTCGGAGCCCCTGGCGGGGCCTCTCCCAACTCATGCAACTCGTCCATTCTTACATGTATTAAGCTACACCTAAATACATGATTCACTCTTTCGGTCGTACACGCAGTAATGATAGCACCAAAGAGGCACAAATTTTGTACTTGCCATTTCAGGACATTGATTTCAGATCCTCAGATCGTTCCATGGAAAATACCGGTTTAAACCAATCTGAACCGGTCTTTGGCTGGTCTTTCAAATTCTAAAGTTTTGAGTGAACCGAAGACCGGCCGTGATCCGAAACCTTAAAAACCGAGACCGGCGGTCCGGTCTCTCACTGGTTCGGTCCTGTCTGGTCTTGGTCTGAAATCAACAAAGGTAAACTGGACCTCAAAACACTAGATTCAGCGGCGCGCACCTTGCACGGTAACAGGGGGAGGGGGTGAAGTCTGTGAACAAAGTAGCACACACTGTGAGCACTAGGTTTGAGGGAAGACATACACTGAACGGCGAGGAGAGAAAACACAGTATCAAACATGTCGGCCATGGTTAACGTGAGACATCGTGAACCAGAAACCATAGGACGTGGACGAAAGCGGTGTATCAACACTAGTGTTTTAAAGTCACATTAAGTCAAGTTAATGGCCTTAAAATCCATTAACCTAACTTAACTGAGTTAATAGTTTTCTTGAAAATCTTTAACTTTGACTTAACTTTGGTTATTTCAAGTTAAAGTTAAAAAAACTTGTTTACAATTTTTAACTCTTTTCTTAATTTGACCAAACTTAACCAGAATTAACCAGTTAATTGTCTTAACTTCACCATTATTGCCAGTTTTTTGTGGTTTTTAGCACTACTTTGCAGGCTTGAAGGCTTGAAATCTTAACCTGAAATAACTTGGTTAATTCAAGTTAAGTTAAGTAAATTAACTAAAATTAACTTGTTCAAATTTCTTTAACCTTAACCAAAAGGTTAAGTTAATTTGAGTTAAGTTAGGTTATGTTATACTTAACTGCCAGTTAAGTAATGTGACTTCAAAACACTAATCAACACTGGAACTGTGGGGCATTGTTGCTAGGCACGTTGGCTGGGAGAACACTGGTATAGTAGGATAGATGTCAGTATGCTCAGCAGCTCTTTAGTCGGACGAGAAAACATCGGTAGGTTTTTAGTCCTGTCATGTGATGCTGTGCGCTTGCTTGGATAGTCCTGTGGCACGACTCCAGCCACAACTGAAAAGACAGATAAGCGAACCTAGTGACGCTGCGGACACTATTGACTCACGACTATATGTTGATGAGGGGGCTTTGTAGTAGTAAGCGAGCAGTCAGACGCGGAAAACGGGGAAGTTTGAAACAAACTCACTGCGTATAATCTTATCTATTGGGAGGTACTTCTCGTGGTGCCTTTTGTACATGGTCCTTATTATCGTAGCGCCCCCTTCATCCGCAGTAAACTCCTTGAACCTCCTCTTCAAGGTCGTATTGACATTGTATAAAAAGAGAACATTGGGTTTACCCATCGGTTCGTCGAAATGGGCGGCAAATGAATGCCAGCCCGAGGAGTCGTAGCCTCTGACCATGTGGTGTTTTTTGCCATTGCTATGGTTCCCCCCGCTGTCCCAACACCCATAAGATCAACCATTGGCTATGTATGTTCTCTAGCCAGATGGTGGCGCCGGGGCTGGGACAAGCATGTGAGCTCGACACATGTCTTGTTGTTCGCTGGTGACGGGAGGAGCAAGGAAATCACCAGACGTGTGTGTAACAGCGCAAGTGAATATGATAGAATGTACGGTTGGTGGTACAAGAGGAAATGTGGAATTATGGAGGATCCGAACGTAGCATTCTACGGTCGATACATCGATGACGTACTAGGACTAGTATACACTAGGAGCGAAGCTGAAGCGCTTCGCACTATCCAGAAAGTGGTCATTGAAGATTGTGTTATTGAGTGGAACGTGTCCAGATCTCATCAATCCTTCTTGGACTTGATGTTGTATCACGACAAAAGTGGGGCTTTGCAACACATGCCTTATCGCAAAGCATGTTCCAACCTGGAAAGGATTCCATTCATTTCATACCATCCCCTTGATGTCAAAAGAGGGACTTTTATTGGTGAAATGTCGAGGCTCACCACACTGTGTAGTTTACAATCAACTTACCTTAGGGCACTGCAACAATTGGTTTTGTTGTACGTGAAGCGTGGTTACCCCGAAGAACTCGTTAGAGCCTGGCTTAAGAAGTACAGTGCTGACAGTTGGGCAAAATGTCTCAACAAACAGAGAAAGGCACCGGCAGAAGTGTTGGTACTTAAGTCTGAATTCAACGAGGCACGGAATTACTTCTCCGCAAAAGAACTTGGTGACACCATCATCGGATTCTGGCGCGACTATCTCAGTAACGCCAAGCAAGGGAAATTCTCCCTCTCGCACCCACGGTTCTCTGCTGACCCAGGAGACCTATCGTCCGTTTTGGATGACGAGGATCTGACGGTTGAGGTTCACACCTCTGGGGGTATTACTCCCATGCCAGACATTAGGGTGTTAGGATTCGATAAGAAAAAGTTCTTAGTATCGCGAAAGCGCACTCTGAACTTGTTTGATTTGACCAGCCTTTGGAAAAAGGTGGTGATCACAGCAATGGACAAGGAAGCTTCCCACCTCTCACCCACCCTTCGACTGTCTGCTGCAGATATTGAGGACTCCTCAGATTCAGAACTCTCCAAAACCGAAGGAAGGGCATTGGCAGACCTTGTTAATACTCGTCAGAGTCTTGGAGACGCTTGGCTGGCTAAAAACTAGCCTTGCGTCTCTGCCGTCTTCAGACAGCAAGAAGGGATGTGGGAGATCAGTTGGATGATCCGGCTAGACCTACCTGCGTAGTTGCATGTGTACCCCCATTGTAGCTAGTAGTTTAAGTACAAACACTGTTGTAGGAGCATACAGGAGAACAACACTAGAGATCCACAATAGTGAGAATTAACTCCTTACTCCACAGACATACCTACCTCACGGTAAGTCCCTTCGCTTGATTCTGAGCATTCGGGTTCTTTATAGGTGGTGGAACTCCACCTTGTCAACACAACTGGCCTAAAGCCTTACGGAAAATCAATGTCATTTCAATTGGCAAAAGCCTAGGGACCATAACCCTAACCGTAAGCGCAGCTTTCATCTAAATAATGATTGCCCGCCTATTAATGTGAATTAACAGTTAACCCTGTTAACCTAACCTTTACCCCTAACAGGTAACCCCTGACTCCTAACCTAACCTAACCCTAACCGGTTAGGTTAGGGGAGTCCGCCCTTTGATAAGGCGTTGCTGTAGTACTGTAAATACTGTGCTCTGGGGCTTAGTACATGACTCGTACTCTGTTTGGTAGTTGTAGCATGTCGTGTGGTCGCTGCCCCTGGCGGCGCTCCATTTGGTTGTGTTGCCTCTGGGCGGTAATCACATGACCCTTAGGTAATCTTTCACATTCGCTGATCACCGTGATCGTTGATTGCCGGGTCTTAAGACCGGCGTTCTGGGAAACATCACATGTGATTCGGTCCACCTGGACCTCACCAGACCTTCGGTCCTGTTGAAGTTCCACCTGGGCGCTAGCCGCAAGTGTACTGAAGCAACCGGCTACAGTGGAAGTACTCTACGATACCGTTCTGACCACTTACATAGATTGGAGAGGGTGAGGCTGGTGAGAGCGGTTGAGGCTGGTAAGAGCGATGGAGGCGGTTAAGAGTCAAGAGACAACTTGTTGATATTGACAGTTTCCTGGTCTTATATACCGTACTACTGTTTGTACCAACCAAACAAGTATGTAATGAAGATATGTAAAAGTCACGTGATGTAATCTAATCTAATCTAAGTGATGGGAAAAGTTTCAACACCCCCCCATATTTAGTACATACTTCTAAATACATCTTACTTTTTCCCATATATATATATAGGTACTCTGTTTCGCCTAGTTCTTTATCAATCCGAAGTACGGGATAAACTTGGAAAAGAGGATTTTCCCCAGATTCTTAGTTAAAAGGTCTGCAGGGTTGTTCACTCCTTCAATGAATTCGACCGTAATTATCCCTTCGGAGACTTTTTCTCTGACGAAGTGGAATCGCACGTCAATGTGCTTGGATCGCTTCTCAGTTACAGGGTTGGATGCGATAAAGACGGAGCCGTTGTTATCTCCGTAGATCGGTACTGATCCGATCTGCATTCCAAGTTCGGCAAGCATGCTTCTCAGCCATGTTGCTGCGCGACTGCAATCTGATAGCGCCATATACTCTGCTTCTGTAGAAGAGAGGGCAATGGTTTTTTGCGCCGATGATACCCATGTCACCGCTCCAGACGCCAGTGATATGAAGAAGCCAGTGGTAGACCTCCTCGTGTTTTCATCTGACGCCCAGTCGGAGTCTGTGAATGCATAGATTCCTTTCCCTGAGTCGCCATCATACATGATTGCGTAATTTTTTGTCGCCTTCAGGTACCTGCAAATATCCCTAGCCACTTCTAAATGGCGTTTGGTGGGATTTGCGGAAAACTGCGACATTTTAATCACAGCAAAACAGATGTCTGGCCTTGTTCCAATCATCAGATATAGAAGTGATCCGATGATGGATTGGTACTTTGATCGAAGTTCTGCATTGGGTTCATCTTCGGACATCATGGGTTTGTAGCCTGTAGGAAGTGGGGTATGGGTGGCGTTAGATTCGCTCATCCCCATTCGTGCAAGAATTTTCTCAAGGTAAGGTACTTGATCAATGAAGATCCTCTTCCCACGTTGCCTTATTTGGATTGAGAGAAATTCCTTTGGTTCCCCATCAGGCACTAGGTGACCTAGGTCCCTACATTCCCATGTTGCCATGAAGGCCTTCTTTTTCTCTAGCGTGTATTCCCGGTTTGTGCCGAGAAAAGCAGAGTCATCGACATAAATGACGGCGATTACAATTTCCCCTTTGGTACTTTTGTGAATGAACACTCCCGCATCAGAGTGAAGCCGGACAAAGCCGAGCTTTTTCATGGAGGAATCAAGTTCCCTCCACCAGGCTAATGCGGCCTGCTTAAGTCCATATAGGGCTTTGAATAGTTGGTACATGAGGTGTTCTTTCCCTTTTACTATGTAGCCCTCAGGCTGTCGCATGTAAATGACTTCTCAGAGCGTTCCGTAGAGGAAGGCTGATGAGACGTCCAACAGTGTCATGAACCACCCTTCAAGGGCTGTCAATGCCAGTATTAGTCGGACGGTTTCATATCTTACGACTGGTGAGAAGATCTGATCAAAGTCGATCCCTTCCACCTGCGAGAAGCCTTTTGCGACAAGGCGCGCTTTCAGACGCCCATCGGATTTTTCGTTATAAACCCATTTGTTCCTTAGAGCTTTCCTCCCTTCAGGCAGGGGTACTAGCTCCGTGATCACTCCGCGGCGTTTGAGCATATCTAGCTCTTTTCGTTCAGCCGCATACCAGTCTTCTTTATTTGGAAGAGGGTATATGTCTTTGTGTGACATTTCAACGATGCCAACTTGGACTGATATTGCCTCCATCAGGAGGTCATTCATCCATGCCGTTTGACCGCCCAATCTCCGTCTTCGATCTAATTTTTCAAGATCAGACGCTGGAGTGTCTTCCCCATAGATGCTTCCTGGCATCTTCCGAACTCGTCGTTCCCTGATCGGTCGATCTGGTACTTGCTCGGGTTCCGGAGTGGGTACTCGCGGTTCGTCATCAGGCTCACTGGCAGGCAGTTCGTTGTCTGATTTGGGTTGATCCTGTTCAATGGGAACTGGGTCATGAGGTATTTCGTTGTGACTATCGTCGTCATTGCTACCGGGGATGAGATCCTCAAACTCATCAGCCGGCTCTGGGTTTTCCATTTCTGGATGGTTTTCTGGCAAAGGGTCGATGTGGCATCTAGGGTACTTGCTTTCATCAAAGATAGCTTTCCCGCCCATGAAAATCGTGTTGGTCTCAGGATCCATGAAGCGGTATCCTTTGACCCCTGGTTTTGATCCGAGATAAATCATCAATTGAGATCTTGATTCCAGGGAGTTTCTGCGTTTTTCTTTTGGGATATATACGTATGCTTGGCATCCGAAGACTCTGACGCTGGACATGTCGGGGATCTCATTGGTCACCCTGAAATAAGGGGTTTTCCATTCAAGGCGCCGCATGGGGGTTCTGTTGTATAGAAATGCTGCATGTTCCAAACAGAATTCCCACCACATCGGCGGTAGACATGCGTCGAAACGCAATGCCTGAGATTTTTCCCACAGAGTTCGATTTATCCGTTCTGCTCTACCATTCTGCTGGTGCTGATATGGGAGTGTGATGTCGATCAGAATTCCATGATCGGCAAGTACATCCTTGTATTCATCAAATTCTCCACCTCCATCAACCCGCCATTTCTTAGGGGTGGCGGCGAATTGATTCTGGATCATCGCAAGGAATTGTTTCAGCGCCGTGATGGCGCCTGACTTTTTCCTAAGCAAGACAACCCAGACATGGGAAGAAAAATCATCCAAAAAGGTAAGGAAATATTTGTACTTGTGGTACGAAGCCGTGGATATCTGCTTCAAGTCCGAATGGATCAAATCAAAGGGTTTGACAGCCCTTGTCATCGAGTTAGGGTAAGACTGATTCGGCATTTTCCCTTTTAGACACCCCGTGCAGCTTTCCTGTGATTTCTCACGTACTAACGTTTTGGGTACTCCTTTGGTACTGGTGGGAATCTTATTGAGCGCCTGGTCATTTGGGTGGCCAAGGCGTTTGTGCCAGGTTTCGACAGTGATTTCGCTAGAGATTGCGTGGATTTGGTCTTGGCGTATTTCAGTGTCTAACCAATAAATGGTTTGTCCGAGAATGTGAGGTGAGAACTGTATTTTGTTCAGGCCTTTGGAGATGTTGATTTCTCCACGCATTCCGTCTACTTTGTAACCGTGATTAAGGAAGACGCCTAGGGACAATAGGCATGTGTCCATGTCCGGAATGTAGAATACAGGTCGGAGAAGGTGGGTTTTTATTTCCCCATTTAGGGTATGCCATACTGGAATGGCCCCAACTCCGAGAATTTCCAGTTTCTTTCCCTTTTCAGCCGTTTGGACAAATCGCTTAGCCTTGAGAGGCCTGTAGTACGCGAAGTCTTTAAACTCATGGGTAAAGTGTAATGATGCGCCGGAATCTAAGATCCACTGAGCGCGTTCTCTCTCTTTGCAGTGTGTGCAGGACGCGAAATGTTTGATATATTTTTTGTACAGATCATCACTAAAGAGATCTATACTATCTGCATCGGTACTAGCTAATGTATATTCAAACGTCTGTGCGTGATTATTAGCGTTTCCCATTTGGTCAAGTTTAAGAGAAGAATGTGACGAACCGTCAAGTTCGATCAGCCCGTCTTCGAATTGCTCCGGCCCCATCCGCTCGCTTTGATGGTCTATGTCCATCATCCTGAGGGAGTCATCCAAAGGCGGAGTGACTCTACGCTGCTTGGATGGTCTTTCATTTTCTTCTGGGATAATCGTATCCAGAATCCGAAGATTTGACCCTGAGGGACGAGCGCCAATGCTCCGTGCGAGTTTCCTGACGTGGTCATTCTTTTTCCACGCAGACGGCTTGCCCGAAGGAAGCCCGGTGTACTGGGAAGGAGGCGGGTTCATCCGCTGCAGGAGTGACTGCATTTTTGCGGAATCGGGCTGGGCGGTACTTAACGTTTTCCCGCGGCCAGTGACGGTGGTGAAGGATGGTGCCGGAGGAGGAGGGAAGTGGATGGCGGGAGCAACGAACTCAACCGTCTCTTCCACCTGGTCGGACGCGTTGTCCACAGTGTTGGCGCTTTTCTTCTGGTTGCGCCAGCGTCCTTTTCCCTTCTTCTTTTCAGAAGCGGTACTCGGGTCGGTCGAGTTAGGCTGTTCGTCAGCGTCGTTCTGCGAGGTACTCGGCTTTTGCTGCTTTTCCCATTTGGGGTCCTGTCCCTTGCGCTTTGTCCCGGAAATTTTCTTGGCCTGCTCATTGGATGCACGAGTAGACCCGATCGAGTACTTGCGCCGGTATTCAGAGATGATGCTCTCGGCGACGGCTTTGTAGGTGAAATCATCGGCGTCGTAGACCTGGAAAAGGGCAGTGGAGAGTGACGACCAGGCGTCAGGGATCGCGTTGGCCAGGATCATTGCCTGCATCAGATCGGGAACAACGAAGTTCGAATCGGCGAGCCGGGCGAAAAGGGATCCCAAGCGTTCGATTTCGGGCACAGGGTCGTGTCCAGACAGTTTGTATGTGGCGGCGGCCTTGAAGTCGCCGAAGATGATGGCCGGGGATACCTTGGAATAGGCATCTTTCAACGCTGCCCATGCTTCAAGGGCCGAGGTGCTGTCCTTGATGTGGCGCCTGATCGGCTCAGAGACCTTCAGGCGTATCGCCCCGAGAGCTACGTCGTCGTCCCTGATCCAGGCCTTCTCTTCTTTGCGGAAGCCGGGCTGGTCGACGGTGGTAACCAGCACAGGGGGAGCAGCAGCAGTGGCTCCAGGGGTGGAGACCGTGGTGGTGAAATCAGCGATGACAGGGCGGACGATGTCGCCAGAAACAATGTGCCAAACTCCTTGATGGAGGAGGTAGGACTTCATCCTTTCGGCCCAGCTTTGGTAGTCGATGCCGTCAAAGGTGGTGATGGTGTCCATGGCGGAGCGAGAGGTAGACATTGTAAATGAATCTAAAAAGGGTTCTCAATCAGTGATGTGTTATGAATATGATTCGAGAAAACAATTGAATGATTCCTTGTGACATATTCCCTTCAAGAATAGCGGTCATGGGAAAACCCTTTATATGTCAGAAACGTATAAGGTGCGATCAACGTTTCCACATGGAGTGTACTATGTCAATCCCCTTAGGGACGCCTCATGACAGGTACTTGTCGTAATGACGTTCCCAGGTTCATATGTGAAGAAGTAAGACTCAGAACCTAGATCTTTCAATCGGTTCTTTGCCAACCAGGGTAGAGTGGGCAGGTACTCGCTGTTGCCAGCGTTTCCCAAGTCCCTCTGCTATCCGGGGCCCATAACCTGTTGAAGTTCCACCTGGGCGCTAGCCGCAAGTGTACTGAAGCAACCGGCTACAGTGGAAGTACTCTACGATACCGTTCTGACCACTTACATAGATTGGAGAGGGTGAGGCTGGTGAGAGCGGTTGAGGCTGGTAAGAGCGATGGAGGCGGTTAAGAGTCAAGAGACAACTTGTTGATATTGACAGTTTCCTGGTCTTATATACCGTACTACTGTTTGTACCAACCAAACAAGTATGTAATGAAGATATGTAAAAGTCACGTGATGTAATCTAATCTAATCTAAGTGATGGGAAAAGTTTCAACAGGTCCGTGATGGGGATTCCCCATAGCCTTACCTCTGATTCTTATTGGGTCATCGGTTTCACCCTGTCTGATCTGGAGAAGGATCAGGTGCTCCTTCTTGTCTAGAAAGGGGTGTTACCTCAATCCTGAAGTCCGATTTGAATCTCGGTGAGCGCTGTGTGGTGTTTTTCTCTCACGGATGACAGTTTGTGTGAACGTGGTGGACAATAGGCAGAGTCAGTTGACCCATGGAACAATAGTTCTATTGTTCTATGGATGACTCAACCAATTGCTGTATTCGGACCTGATGAGGCCTTTAAAGGCCGAAATAGGATCCTGGACTTTCCCCAAGTCCTATTGTCCACTCAGCACAGGCCCCCAGTCGCTTCCTTCCCTCCATCGTCTCTTGGCGACGGAAATACTAACCCCTAATCCACTTGGCACAGGCCCCACAGTCGCCCCTTCCTTAGTCCTTCTTAGTGAAGGAACTACTACTTCCCCTAACCCCTAACCTTCCAGGAAAATGAGATTAGATTAGGACTCACCTTCCTCTTTCCAGAAGCCAGGGCGCATTTGGAAAGACAAGACATTTCCCCAAAGGGAGGCGGCATATTCCTTTAGATTAGCAACTTCACAGATGAGCGCTACCTTCCTATCAATCTCAAGTGATTGAGGGACTAGGGGAAAACTCTTGGCAGCCTTGTTGTCTTTGAACTTGATGGGGATGCAGGTGGTGTCACGACTAGCAATTCCAAAGGTATAGCAGAGAACTGGCGAAGCGTTGACTTTGTACATCAAGTATGAAGAGTCAAAGCCTTGCGGTTTCTGGAACTTGAAGTCTTTAGGGTCAGAACGGGCCAGGTTTGCAACATTCAGACTGATGAGGCCAGACAAAGTTGCCAATTTGATGAAATAACTGCACGCATGTTGGCTTCAGAGTATGGCTCATCCAATGTGAGGAAGAACTGCTTACTCCCAATTGTAACCCATATCCTCTATGGCAAGAGACAAGGAGAAAAATGAACAATCTGGTTCTCCACCTTTCCCAACCATCCTGCAGCCCCTGCCTTTGCAGTTAGCTTTCAAGATAACATGCAGAATGCTTAATACTCATGTTTGAATGATAGGAAGATTCCAGTATGTCTGAAGCATGCCTGGGTCGGCCAACTCTTCCTTGAAGAGAACGCACTGTTCAATGTTGGGAAGCAGACTGCGCAAAAGGCCTGTCAGCAATAACGTTACAGTCTGCCAGATCAACCAACTGCTCACTTCCAAATGTCATCATCAGGATATTCTGATGACGTGCAGCTTGGATCAGACACCGACAATTTAGCCTGCTTTGCAGCAGCAGTTTTCCTAAAAGGCCAGAGGGTTTATCAAAGTGCTTGGCTATGAAGGGGGGGGAAACACACTCAACAGTGGCACAGTACGCGTGATTGGCTTTGCTGGGTTGACGAAAGGTAGGAATCTCAGAAGCCCATCTAACGGCAAGAGATCATACCTTGGGGGGCCAATGAGGACTTCAACCTTCATCCTCTTGGGATTTTTGCTATGATGAGAAGTTGTCAGACATAGATGTTTGCTGACGAGTGAAACTGTTGTATTTCAGTTGAGGGCTACTGGGCTCAGAGACCAACTCTTCCTTTCTCTTCCTGCTCCGCGTAGTGCAGACAGGAACAGGTGTTTTGTCGACAACTCTGATACAATAAGAGGAGTTGGCCATCAAATTACCAGAGGGCGCGCTTACTCTTGTTCCAATTTTCTAGGATGGCCGCGACCCTTCTTCTTGGGAGCTTGGGGAGTAGCCTGCCGGATCTTGGAAATGTGAGGCGTCACCTGTGCCTCCCTGTCACTGTTACTGACGATGGAGGCGGCATCATCAGAAGAATAACTGACGAATTGAGTGAGATTATGATCGACTGGCAGTAAGGAAGGTGACTTACACAGTCTGGTGGTGACGGCCAGATTTTGACTTTGGCATAGCAGATGGGAGAAGGTATGAACAAGGCAGCAGAGAGGCTGAGGGTGCCTAGATGATGATGTGAATGGGCTGATGCAGCTGAAAGAACATATTTTAAGCAAAAACTGCATTACTGGCAAACCCGTTGCTCCACACGCTATTTCCTCAGGGTGCATGGCGATCTGCAGACCCTTTTAGATAAGATAAATTCTAGAAGAAGTTCCGTGAAAGTGTTAAGTAGGTGAAACGTCGGAGCTTCGTCGGAGTCCGTCGGAGGTCGGACGTAAGACTGAGACCGGAGCGGAACTCCGGAAATGCGGAGGAACGACGAAGGGGAGGGACGTGGCTTCAATGTATGTGTTGCGCCGCCGTTTGTTGGATAAGGTGTCCCAATTTCAAGAGGTCGGAGGAGGGGTCGGAGGTGCGGAGGTCCTCGGAGAGATCTCGGTGAGAGACACGTTGACGTGGAAATGGTCGGACGACGTCGGAGTTGTGACTCGGACACAGTACTGAGCTCGTCGAAGGGCAATGATGGAGGAAGAGCAGTAGATGATGATGTCGTCGGCGTATTGTACCACGGCGAGAATCTCTGGCATGAAACGAGAGAAGAGGAGTGAACTTTGTTGATATTCGAACTGAGGAACTACAGGTATGGTACGAGCTTAAATATCTAAATGTGATTACTTTACGGAGATGGTCGGAGTAGGTCCGGAGTTGTGGCGTAAGTTGCCAGCAACTGTAACGAACATTGGAGATGTCGGTCAACGGACCATGCGGAAAAGGCGATGCATAAGTAAACGGGAATATGAATATGAAATGCATAAAGGCATGGAGTTATGAATATGAAATGCACGATGGCAACGTGCGGAGATGCGGAGGTAACGGATGTCCGGAATGTCGGAGGACTATCGGAGTGGATCGGAGATTCGGAGACGGATATAACAGTATTCCCCTCTTAGGTCTGACACCCATGGAAGACCGCGAGAAAATAAACAAGGTCATGTGGTCTCGGTTATTTAACGGAGATGAGCGGCTTCAAGGGTTTCTTCCAGTTACCACCAACATGCCCCAAGGCTCGAGCACGCAGCCCACCCGATCCAGTGCCAACCTAGACGACTCCGAAGAGGAGCTCCTGCGCCGTCTTGCGCAGATACGCAAGGAGAAAGAGGAGGCGGAGGCAAGGAAGAAGGCGGAGGCCAAGAGGAGGGCAAGGGAGGCAGAGGCGAAGAAGAAGGCAGAGGCGGAGGCGAAGGCGGAGGCGGAGCGGAAGAAAACAACGAAAATGGGGAAGCAGAGGGCGGAGAGCGGAGCGGAGGAGTCGGAGGTCCGGGGGGAGGCGTGTCAGGCCTGTGCGCAGGCGAAGGTGGAATGCAAGTGGGCGTTGTGAGTGCCCACCTCCATTTTCTTTCTTCTTACTGACAATCCTTAGGCAGGGGAAGGGCACCGCATGCCAGCGGTGCAAAGACGGCAAACGAGTTTGCCTGAAAATTGGCGAGACACGGGCGAAGCGGAAACACGGAAAAACGGAGGAGGCTGTCGCGGAGGTTGCGGGCCCGAGCGGGGCGAAGAGCTGCTGCGGCGCAGGGGTCGCGGAGGAGCTCCGGGAGCTCCGGGAGGCTCTGGAGGAGAGAGAGGAGCGGTCGGCGAGGGTCGGTTGGGCGCTGCTCCGGCAGCTGCAAATTCTAAACAACCACCTCGCCTACCGGAACTTCTTGCTGGAGGCGGCGGCTCCGGAGTCGGAGGATGACGGAGGGGAGGCGAAAAGTGCGGAAGAGGACGACGAGAAGGACGAGGGGTTGGACGAGGGGGAGCTTGCGGAACTGCAAGCGGAGAAAGAGGAGGAGGAGAAAAAACAGGCGAAGAGAGCGGAGGAGAGGAAACGGGCGGGGGAAGCGGAGGAAGAAACAGGGGAAACAACGGAGGAGTCGGAGGAAGGGTCGGAGGATGACGGTCCGCCGGCCAAAAAGGCCAAAACCCAGTAGCCCCTTCCCCCCCTAGTTTCTTTTTTATTATTTTTTGCAATATGAGTCTTGCGCGGTTCTATAGGCGTGATAAGGGGCCCGGTTTCTCCGGATACGCGGAGTGGAAGTCCGCGACTAAGTCCGTCGCGTGTTCGAGTTCCGTGGCGGGTAGCCATGACTGTTCCTCATCAGTTCCTTCATAGCCTAGCCAACGGACTAGGTAGAGCAGTTTGCAAGAACACCGCCGATCCAGTTTGGTGTCAAGGATTTCGGCGATTTCGTATTCCACTTCTCCTTCAACGTCGATCGGGGGAGGCGGAGTTGCTGTCCGGTTCGGAATGTCGTTCGGAACAGATGGCTCCAGCATGGAGATGTGGAAAATGGGGTGAACACCGCGTATGGTGTCCGGAAGTCGGAGGGTGTAAGAGTGTGTACCATTCCTGGCAAGGATGTCAAAAGGGCCAAGGTACTTTTCAGACAGCTTTTTGGAGGGTCGTGTAGTGCGGAAAAACTTGGCCTTCACAAAAGCTTGCTGTCCTACTTCGAGCGGAGGAGGCGGAGCACGCCGGAGATCGGCGGGGCCTTGATAACGTCGTTGAGCCTCTAGGATTGTAGATTTGAGCTCTTGGTGAAGCTCGTCCAGGTCTACGAAGAATTGTCGGGCACGGGCGGATGCGAGGTCGCGCTCCGGATGAACGGAGAGGTTCGGATGATATCCTTTATTGGCAAAGAAAGGCGAGATCCCGGTCGTAGCACTCGGAGCATTGTTGTACGCGAACTCCGCAAGCGGAAGTAGTTCGGACCAGTTGTCCTGTTGATAGTTACAGAAAATGCGGAGGTACTGTTCCAAGGTTTGGTTGGTACGTTCAGTTTGGCCGTCGCCTTCAGGATGATATCCAGAGGTGAAATGCAGAGTCATGTTGAGGGCTTTTCCGAGGGAGCGGAAAAAGCGGGAGACGAACTCCGGGCCTCGGTCGGAGGTGACATGTTCCGGTACTCCGTGCTTGGAGAACACATGCAGGATGAACAAGGTGGCTAAATCTTCGGAGGTGCAGTGGATCGTAGTCGGAACAAAAATGCTTTGTTTTGTCATTCGGTCAACAATAACGAGGATTGCGTCAAAACCGCCGGAGGTCGGAAGTGTCTCGATGAAGTCCATGGATATGGAGTTCCACGGAAGGTTCGGAACTGGGAGTTGCTTCAGCATACCATAAGGCTTGTGGCGTTGAGGTTTAGAGCGCATGCAAGTGGTGCAGGATTTGCAGTACTTTTTGACAAAGTCTCGAACACCAGGCCAAGTATAATCTCGTTGAATGAGACTAACTGTCTTGTTTTGTCCGGGGTGTCCGGAGAGAATATGGTCGTGCTTGTTGCGGAGGATGCGGAGTCGGAGGTCATCGGAGTCGGGGACATAGATGCGACCACTATGACGGAGGAAACCGTCGGAGTCTACGGACCAGTGCGGTTTTGGCTCCTTGAGATGGTCGGCATAGATTGGGTCGGATGGGAGTGAACGGAGGATGTCGGAATGTAACTGTTCAGTGTCCATGATGACTGTGGCGCGGAGGACGGGGGTGAACAACTCCGTAGCTCGGAGCGATGCGGATAGCTGTTCTTGGGAGAAGACTGGTCGGAAATTGCTTGGGTTTACCGACGCATAGTCGCTATTCCCCTCTTTGGGATAGACGTCCCATCGTCTAGTCAAAGAGTCCGGCTTGGTACCGAGACGTCCGGGGCGGAAGCGAATCAAGAGATTGAACTGAGAGAGGAACTCGGACCACCGGGCCTGTCGGCGGGTGAGAACCTTTGTAGTGGCGAAGTACTCCAGGTTCTTGTGGTCCGTGACAACGTCGATCGGAGCAGCAGAGCCTTCAAGGTAATGTCGCCATACCTTGAATGCTTCATGGATAGCAAGTAACTCCTTGTCGTGCGTGTCGTAGTTGAGTTCCGGGGCGGTGAAGGTGCGGGAGTGGAACGCTACTGGGTGTATCTCCTCATCGGAGGTCCGGATGGACAAAATAGCACCAAGTGCGTAGTCGGAGGCGTCCGTCTCGATGATAATAGGTCGATCAGGAATCCAATGAGTGAGGACTGGTGCTTTGGTAAAAGCGAGTTTCAACTCGTTGAACGCACTCCGTGCGGAGTCGGAGAAACGGAACGGGGTACCCTTCCGGGTGAGTCGGGTGAGCGGAACAACGATGTCCGAATAACCGTGAATGAAACGTCGATAGAAATTCGCGAATCCAAGGAAAGACTGTACGTCCTTCACTTTTCGAGGTTCGGGCCACTCTTGGATGGTCTTCACCTTGTTTTCGGACATGCGGAGACCGGAGGGAGAAAGGATGAAACCAAGATATTCGACTGTGTCGACAGAAAATTCGCACTTGTCGGAGCGGACGTAAAGTCCATTCTTGCGGAGACGTCGGAGAACTTCCTTGACATCGTCGGGGTGCTTGGCGGGGTCGTCGGAGTAAATGAGAATGTCGTCGAGGTAGACCACCACTGTAACATCGAGGAGGTCACTGAAGATATCATTCACAAATCGCTGAAAAGCGGCAGGGGCGTTGGATAGTCCAAAAGGCATAACAAGCCATTCAAACGATCCGTAACGAGTGCGGAAAGCGGGTTTCCATTCATCTCCGTCGGCAATGCGGACAAGATGATATGCATGCTGGAGATCGAGAGTGGGATAAACACGTGCTTTTCCGGCAGTGGAAAGGAGGTCGGAGATGAGCGGAAGAGGGTATTGATCCTTCTTGGTAACATTGTTCAGGCCCCGATAGTCGACGCACAGGCGGAGGGAACCATCCTTCTTTCGAACAAAGAGGACTGGAGCGCCATGCGGAGAGCGAGAGGGGCGAATGAAACCAATGGCCAAATGTTCGTCTATGAAGTTTCGCAGGGCAGATAGTTCGGATTGTGAAATGGAGTACATAGGGCCAATAGGGGGAGTCGATCCGTCTTCTAACTCGATGCGGAGGTCATACGGACGATGCGGAGCGAGGGTGTCTGCTTTTGTCTTGCTAAAAACATCGGCAAAATCGTGATAATCCTCTGGGATATGGGAGAGGTCCAGAGGTTCCTCGGACATGGAAACAGATTGGGCGGAGATCGTGTGGTCGGAGAGGTGAATTCGGAAAGATTGGGCACCCGGAAGTTTGCAAGCGCGCACAAATGTGGCTGCATTTATCAATGCAATATTCGGAACAATGTCCGGAGTTGCAGCGGGTATGCCGGAGTCGGAGGTCGGAGTATCGGGAGAGGTCTGCGGAGGTAGCGGAGCTGACCTGGCAGAAGACGTCAAGGTCGGAGACTCCTTCAAGAGCTGTGGCGGAAAGTAATACTGCCCAATACCCAGTCAATCATAGGATTGTAGCGGGTGAGCCAGTTGTATCCAAGAACCATAGAACAGGAGGAATCGAGCGGAGTCACGTAGGCTGTAATGGCCATATATTCACCGGAGGAAAAGTATACAGGGAGATCAACCGCCTGAGTAATGACGGAGTTGGACGTTCCGTCAAATAATTTAAGTTCGATCGGAGGTATGGAGGTGAAAGGGAGTTTATAGGATGAAGCATAACGGGAGTCAATAAAACAATGGGTAGAGCCGGAGTCGACAAGGGCGACTACCGGAGGAGAATCGGAGATAAGCGGAGATGTAAGTCGGACACGGAGGGAATTGGGATCGGAAAGAGCGGAAGCGTTGAGTAGAGCGGTAGTACGGATGGGTTCAACGCAGTCCTCAGGCCGTACAGAGTCCTGTGGACTGCCCGCTAATTTTTTGTTTCGTCCGTGGTCTTGGCTTGGGCAGCGCGCGCCTTAGCCTTAGAGGCGGAGGACGAAGACTTCAGGCAATCTTTCGCGACGTGTCCAGCTTTGCCACAAAACATACAGAGGTTGTTGTCAAAACGGCGTTTGCGTTCCTCCGGAGTTAACTTTCCGTCTTTTCCGAGTTTGTCGGAGATGTCGGACTTGGGAGCGGAGGAAGGCTTCGACTGTTTGCCCTGGTTCTGTGTCTGCGGTTTGGCTTTGGAGTTTTTATCGGAGTTTGCGGAGGGGGTTTTAGCTTCGGATTTGTCGGATTTGGATGCGGATTTGTCGGAGCGGGATTTCTCGCGCTGACGTTCCCAGTGGCGAGCATCGATGGTTTGTGCTAGCTCCCTGAGTGCTGGTAACGTGCTTGGCTTTACTTGAGTCCCAAGGACATCTTTAATCCGCTCCGCCAACCCGGAGTAGTACCGGTGATGCAGGGCGGAGCTGTCCCAGTGCGTTTTGGCAGCAAGGCGTGTGAACTCGACATTATACTTGAGAATGTGTTGATTTTCGCGCATTTTGAGATTGTCCAGAGAGTCGGCAGCATCCGCAACGGGGTCAATGACCCCGAATTCTGAGCGGAGTGTGCGGAGGAACTCGGACCAATCTTCGTACCAGTCCGGGGGGTTGTCCGGGTCCGGTTCGATGATGAAATGCTCGAAATAATCGAGAGCTGTGCCTCGGAGGAAAGAGATGGCGAGAGTGATTTTGGCAGAGTCATCGTCATACTCGGAGTTGTCGCGGAAAAACAATGTGCATTGGAGGATGAACTGGTTCAGTTTCCGGGGATCGGAACCGTCGAAGGTGTCCGGATCCTTAGCCTTTTTGTGATGCTTGTGACCTTTGCTGTGTTTGAGTTCATTGGTCATTAAGACGAAAGCATCCGCAAGGGCTTGTGGGCCGAAAATATTCTGAGGAGACGGGGGTGCGGATTGTATGGGGGAAGTGGGGATCGGAATATTATGCGGAGGTGTGATGGGCTGAAAACCCGGAGGTGTCTGAAAACCCGGAGGTGTCGGAGTAGTCGGAGTTACGGGGGATAGTTCTGTTAAACGTTCTTCAACATTTTGTAGAACTTGCTGCCTAGAAGTGCCAGCTTCTGCGGCTTTTGCTGTCTTGGTGTTTCGGAGTGCCATGACTAGCAGGAATCCAAAAACGGTTTGAGTTCGAATATACTGTTAAGTAGGTGAAACGTCGGAGCTTCGTCGGAGTCCGTCGGAGGTCGGACGTAAGACTGAGACCGGAGCGGAACTCCGGAAATGCGGAGGAACGACGAAGGGGAGGGACGTGGCTTCAACGTATGTGTTGCGCCGCCGTTTGTTGGATAAGGTGTCCCAATTTCAAGAGGTCGGAGGAGGGGTCGGAGGTGCGGAGGTCCTCGGAGAGATCTCGGTGAGAGACACGTTGACGTGGAAATGGTCGGACGACGTCAGAGTTGTGACTCGGACACAGTACTGAGCTCGTCGAAGAGTAACGATGGAAGAAGAGCAATAGATGATGATGTCGTCGGCGTATTGTACCATGGCGAGAATCTCTGGCATGAAACGAGAGTAGAGGAGTGAACTTTGTTGATATTCGAACTGAGGAACTACAGGTATGGTACGAGCTTAAATATCTAAATGTGATTACTTTACGGAGATGGTCGGAGTAGGTCCGGAGTTGTGGCGTAAGTTGCCAGCGACTGTAACGAACATTGGAGATGTCGGTCAACGGACCATGCGGAAAAGGCGATGCATAAGTAAACGGGAATATGAATATGAAATGCATAAAGGCATGGAGTTATGAATATGAAATGCACGATGGCAACATGCGGAGATGCGGAGGTAACGGATGTCCGGAATGTCGGAGGACTATCGGAGTGGATCGGAGATTTGGAGACGGATATAACAGAAAGAGACTTAACTCAACTTGTTTCATTCGTCAAATGGAGAGAGAAAGCTTGAGAGTCATGAACTTTTTCATCTGCAATGGACAAAATGGCCTTTGGATCCTTTAGTAACATACCCTAATGCCTTGGCTGAGGAAGAAACTGTGCAGAATTTGCATAGGCGGTTTCTAGCTTTCCTAAACAGTGAACCAGTAGCTTTATTTGGACCTTTCAACAAGAGGTTCCTGAGCGCAAACAACGGCAATGCAGAGGGTTTTCAGGGGTCATTGCTAACCAAGTGCGGTATGGATATGTAGTATGTTTTCTGGCACCCCGACATCGGGGTTTAGCGATTTTAGGAAACCTGTAGAACAGTCTTATCTAGGGGGTTTCAAGAACCAAAAGATTCACAACGTACATCAGAAGTTTGTGAGAGAGGTTCCCACCAATAGCTTAGATCCCTGGGTCCCTGCCAACTTTGAAGGCCATCCATCCATAGCTGTTTCTAATCGATTTTATTCAGATCGTCGTTCCTGTGGCCCTAGCTCTGACAGAGAGGAAGTTGCCTTTGCCGAGGGTGTGGATCCCAATAGAGTGCTGGAAAAGGCAAAAGGAAAAAACCTACTGCATCTGACAGAGAATGAAGTCAATTACTTTGAGTGGAGGGATGGCAGGTAAGAAACTGTTTGTTTTTGACCTTGCTCTAACTGTTCTTTTCAGATACAAAACTATTTCACCTGTCAAATTCAGACCTGGGGACATGGTCGAGGCTCAACTGTCCTTTATGACTGTTCCTCTGAAGCCGCCTCCACGTCAACCAGCTACTCTGCCAAGATACAAATTCTTGCTGGTCCTGCGATCTTTGGCTCTGTTGGATTCCACCCACGTTACTGTAAGCCATCCCATTAAGATGGGAGTCCTAAATACTCATCAACAGATTAGAGATCACTTCAACCTTGCAGTTCTGATTGGAGGGAAAACAAAGAAAACAAATCCCCTGTTTTAAAGAGAAAGTCAGGTTATGGAGAGTTGGAAGAAGGGCGCGCAGTAAAAAAGATTTTCACCACAGGAGACACCGCGGAGAGGCTGGGGAAGATGACAATAGAATCTCCCACTTGATTTTTTTGCACGGACCATAGCCATTTTACAATGTACCTCTTTGCCGTTTAAAATTCATTTATTTTCAGTTTGCGAAGGCTTTGTTTGTTCGTAAACAATCACCAAAAAGTGTTTGTAAGATTTTCACCACAGGAGACACCACGGAGAGGCTGGGGAAGATGATGATAAAATCTCCCACTTGAATTGTTTGCACGGACCATATTTTACACTGTACTTCTTTGCCATTCAAATTCATTTATTTTCAGTGTGCAAAGGCTTTGTTTGTTTGTCTTTCAAAACAAACAGGTCGTTCAAATTTGAACGGCCTGTTTGGTTTACAGGGGAGAGCCAAACAATCACCAAAAAGCCTTTGTACGGCAGGTTAGAAACAGTGGAAAACAAGAAAAGAGCGAGGTGAGGAGTCTCATACAGCATGACTTTTAGATTCTATGGGAAATGACATAGGTGATAAGGTGAAGAGTGTGAAGAATGGTAAAAATGCCCTGGATGCTCAGAGAAACTGATTTGCCGCGTAATTTACAAACTGTACTTTGTTTGAGCCTTCTAAAAGTGCTCAAAAGTGATCTGCTTGAAATCAGATTTCCAAGACCCAAAGAATGAACGCCTTGTCTGCCTCTTCTGAATGGACAAGCTTTGTTAAGGCAAACAATGGCTTGACAACAATTCAAACCCGGCAAATGTCAACCTTCTGTGTTGGATTAATATTTGGCTTACAGTCATCCACCCACCAATGAGACGGGCAAATTAATTCACTCACAGAAATCTTTCCTCAATGAATTGAAACTATTTTAGAGACCCAATTATAAAGTCAAGAATAATACCTACCCCAAGTATATTCCACAATCTGTGGTATGTAGAGTAGTAGTGAAGAATCAGTAGAATGATGGCCCATCAATGCGAAAACCAGCCAATGAGACACATGGCTATTTAGCATCCCCTCCACAAAGCATGTCTATTAGATGTTATCAAACCTTCAGAACTATATAAAATATATGTAATTAAGTGTTGTTGATGAGAATTTCTAGCGAGACAGCTGGGAATGATTGGAAATTGAAGTGTCTCATTGGCTGGCGGTGTCTCACTGGCCGGTGGATGACTGTATGCCTCAGAAATCGTTCAGAATTGAACAACCTATTTGGTTTACAGACAACAGGCAAACAATACCCCAAAAGCCTTTGTATGGCGGGCTAGAGACGGTGGAAAAGGAGGGAAGAACCAAGTGAGGAGTCTTAGCTTTTTGTATTCTATGGGACATGACATAGGTGATACCATAAGGTGAAGGGGGTGAAGAACAGTAAAACCTCCAATTTGAGCTCTGAATGCTCAGAGAAAACCTATTCTACAGTGGAATTTTCAAACCATATTTTGTTTTAATGGCCAAGCATGGAGAAGCTTTGTCAAGGCTAACAATGGCTTGATATCAATCCAAACCCGGCCAATACCCATTGCATCCTGTAGTTAAGACAGATTTCTGTGGGCATACATACTACCTTCATGCCTTATGCAATGCCTCATCAGGGGAGCCGGGTTGGGCTCTGTGAACACTAACTCTGGGGTAACTCTCACAGTCAGGGAGAAAATACCAAGAATGGAGCGTGGAAAAATAGTCAATCAAATTGGCTGAATTTTGATGCACTGCGAACACCCAGTAAAAACGAGTTTCCTTAATTGGAAATTAAGGACTCGTAACTCGAAGGGTCCGACGCATTAGTGAAGCTGAAGGCTTCGGTGCCGTCATATGAGCATCCAACTGGTTGCTGACTCCACAGAAGGACATGCACGACATGGAAGCAGTCGAACTGCAGACCGGCGTAGACCCGCACAGGACTCTAGAATGTGTAATAAAAGGGGGTCAGTATTTGCATGGTGAGGATAACCAAGTCAAATATTATGCATATGTTGGCGAGAGGGAAGGGCATCCGCGGTGAGTATACAACTTCTTGATGCGAAGTGACTGTGATTGACTAGCAACACAGATACAGAAAGGTGGAGCCGAAGATCTTCCGCATTGGGGACTTGGTACAGGTGGAGGTGTCGTTCATGGCAGTCCCAACTAAAGGCAGAAAACGAAAGCTCAAAGCAGTATTGAGGACGATCACATTGATTGACGACTAGGCAATAGCACAGATATGAGTAATCCTCATGGGTCACGGATAAGGGTACATGCAGGTCGCGGATAAGGGTACACGCGGGTACGGGCACGGGTACACATTCCCCTACCCGTCAGCTTCAAAACAAGCCAGAAATCATCGAAAACGGTCAAGTATTGAGTGAGTTATGATCAAAACAATCCCAGTTTGCCATTTTGCTCATAACTCACTCAATACTTGAATTCCCACTTCCGCAAAAGGGATTCTAGAGCAGAAAGACTGGACGAAACATCGCTCAGATTCTTGAACGGCACATCATCAGGCCATCCATCTATAATTACATGATGGCGGCTGACGATATCCCGCCAATAGTGTGTCCAACGCATTGTTGCAGAGGGATTATTTATAAGCTCCCCTGGATGACATCAGATGGCAGCTGAATAAAAATAACCAAAAAATGTACTTAGTCCATCGGTGATGATAGAACAAATCTTCGCGCGGATGTTGGAAACACGTTGCTTGTGATTGCTGACAGCTCCTGTGATTATAATAAAAGAAACAGTATGTTACAGTGCCTCACAAAACTGATTCAATGTTTGTTGCTTTTTGAATACCTTCAAGATAACTCTGCAAAGAATACCAATTGAATTAAACCTTTGGTATATAATTGAAAGCCCTACTTCAGGGCTTTCAGAATATAAAGGAATCATATGATTTAGATCAGAATCCATGGAGATATGATTAAATTAAATCAGCAACTCATTGAATCGGTTTTGTGAGTACCTATGGCAATTATCAGAATCAAATGCTTCACTGGTTGTATGGTAACCAGTTGTCATGACTTACTGATGGAACTTGAATAGAACCCTGATGGGTTGTCAAGGAAAGTTGTATAAGAAGAATCCAACCTCAACAGCCTCCATAATTAATCATGCACCCTATCTCCTCTTCCCACAAGGAAAACATTCTTTCTCTGGCCTCCAATGGTCACTCCACTCGTCATATTGCCTCTAACCTGGGTGTCAGCCAACCAACTGTCTCCAGAGTGCTTCAGAATCTTCTCCCTCATCGCAATCTCTCTTCTGGTGGTTGTCCATCCAAGCTTTCTCCCACCAACACACGAAACATACTTTCACAAATCACCTCAGGGAGAGCCTCCAATGCTGTGCAGGCTACCAAACACATCAACACTCTGCCCAGCATGGAGGAGAGTGGAATCTCTGAAGGGGAGATCATTTTTCAGCAGGACAATGACCCCAAGCACACCTCCAAGAAGGCCAAAAAATGGATGGACAGCAAGAATATTGCTCTGCTGGATTGGCCTGCACAGTCCCCAGACCTCAATCCTATTGAACACCTCTGGGTTCATATTAAAAGGAAGTTGAATGAATATCCAACACCACCCAAGGGAGTCTGGGAGATTTGGGACAGAGCAGCAGAGGTGTGGAATAATATAGAGCCAGAAGTGTGTCAAAACCTGATAGAAAGTATGCCAAGAAGGGTAGAGGCAGTAATCAAAGCTAAGGAGGGTAATACCAAGTACTAAAGTATAAAATACTGTATTTATTGTACATACTCACAAAACTGATTCAATGAGTCCCTGGAGTAATTTGATCATATATTGATCATTTGTTATGGGAATTACATAATTATTGCAGATTCCGAGAGTCCTGAAGCAGGGCTTTTAACCAGGTACCAATACCTTCTTTTGATTGGCATTATTTGCAAAGTTATTTTGAAGGTATTCACAAAGTAGCAAACATTGAATCAGTTTTGTGAGGCACTGTATCATGTCAGAAAACGAGCATACCTTTGAGGCCTTGGACAGCAAACCCTTCCATCTTTCCAATGAAATCTGTGCTATCTATTTTGAGGACTTCACTAACAAAGTGCTCAACTCCCTCAGTCGCATAAGAACTACCATGCATGGGAAGATCGGTAGTGCCACGGCAAACATATAGAATGCTTTCTACACCAGTCCGCGCATGCAAGCTGTCCAACTAATCAGTCCAGTTACATCGGCCCCATTTCAATATTTGAGACACTGAAAAAAATACCTCGTTTGTGATTGACTGAAAAGTATGTGTACAATCATTTATTCTTGACTTTGTCGAGATTCGGCGGCCCGTCTCTTTGGTTGCCTTATACTCATCGAAGTCCGCAAGAATGTACCCTTTTGCTCCTGAGTCAATTTGTCATACTCGGCAGTCAACACCCGCGATGCATGAGGGAGATATCGCCTTCCATGCGAGCCTGATGAACTTGAATCTGGTTAAATTTACCGGTCAGTGCCTGTCGTAGCAGATAAAATGTACCTACTCTCGTCAGCTTGGTGGTCCTTCCCTTTCTTCCACATGAATGTGTTCCAAGGGCTATTCTTGATGTGCTTTCCGTGGGACAACATACGCCCCATGTGGAGCTGGCCGCGAACATGGCGTACACTCTTCTTATGGGTTGTCGCAATATTTTGAGTTGTGTCATCAATTTGCGCCCACGCGGTGTCAAGATCCTTGTTAAAGCAGCAAGCTGCCTCTCTCTGCCTGCCCGTAATAGCTGCACAAGCCTCCCTAGATAGATGAATGCACGTGTACTTTCGGCCAAGCTGGGTACATTGTCGCGTGGCATAGAGAGTGTTTTGAAAGCGTGCTGGCATGGGTTAGAGGAGCGGATTTTGGATTTTGGTAGACTCAAGGACTTAGCTATTTCTTCTTGTCATATATTTCGAGGCGGCAGGTTGAAAATCCCACTTCCGATTGTATATTGATATCTATGGTAATTTGTAACCATGGAGCACAGTCGGCTCACCTAATCAAAATTTCTCACCAACCCTAATATTGAAAAGGAAATTAGCACATCGATATCGGAGAAAAATATCACTCATGGAAGTTTTATGGTGGCTGCAGCAGATTCACATGTATCGTTCAAAAAGCGCCCTGAGATCGTTCGGAGGAAACGGAACAGCACTACTTAAATATTAACAAAATAGGCAATGATTGTTGCCAGGAATAGAAAAAGAAGGACCTTGATGACGACGCGGCAAAACAGCGGACGAGGCTGTCAAAAAATACTTTAGGTTTGAAATGGGGACAAGTCAAAGACCTTACCTCACAAACATCGAGGGACAGGAGATCTTCTCCCTCATTGCAAATTTGGTTTGCCTGTGCTTGAAAGGATTAACGTCCGGAAAAAAAAAACTGATTTACCCACTGTGTTACTGCACATATACTCTGGTGCGAGATCCTTAGTGAGAGCCCTCACAAGAACTGATGCTTCTTCAGGAGAAAGACCCCAGTCGGAAGAAGTGAGCACCCCTTCCCATTTTGTGTTCCGAATGCTTGAAACAAGGATACGGAGGTGTGGAATTACCTTGTCATTGAGGTTGAGGTCATCAAGCGCTCCATCAGTGTTCTCACCAAGACTGATGATTGTGATGCAGTCGGCACCACCGGAGGTCAAGCCCAAAATGGTGGGAGCAGGCACGCGATCTCCACTCATTGAAATCCGTGTGGCGAAGGCTACAGATTTTTGTGGAACGCGAGAAGGCACCAATGTTTCGGGGGTTGGTGAGGGTCCTAGTTGAGTGAGAGCACACTGCTCCGCAGCATCCGCAATAGTACTAGCCTCATTCCAAAAATCATCACCTTGTTCGGACACTGTGGGACTGTCGGCCATCACTGAATTGTCTTCCGAATCATCCTCCTTGAACTTGATATCAGAACGACGAGGTTTGTTGGGAGTAGCGTGCCAGCACCTGACTTGCCAGTGAGTTCCGCTATTGGCTGGGAGTTGAGGGAGCTGGCCGCCATTGACAGGTACCAGCTGCGGGATGTTAACTGGGTAAAACTTTGAGTGAATGAACAGGCAAAAAATATCGACATACGTGGTATAGCGCAAGGTACAATCCCCTCTGCTTCGGCACGAGCTTTGAGCCGATATAGGTGTGGCATAAGAAAGTCCTCGCCGAAGGCTTGGGCAAGAATGGCGAGGTCGGATTTCAACTGGTCGTTGCCTTCCGCAACTTCGCGGGGGTGAAATACATATCGACAACAAGGTCCTCATCAGCAAAACCTGGAGATGCTGGGGAGTGTCCAGAGCGCTCTGGAGCTTCATAGCGCTGTAGCGAAGGGTTATGATTTGAGAGCGCTCTGTAGCAACCTGCCATCACTCAGTAGCACTCAGTAGCACTCTGTAGCAAGCTGCCATCACTCTGTAGTGCTACAGAGAAACCTCTCATGACTACATATCACTACAGACTGTGTTTCTTCAATGCTATGAGATGCAATATTGGCTCATTCATCAGATTCACTTGTAAGACACGAAAGTGGTAGTATCAGAAATCATTTCCATTTGAAAGCAAATTCTACAAGGCTACGGAACTGAAAAGAGATACCGAATGTCGCGCCAAACCCAAGACAAGTCCCCCCTGCCCCACGCGTCCCTCAACGGTGCATTGCCGCGCATCCCTCGGCAGGCATTGCCACGTCCTCGGGGCCTATTCGCATGTCCCGCCGGAGAAAACTCCCCCCCGCCCTCGTCCCTTGGCGGTGCGTTGCCATGTTTGCTCGCGCCTTATTCGCATGTCCCGCCCTTCTTCTGCGGTGACTGTGTCAGTACCCCTCCCCACCACCCCCACCGCTGTCATGTTCTTGTTAGTGTGATTGGCACAGCAGGGTGCTGTCCCCCACCCTCGCCATGCCATCCCGCCGTTCTTAGGCATGTCCTGCCCCATGCGTCCCTCGGCAGACGTAGCCACGTTCCCTCGCGCCCCCGCATGTCCTGCCGTTTTCATGCATATCCCGCCCTCCCCCAGCCATTGTCGTGCATGTACCGCCCTTCCCCCCACCGTTCTTAGGCATGTCCTGCCCCATGCGTCCCTCGGCAGGCGTAGCCACGTTCCCTCACGCCCTTG
>OY751486.1:1794548-1863159 GCA_963565915.1 Entoloma clypeatum | reverse complement strand
GACTCGGCTGAATGACCCTGTGATCATCACCGTTATGTACCGCCTTCGATAGCCCTCTCAATCTGACCGACCCAAAAGCGAAAGAAGACACAGGCAGATCACCCATCAGTCATCAATATCGCATCAAGTATTAACCCAGATCCTTACCTCCGACCCCGTCGCTCAATCCGCTGATCTCAAGTCTTGGCTGCACGAGCTGCAGAGTGGGAGGAGGTAAGGAAAAGAGGCGCGGTGGATATGTGGACGAGTCATCCTGAACTTGATCTTCCGCAGTGTGTGAGGTTTAGATGGGTAGCAAGGCTCAGGCATAGCTAGTGAGGATGAAGTGTACGCACCAACTTGAATGTCACCCCCTGGTTTATGTCGTTGTCAAAGACTGCCCAACATGGGCGACAGAGTCGGATGAGTATGTCCCGTTGGGTTTGATTGACCAGAGCGAGGACCTTAGTGTGGATGTGTGTCGTGAGGCCGGCCCTGTAGAAAGGAAAAGGCAAAAAAGATAAGTGTCAGGATAGACTGGGGGACTCAGGGCGAGAAAGGCATTGTGGGCGCGGGCCCGGGGGTAGTGCGTTCGGAGGACTCGTGTTTGCCTGAGCCACCTGCGATTTCAACTCATCGATGAGATGGAATACCTGACAAGAATTATCAACTAACTTGAAGCTTATATATACGAGTCGATTCAAAGGATGCTTGATTTATGTGTTATCATAATTATTCTCGGGTGCTCGGCTATCGTCAGATATCGCCATACATGTCATACATGTCAAGAAAAGTGGAATCATCCGAGAAGTAATCCCTATCATCCTTGTCATTTAACAGGTCTTCTTCTTCTTCAATGTCAAGCCATGCACCAGTCTCATCTCTTTCAGTCATTCCATATTCGGCATCATCCGTGTTGGCTTCCGCATCAACCATCTGGTCCTCATCCTCGTTTTGATAATTCTGGGTTCCAGGCAACAATTCTGTTGGTATATGACATGTGTTGGGCTGTGGTTCTGGGGGACATCTGCCATCCTCTGCAGGGAGACTGACAGGACATTCGGGAGGCGGACTATTATGGGAGTAGATATGTCCTATCCCCAAACCCCAGTGATACTGCATGAGCATGTCGCGATCAATAAAACTGGTGCGCATCAAAGGAGTCATGTTAGAAGGAGTAACAAAATGATAATGATTGTAGTCTCCATACCGGTTAATATAGTATCTTTCCCAATCTGCACTGTCATTGGCAAACCGCGAGATGCTCATTCCGTCTTCGTGGACCCTGCCCAAAGCTACTCTGGGCATAATATAGCAGGGGCGAATAACATCTGCAGGATCAAGAAAGCCAAACGCCCCATCACTTGCAACGGGGGGGAAGGTGAGACTGTCTAAGCGGAGGGTATTCCACGTTGGTGCAGCAGAGGAGGTGCTTTTAATGAGTTGGAACCAGCGGACCCAAAGAAATTCCAGCCTTCGTGGTTGAAGAGATTGATAAACACCATGAGCGTTGGCATAGATCACGTCAGCATGGTATATACCAAGAACGCGGGCATATGAAAACCTGGCTCCTGAATGGTCGAAATCAATGTCATTCAAGACCATGACATCGCTGTGTGAGGTGTGGGGATTGATGACACCTTGTTCGCGCCGGACGTCATAAGTTGTATAATTGACCCGGAAAATCCGATGTTTATACAGGCGGTCGTTCTTGAAGAGCAAGTTGTCGCTATCGGGCTCAAAGTTGAGATCAAGTAGGGGTATGTTGTTATTAGCATGATCATAACGAATTGCGTCCTTGATGCGGGGAAGAAGGTGGCTTTTCAACTGAGGTAGAAAATTCTGGTGACAATCAACCTTCCAAGAGCAAATACCAAACCAAGCATAATATAGCCTACCTTCATGGCCGGATCATCCGAATTAGCTGCGAGAAAGGTTCCAATATGATCATATTCATTCTGTGTCTTGCCAATATAGTGGTGGTTTTGAGGGGACAGGGCCTCTCGATCGTCCACTGAGGTTTGTTTTGAACCAACGATGCGGGCTCTGAGCTGGGAAAGGCGAGCTTCCCGTCTTTCAATACAGGTTATCTGCGCAACATAGTCCTTTCGGCTAGTTCTCGTATATCTTGCTTTGGGTTTCCGATGCTCCCTTTCTCCCTGTTCGATAACTGTGTCATGTGGCATTGAAAAATCAGGGTAATACTCACTGGTTCTGTGGAATATAAATCAGTCGTTCCAAACCGACGGATATCTTCGACGACATGGCCGTGGGCGTGCAGCTTGAAAGTTCGCATGCTGAACTTCTTAACTTTCTCGCCGCTTCCACTTTTAGCTGCCGCAGCCCTGCCATCTTTCTTTCCATCAATATTTCCATCATGAGACAACTTGTTCTCGTTGCTGTTTGTGTTTCCGCCACACGCCCCATCACGATTTCCACTTCCCCTTCCATTTTCGTTCTCGGTTTGGGTGTCACCTTTGTTTCCAGTTGCGCTGTTGTTCTTTGTGTGCTTGTCTTTCCTGGTCCTTCCTTTTGCATTCTCTGCCACCACAGCACTCCGGCGTTTGCGGGCTTCGATTTCTCGTGGAAGTTCATGTGTCTTGAAAGCTGTACATAGCTCGTCACGGAACCGGCGGAGCTGCTTGCCCAATTGGGATGTGGCGTCGTCAAGAATAGCGAGTGTGGAATCTGTATGTAGTCTGAGTTTGGCGAGTCCTTGCCAGTGTGCCATTGTAAAAAGAAGGTCCATGATAATTGTGTTCTGTGGTTCAGGTAGAAGATGCTCAAAGACAGGGATAGCACACTGAAAACTTGTTAGCAAAGCTGATCAGGTAGTTATCCAGAAATTTAGACAGACTTGGAGTAGATCATCAAAGTCGCGGGCTGCTAACCTTTTCATTTCTGACGAATTTACTGAGAACCGCCGAATTGTATCCCATCCGAATGTTGGCATTTCGCGGTATCTGGGGTGTGAGGAGAGGGGGGGGGGGGGAATCATTAAGAGCAAGAGATATGTTCAGGTCAAAGAGCTCACCGCCTGTCCAGTTCATGAACAAGGCCTATATCAGCAGCCCGCAAGATCCGAATGAGATGTACAAATGTTCCTCTCCATGTTCCCAGAGACCATTCATGTAATTCATCGCCAACAAACATACTAAACATATTGAAGCCGAAAGGGAGTAACTTTGCAGAGAATGCATTCTGTAAGAGGAATGGGTCACTTCACTCCTGCAAGCTGTGATAATGGCTCACCTCAGTGGGCACTAGAGATGCTGGCTGCAGGATCGTTTCGACATCAACACCAGTTATAGGAGCATTCCGCTCATAAATGTAGGATCGCGCAAGTTGTATTGCATTAGCACGCTGGATGTCGTCAACACGGACCAGTTCCTGGCGTTCCTTTCGGTCCTTGGCCATGCCAAGCTGGTCAACACGGGCCAAGGGAATCAGACATCGGGGACAAGGACAAGCTCCGAGATTATGAATAGTGGCAAGGATGATTCTGTTGAAATGTTTTCAGAAGAGGTTGGAAGAGATCGTTTACGCAGGCACTTGCTTTTCTCTATAATCGGCCGAGTATGTGAAAATGCGGGGATAAAAACGACGATCCAGCCCATCAGAGCAAGTGATAACAACGCCATGATAATAGGCATTGATAAATTCATCGTCCAAGATAGTTTTCCACTGTCCATGTAGAAGCTCACGATGACAATGAGTGAAGAAAGCTTCCCTTGGACCTTTTCCGCCTGCATACTCCATAGCAAAATCCTTGAAATCATCTGGAAGCTGTTTAAATACTTGAATATGAATACCAAAAGTATGACTCTCTAAAAGATGTTCGAGCGTACCGTTTGGAAGTAGGCGATATGATTGAGAAGATTAAGAGAGGGTTGGCAACGTCAGTACTTGGATTCATTCCCGAATCCCATGTATAATGGCCATAACTTGGCGGTACCAAATGAAGTTAGATGGGTTACATCTGACCAGAACATCAGAGCAGCTACAACCCGAGGTAGCTTGCACCCCTTTTCCCCCGGACCTTCCTGAATCTCTTGGTGGACTCTGATAAACTCGGGGGATGTATAGAGCTCCCCGTACACGCGGACCTCTTTGTTCCCACCTTGAGACCTCCAATAAAGCTCAAAGGGTTCATAATAGAAGTATTGATCAGCATCTGGGTTGGATACAGTTTCGCGGAGGACGGCAATTATGGATCGATGGAAAAAATCGTCGACTGTGTAATCCAATGGACCAGGTCGACCCCAGTTGCTCTGGAATGGGACGCTAATGGTCACAGATGAGTGCTTCCAATGGCAATCATCCTCCCACTCCCACTCCTCCTTATCAGATCCCTCTCCAAGAATTTTGTCAATGGGAGCCCAAGGAGTATTACAAATGTCGGCCGGGTTGAAATTGGAGGCGCCGATAATTTTGAGAAGATCTTGAAAGCTTTTCTGAGACTTCTGCGGACCGCCGCACCAATACCAATGCCCAAGAAGCATCGAAGTCTTATTAGGATATGGGTGGAACACATTCTGGGAGCCAGTAGAGGGAGCTGTAGAGGGGACCACAGCAGACTGCGGAGGATTGCGCAGAGTAAAAAAGGAAGCCGGTTCGCAAAGGTCCTCCAACTGCAGCAACGCCTCTGGATCCCGAAGCAAGAGTTGAGGTCTAGTATATCTCCTTGACAAGCCAAATATGTTCTGCGGAGTGTGAATGGTCTGAAGTTTCTGTCGTGGGCCATCGCTCGCAGCAGGGGCAGGAGGGAGTGATGGCGCGGATTCGGGAAGATTGTCTTGATATCGTTTAGGCCTGATTATCACCCTTCGTGGTTTTCGTGTCGCGATAGGAAGATCCAAGTTCTCCGTATCCGCGTCTGCTTCTGCAGAAAGCATCTACGAGCACCATCCCATTAGAATCAACGTCTGGCAGAAGTAAATGAAATCCTACATGTACATCGAGCAGACCTTCCACCTCTATTGCAGGCTCCAAATTCGTTCGAATGCCCAGCTCGGCATGGGTTGCAACTGCACCAGTGTCGGCGCCAGCAGGGACAAGGCCCCCAATGCGAGGTCTTTTCCGGCAAGGCAACCAGGCTTCTTTCGCACTATTGAGAGCACTGGATAACCTTGTTTTAGCCTTCTTACATGTCCTCCTGTGGTTGGTCAGGGCACTTTCCCGAGCAAATGAGCGTTCACAGACACAAAGATAAGTGTTTTCTTGAATGTCTGCAAACATTCAGCATGATGGTGATTGGACAAACGCCCAGGAAAAATGTGAACGCGCTTTGTCGGGTTATGTAGAAGCAGCCGGCAATAAAAGGGGGCCCTCCGACACGACTCCGATTCAGAAGCCCAAACCGACCGCCGTTGTTAAGTATTGGAGATGGGTGGGCAAAAGTTCTCGGCAGATAGTACTAGTCACCATGACGGTAAGCGTTGACGCCATGTTTCATGTGATGTGGCATTACCAGGGCCGTGGGTCCGAAGAGGGCGCACTCTGGCCCGGGGGCAACCGAGCCCTACTATTCTAATTGTAAGATAAAGCCTTGTGCAGATGGCAGCCTGCTCAGGACTTGAACTTTGCTAGCGGCCACAGCAGCTACTGGAACCTATAGCCACAGAGGATCATGGTTAATCTGTTGACGTCATAAATAATCAGGAATTTCGCCCTCACTTCATCCCTGTGCCTCTGCCACAAGCGCTCAAAGATTCACACCATTCCACTCCGAGATGTTTGTTGAGCACGTCGAATGCGGCAAAAACATCGTAGCTAGCAGAGACATAGGACAATAGGTCCTTAAATCATTGGATGGCGGTGTCTACCCTGGGCTCGTTGTCCGAATTTTTGATGTACGATGTTGCGCGCTTGAGTAACTCTTCTCTGTCCATTTTTGTGCGAGCATACCCAAATTATTTCAGATAATTTGATGTGTCCTCGCTGACAGCGCCTTAGGGTGCAAATGGCGGGAGATACTAGTTGGAGATACTAGTTGAATAGGTCGAAGAATGATAGCACTGCAACAAGATGAGATCAAAGACCACTATCGTTGGCGCAGGCGTGCGTACCTGTGGACTGACCTCAGGATGTAGCCGCACAAATAAAGTCAACCAATTTCACGGTTTCTCCATCATACAGGTGATCATCTTTCAACTTTGGTTTCTGTTGATTCTTTCTTGGTGATGGCGGTGGAGCCGTTCACCGTAATGAGGGGGAGGGAACCACGCCGCTTCCTCCTCCTTTTCGCCCGGTGCTTCTGCTCCTTCATCTTCTGCCCCTTCTTCGTCACTTTTTCCTCTTTCCCATCCCTCTCCCATCTTTGTTGTCCAGCGTGGCGCCTCCAGACCCCCTTCGCTTTGCTCCTCGTCCTCCTTTGCGTTCTCACGTTACTTGCCTGCACTGAGCTTAACGCTCGTTGCAAGGTGAGCCACAGGAGACAGATCGGAGGAAGAGGAAGAGGAGACGATGACGGTTGGTGTGTCGGTGTGTTCGGGCTCGACGCTGGGCCAAATGTCAGTACTTATGGGGAGGGTGGAACTTCCGGGGAGGTTGGCGCTTGGGGGCGAGGGAGATACCTGGGGCGAAGCGACAGGTTGCGGCGCCGACTCTAGTCGTAAGGGGGTGTCTGGTGTCGGGGTGGCAGATGACAAGGACGTCGAGTCCAAAGACAAGGGATCCGGAGAACTACTATCCGTCATCTCCGATGCTTCGATAGTTGGGTTGTGCGGGATTGGGTGAAGATCGGCGACCAGGATGTCTTTGTGCTCGACTGGGGACACTGGGGTGGGAGAGGTAAATATCTTGAAGTAAAAAATATGTACAACGACAGTAGTATACTTGCCCTGTTGGTTTCCGACAACCCAGCAGAGGTTGGTCGGCCTGCAAATGAGAGATGTCAAAACACAGCCAGCAACAAAGGATAGTATGGATTCTCACGTTATCAACCCGAATAAAGGCATCTTCCACCATGGGCACAGTGTGAGAAGGCAACCGATGCTAGACACAGAATCAATGAACATTGATGACTGACAGAAGTACAAGAAGAAGAAAAACGAACCTTGCGAGCGCTGCGAAGCGCAACAGCAAGCAGACCAAAGACGACAGCCGCAAGAGCTGCGATCCCACCCAGCGAAAAGGCGGCCGCGCTGTCAAAGTGGATTGGAGCTTGCCATTGAATGTGACGGGGCAGATGTAGGCGTGCTGATGAAAGATGTGTACTCTCAGTCTTCCCCGCACCAGAATCTCCTCTGTGAAGTAGCCAACCTCAATCATGAAAGGCCTTGGCGCAGCTGACCACCCAGCACGGAAATATCGCGAGTTAAGTCAGGACTGCAGAATTGATGTTGGATGGGAGCGATGACAAAAGGTGGAGCAGTCCGATCCTGTGATGGGCCCACTCCCATACCCGCCCCTACCAAGTTCAGACTAAGTGCTTGACCATTGTCACCGGAACAGGAAAAGTCCAAGCAGCAGAGGTTACTTACTGGTAGAGGACTCGGAGATACCGACTCAACCGACAATCAAGCGTGACATGTGACGATGGTTGGATCTGATCTTCTAACTGTCGCCCCCACCTCGCTATCCACGTCGTCCCCATGCAAGAGACGAAAATTTCAAGCGCCTAGTGAAAACGAAATGAGCTGTGCCCTCGAGCTATGGCCAAGCTGCTTCTGTGGGCCAACAAGATCATCGGACAAAGTTCGACGTGCGCAGAAAAGTTCCTCTCAGCAACGAACGTCCTTTCATACCCAAGTCACTCGTGCCTACTCTGAAGCCCGTCCCGCCGCATCGTGTATTCTTCCTTTCCCCCTCCCGTATTCCTCTTCCCACCATCATTCCCGTCCCGCCAGCGATTTTCCCGCCTCCCGCATTTCTATCCTACGACACAGCCCCTATCTCCAGCCCCTCAAAGTTAATTGCACATGTTCCACCGATAATACGAGGTGTTCTCTGGCCGTAAAATGGTGTGTTTATTTCGGTCTTCACTATATGCGCTCTAATCTGTCACTTCCCAGCAAAATCGTGCCACATCGCCCTGGGGTTGTCTTGCTGCGAAACTCAGCTTGAGGTGTGCGATATATATGTCTATTTCTTCGAGTATAATGTGAAGGAAGTCTACAGGGTACGGGCCTGGGATGGGCTCTTGTCCGCACTTGACCCGTCTTGCTTCTACATAGCTCATGCGTCTTCGGACAGATTGGTCAAAAAAGAAAAGCACTGCACATTGCCGCGACGATTCGAACGCCTGACTTGACTATGTTGCTCATGCCTAATAGTACTTCCGAAGTCGCCAGTTGTAAGTCGCGTTATAGAGCCGTTTTACATCAAGCATGAGCTGAATATGTTCAATATGCTACGCTCAGGTCGACACTGAAGGTGCTCATTGGGTACAATCCCTGACAGTTCATGAATCCAGGCTGCAATGCTGTAGGAAACGTCAAGGACTTGGCAAGTTTGTACAGTTACGGTGGAGGGTTGGTGCAATGTATGGGTCAATCTCAGTTGCTGGACTCAGAACTATTTTCAACACAAATACAAATACAATGCACATTGGTAACTACTCTTGATGTTGTTGCAAAACATGGAATGTCACTTTTTCTTGACCCACACTTAGACTGGAACCCGTGGTTCAACCCAGTGATGGAGGAGATGGGCTACAGTAGTGTAAACAGGGCCATCATCTTCAGCTTCAGAAATATCAGGCTCCGTATCACTCTCATTGCTGTTCATTCAATGTTAAAAATCTCAGACTCATGTTGTAGAGAAAACGCACGAGATGGAAATATATTGCGAGATATAACAGATGATATCCGCAGTTACATCGGGGCATGCAATGATTGACTTCTGTAGTGTGCGATACCAGGTAGAGTAATCCTCGAAGTCGTGGCGGATAGCCTTCCTCGATAATAATTTTAGCAGGTCTATAGGCTTGTTGAGATTCTTGTCGCTCTGGTTGTTCAACCACGTAACAACTTCCTGGAGCGCTGCATATGCCTGCCAGAAGTGTTGCACCAATCAGAAAAAATCCATCTGTGCGCAAAACGGCACCTACTGCCACGACCACGAGCAAATAGCTCTCTACAGGTACATATTCCACAAATGGCCATGGTATTCCGACTGGTAGAGCTCTTGGCCAGGCCTTGGCCAGGTCTTGTACATGCGAGGCAACAGGCTTAGAAAAGTCCTCTACTGCACTGTTCCAAAATAATCGCCGGTATATTGCGATAAGTTGCCGGTGCATAGGATCAACGGCGAAGCTTCCTGAGTCCTGGGATCATTATTAGCAGACAATTCTGAGGCAGCCAGGGGGCCTGCGAAAGGGGAGACATACGTTCTTCAGTGCTGATCTCGGATTGTTTTTGAAATGCTCGAGCTTATCAATGATAGCTAGCGACACGTCAAGGACACGTTTTCTCGTCATCTCGTTGGGGCAACTGGAAGGGAGCATCACACCAAGCGAAGTCTCTACCCCTTGAGCTAGCCAGGCATCTGAAATGACATCCTGCCTGACCGCGTTCAGGATGCTAGCATGGAAGCGGGACGGCGCAAGGCACAAAAGAAAGATGGTCGTAGAAAGGCTATCGATCGTGCCTGACAATGGGAAATGAGGCAATATTGTACATTAACCAAGGTGCAACTCACAAAATTCGGGATGGAACTTCTGGGTATTTTTGCCTGTAGCGGCGGAATACGCACTCAGCTGTTCAAGCCGAAAGTTATAGCAGGGCGAAAATCGTTCTATCACTAAGGTTTGCCAAGCAGGGATGTTGACAGTGGATGATGATTCCCAGCCAAGATAAGGCTTGTCGAAAGTTGTTAGAACTAGAGAAAGTTTTACGAGGTTTGCCATGCCATGAAGGTAGCGCGCGTCTTTGCTTAAAGCATCCAGAGAGTCAAAAAAAGTGCTGATCACCTCGGCTTTCTCGTGGTCATTGTCAGGCGCCCGTACAATATCAAGAAAATGGTGGGTCAGGATGGCCACATGGGCAGGCTTGTGAGGCGCAACCAGCTCCAGGGGGAAATCAATTGCCATTCTGTCTATGTCAGACGTATCAGGGAGCATGACATCGAATGCCATCTCTATGTCCAGATCCAAGATCTCCGGGATGGCTGAGAAATCAAAAATGTCGCCAAAGTTAGCAGTTGATGGTACGATGAATGAAGGGAGTGGGTGGGAGAGAGCAATGGTGGAGTCTGATGGACTGCAGATAGCAGCGAGGGTGTTGGCATCGGGATTGGGAGAGATGGGGCTCTCGGCCCAAGCTGGAAGTGCAGGGGGTTCCTGCTGCAAGTTGGGAAATCTTGCATGGAGAGTATCGCGGGTGTCCTGGTTGTGGATCGCAGCTGCATAGTTTGCATATGAGACGATGGTGGGTCCCAGCCTGGGGTCAGATGGACAGAAGTCTGCACCTGCAGGATGCATAGCGACTGGGCCGCCGTCAATGGACATGATATGGGGTTCTGAAACCTGGAAACTTCGCTCGCGGCGGTTTTTAAGTGGACGATCTATGGGTTGGTTGGATGCATCATTATGCAAGACGCGACGGTTGCGGCCACATCAGATCCTCCACAAGATTTGCCCAAATGACCCAGTTTAATGAATCTTTGTCTCGATGGTACTATACCTATTCCAGGTGTCAAGCTTCTCACTGAACCAACCCATGACCTGGAAGCGTGGCATCATGAGATACATTCAGGTTATTGGCCATGGAGAAAGGCAAGAAGAACATAAGACTTACTTGAATAATGTACTTCGGCAAAGACGATTGCATGGTCAAGTATGTAGAGGCCCCCCATGTTCCGACAGGTTAGTCCAAGTATGGATTATTAAGCTTTGCCATTCGTCCACCTCGAGGACGGCATGCAGTCGTTTAATGACAGAAAAGTGAATGGTTGACGGCATCAGATCTATCATAAGGAAGTCGGACGGAAGCCTGAGAGATGTCAAATCCAACAAACTTCGACAGATATTGAAGAAAGGAAGCACGGTGGGAAGTGTGAAGCTGGCATATCAGACACACCTATGGAAGATGGAGGTTGCGGTGGCTTGAATTCTCGGTTGTTCTACTTGGAAAAGCCCAAATTATGCCTGATCAGTGGGGCTGTTTCACTGCAATGAAACACATGAGATGATAAATTTGGGTTTCCTGGATTACATCGGATTGTTGTATGTTCTTAGGGCCTGGCGAGTGACAGATTCGTTGACAGCGCCCCGATTTTGAAGCATACTGCGCCATTCAGATGGGGTTGTGATGATAGTTGAATGTATCACGAGAAGGGATGAACTGATGTCGAACCGAACTTTAACAAGTGCTGAAGGCCTGCGTCCAACATCATGGTCTCGGAAATTCCCGGATTATATGCACATGGTGGGCTTCGTCTCCGAGAATTGAAGATGCACAAGTGGCAGTTTCTTGACAAGTGAACGCCGCTTTACTTAACTTTCTCAGTCTGTTCTTTCCCTCAATGGAATCAGCACCCTTCAATTTCAAATTATTTTTGAACCGCATCCTGCCTCTGAAGCCAAATAAACGCACGGTCAGTCTGGTGCTCCATGAAGACGGAAATGTATTCTTCACTGATTTGAATGCCACTGAAGACCCCGGGAAAACCTCCCACTCCAACCACGGGCCCCTGCTGGCCTGAAGATACCCATGTTCAACAGGTATGTCCCCCCAATATAAGCATTGATTTATGTCAGCCCTTAGTCTGATGGTACATATCAAGGCTCCGAGTCCCCTGACCTCCACGACTATTTAAAAAGGTACTTGTAGCTCTCCAGTAAATGTATGTCGATGATTTATTACATTTATACACTCATCTACAGCTTTGTTATCTATCAAGGTTTCAACGGATCCACAAGCTGATGTGCGGCCGCCCGCGGCATGTTTACCCACCCCGCCTCACAAAAAGGTGAGCATTCTACTATCACCCTGTTCCTCATGGATCTAGCCAACCTGCTCAAGATTCCAGTACTATTTGATGCGACTGCTGGTCCTCACATAACACATACCTCACCCATAGACGAACTCTTGTCAGTCGCTCATCGTTGAAGAGAACATATTTCCAATCACAGACAGGCCAAGGAGAAAGAGATGCAGGATCAGTTTGCAAGAGCACAGACAACGCAGGAGGCATTTGTTCATTCCCAGAGAGCATTACACCGTGCCAATAAGGAATATGAGGACATTGAGCGACAGATTGCCCGACTTACGCGCTTAAAACTGAAGGAAGAGCAGGGGCATGATCCATCGAACCCATCAGATATAGCATCCCTCATATCCAATAGTTCTTCAGACGAGAGTAGCTATGATCCTCCTCGCTTCATTGATCAATCTCGCACCCTTTCTTGGTAGTAGACTCGACCTGCATCAATATATATGTATCAGAGAGAGTTTATTGGGTATGCGCTGGGCAGTGCGCGCCCCTTAACTGGCACGCATGTGAACTATAAAAGCTACAAAAGAAGAGATAGGGAGGGAAAAGGATTTGAAAACCTCGTGGCTCAAATTCGCAAACCCGGGAGACAATTGCAGACGCAAATTAGTGTTACAGCAGACGACGTTCTGATGACTAGCATCAGCAAGTATGCATAGTAATATCTCTCTTTCAATCACTGTACTTCCAGCTCGTAAGAGCCCATCCGAGGTTGTTCCCAACATCCGCGGCACAGGGGCGAACACGACTGAATCTACACACCATTGTCATCACAGAAGCCCTCTGACAAAGGCAATCCTTGCCCCACTTTTAGAGGTCTCAATCAATCGTTCTCCCCCAAAGCAGCGACCTTGTGCGGCTACGAAAAGAGCATACAAAGTGCTGAGGGAACCCGCCGAAGAATGGCTGATTCTCTTCGACGTCTTGGGGTGGGAGGGGTGGGAGGGGTGGGAGCCATGCCTGTACAACAGTTCCTCGATGATCTTGCCGCCAGCCACCGTGCCAACGCCCAGCGTTCCCTCCGATGCTTTCGACGCAGTTCCAACGAGAAGCACATGTATCCACGTTTCGTGAGACCGTTCTCCACCAATCTTAGCGGACTGCCCGGATCACGACTCCTACAAGGGTCATAAAATCAAGCCCGCCCCAATCATGTACCTCAACACCGTGAACACGGACGCGAAAAGAAGACGCAGTTCGGGGAACTCAAGCTCCACCTTGGGTTCAAACCCGATGATTCGTCCGATCCGTTTCGGGACCCTGATGCCCCTGCCACGCCTGATAAACTCGCTTCCTGGGTGTTCGAGAACGACAACAGCCACAAGCAAACCGAGTGCCGCGGACAGCGACATGCAGAGGGGCAGAGAATTAGAGTAGTATGATGCATAGATACAACACAGGAGAATGAGGTGGTCGGAGGGTGGCGCTGTGGGTAACGGCGGATTATTTTCCTGTCGCCTTCACAATGGAGATGACTATGATGGCAATGATGACTGCGACAACTACACCAATGATAATACGCATCTAGTATGTCTTTCAGAGGAAGCTCAAGTTTCAAGTTTTTCAAATCAACATACCTTCATGTCCTTCCACCTTGAGGCAAATGAAAAATTACATAGTGCGGGGAACAAATATCGACATGAAAGCTTACCACATATTCTGGAAGTGACACAGATCAGTCATGCTGTAAGAACTGTATAGAAGATATCTTACCTTGCGTACTCGATTTGCACCACGACGGAACCCTTGTGCGGATTGTCTAAGTTGAGTGATCGTCAGTCATGGGCTTGACCAAACGCGCAGTGCACGACAAGAAAGCTGAGCGCTTCCCTGTGCTCTGGAAAACTCACCGGTCTTGTCTTGCAGTGAATTCAGCCTTTCGCCTGGTTCCGCCACCTTCGTGATGTTCTCTTTCATGATCCCAACAGTATCGGCTATCCGCACGCCTGTATCGCTGCTGTCTTTGCCTGCTGGTTCGAGCCGGCGCCGTTTCGGGGAACATATGGGTCGTAAGGTTCAGACCTAGTTGGATGGGAGGCGAGTTAGGTGATGAGGTTTGGGGGAGACCCAGTGCGTTTAGGCGAACATGGTGGTAACAGGAAGAACGTGCGGGTCTGTGGAACAAGATTGTGTTCAACGGTCAGTGTTTCAGGCTTGGCATGATGGTACGGGGCTCACCGTATCAGACGATGTTGAAGGGGTGGGTGTTGACAACGAGGAGTGTTGCTGGCGTTGTACTGCGAACGAGCTATGCCACTGAGTGGTGCACGCGCCAGCACCGCCAGGTTCATCCGGTGGGACCACGTTGGCGCCATGGCCTCACGCAGCTTCAAGTATGGCAAAGAGGGCCACTATCTCGTCGAATTTCTCTGGCGCTTCTCGTATATCTCGATGCTGCCCATCGTGGCCGTGATCCCACCGTGCGCACGGCGACGTCTGAGGAGACCAAGCTTGCAGAGGAATGCCTCTCCGAGTATCAGAACAGCGAGGTGCGTCCTATCAGCGCGCTGAAGGTGTGGGACGATAAACTGGAAGAGTGGGAGTTCATCGCTTGGGGCTGCATGGCCGATGCCCGCTCATTGACTGGACGAGCAACGCGTACATGCCCTGTATACAAAATCAAGACTCGATGGAGGTACTCCTTGAAGGATACGTGGCGCGCACGCGGCCTTGGAAAGGAGTCCGAGATCCTGAACGAGCTTCAGGAACATAAGGTTGAGCACGTTCCTTGTTTGGAGTCTGTGGCGGCGACATCTTGGGCCGGTTTACCCGGACGAACTCATATGTTCCTTGTTTGGATGAAGATGGGCGCAATGACACGGATCCACCGCCCTAGCACTGACTGGCGTCCACAGGACTGGTTGTTGGAGTCGGAGAGTACATATACGATATTGATCTCGGCTGAGACGCGCGCCTCAAGGATGAATGCGATCCCACATCTATTCCCTATCCTTGACGTAGCAGGCTTTTACTCTGGTCTGTCTCCCCACCGTCAGATCGGGACGCGGACGTAAAGGAGTGCGCCGACAGCACGACGAGAGGCAGATGGTCTTGGGGCAGACGGAGCAGCTGGAGGAGCTGTGGGCAGAAGACCATTGGAGTTGCCGTGGTCGTTGGGAAGGACTCGTGAAGTGGGGCATGGCGGACAGCCTGGGGGCGGATAATCGTATTTGCGCTCAAAGTCATACCAGGAACGGGGGTGGGTACGGTGTTGCGAGTGTCCTCATCTGCGTCGTCGTCATTATCAGGAGGGTCGAAGGCGTCGTCCAACTCGCGCTCGGTATCTAGATTGGGGAGGGGGACGTAACGGTAACGGGCAGTGGAAAGAGGTCAACACAGCCACTGATATTAGGCCACCAGTTCAGACGATGGCGGCAAAACAACTGCCCAGCTCTGCCCTCCCCGCCGCCGCCCCAGCTGCTCATACACAACCTCACCCCAGATTCATACACCCCCTCCCCCCGTCTCCGCCTTCCACGGCAATGTCCACAACAACACCCCCAGCATCCAGCGTCGCTCTCGCGTACGTCTCCCTCTGTTTAAGTTCACCTCCCTCTGCCATTGCCCACATCTACCCAGCTACTCGCTCCCCAAGCCCACTTTTCCTTCGTGACTCCAATGCCAATACCCTTTCTTTACGCGATCCAGCCCCGGGAAAACCAGACCACTCAACACAAGGCCAGCTACATCGAAGAATGGCTTAGTGAGCGCAAAGCGAAACACAAACGGCCCCTCCCCCTTGAGGACGGCCCCCGATACCTACACATCTATGACCACCACCACATGGATCAGCCAAGAGAACTCATTGGTCTCGCCGAGACCTGCCTCAGCGATTGTTCCCCCATCTTGACGTAGGTGACGCCATCACTACTCTCGGAGTGCCCTCACTGTCCAATGAGTTCAGTGGTGACGGAGAACCTTTGCCATCCCAACCGGAAAGCGTCGTCTCCGCCCGTCAAGAGCTCATTGACATCCTCAGCGGCCACAGTGTTCTCATGACTGGCCCTTCCCAACCCGATGACGGTGCCTTCGTCCCGTGGTCATTGCGCTATAGTGGTCACCAGTTTGGATCCTGGGCCGGCCAGTTGGGTGATGGCCGTGCTGTTTCCATCCGTTGAGCACTATCCACTCTGCTAATTTGCAGTGTTGACCGATTGTTCGCCTAGTCGTCTCACTGCACCCCTCAGACCAGGAACTAACATATGAAATCCAGCTCAAGGGTGCAGGTCGCACCCCCTTTTCCAGGATGGTAGATGGTCTTGCGGTCCTCCGCTCGTCCATCCGCGAATACCTCTGCTCCGAAGGTAAGCCCCAACGCCATTCCAAAAGACAGTAGAAATGTGAACGCGCCTCAATTATCAATGCATGCGCTATCTTCCCCACCACCCGTGCACTTTCCATCATATTCTCCCGATCTCCCCGTGGCTCGTGAAAAAATGGAGACAGCCTCCGTCGTGACCCGTGTCGCGCCCTCTTTCATCCGCATGAGGCTGTGAGCGGACCCACTAATATCTTTTTCTTTGGTGGAGGCCAACAAGATCCTGACTGAGATGCTCTGTGTATTCTAGGTGAATGGGTAAGTGCAAAGGTGCTCAAACTGGACTGCAGAACGGGCGAGGCTTGGGGAAAGAAGCTTGTGCTCGGGGTTGCCCGAAGAAATGCAAAAATGGTCGCTGCGTGGCCAGCATATGGCTGTATGCACGGCGTCATTAATACGGACAAGTTAGCCTCTTTCTTGCATCTTTACTCGCGACATTGCTGATGATGTGTCAAGGTCTAGTGTCTCTGTTTTAGGCCTGATCATTGATTACGGTCGGTAAAACCACGCTCATGCAAGTTCCGTCCATGATCCTTTATCTTATGCCAGGCCCTTATGGCTTCATGGATGTCCCCGACCGATTCCACATCTGTAATCACACTGACGAAGGTGGGCAATATGCTTATCTTTGATATGATCTGACGACCCGAGATAGCATCAACCCAATGTGATGTCAGTCTCGACATATAGAAGTATCCTCACACATCTCCTCTAGAATGTATGCTCTTCGCGCCATGCTAGACTCACTCGCTCCCCTGATCGGCGCAGAGTCCGAGCTCGGAGATAAAGCCACCTCTAAAGGCCGGGCAGACTGTGCATCCAAACAAAAACTCGAGCAATGGAAGAAGGAAGGCTTGAAGTTGCGTGATGAGCTCAATCGAATGGCTCAAGAAGGGATCTCAGTAGAGTATGGGAGATTGGTGTGCAAGGTTAGTTGGACATTTCACACTTCTCTCTCTCTTTTCTTTTTCTACCCCCCCCCCCGTGATCATGGCAGCGACTAGCACTGCGACGCCAAGTGCCGACAGACGAAACACATATTTACAAACCCCTGATTGACATCATGGAAAACCACAGGCTCGACTTCCACGCTACCTTCCGCACGCTACCACATTCAGGCCCTCGATCCTCCTTGAGCAACAGCCCGACGGGGATGTGACTGATGGTCTTGATTCACCAGCACTTCAGGAGCTCGTCACGAAGCTGCTGACGATGACACCCGAGCCTAGATGTCTGGATCACGTAGGGACTACAATGGAATGGCTTGTGTGGTTGGAAAATTATGGACGGTGTATTGGGGGCGAGAGAGAGGAGTGGAGACATGCGTCGGCTGATGCCAGTGATGGAGAGCCGAATCTCGACGCTGAGAGAGAATATGTGGCCAAGGCTGCGCACCCGCGGTTTGTGCTGAGACAGTGGGTTCTGGAAGAGGTGATCGCGAAGGTTGAGAGGGATGCAGAGAGTGGCAAGAGAGTTCTGGCCAAGGTCATGCGTGTAACCTTCTTCATTCTCTCTTTGAAAAATGAATGTCATAATTCCCAGATGGTGTGCAATCCGTTTGAGCCATGGGGTGCCGAAGGTAATGTGTGGGCCGAGAAAGACCTGACTGCCGAGGAGAAAGAAGAGCGGAGGTACTGTGGAATGGGAGACAAGAAACTGCTAGGCTTCCAGCGCAGTTGTTCGAGTTGATTTCATGAAATTTCTAACGTATCCGCAAAACCGCAGCGCGCCGCCCGAGTCGTCCACAACCCAGAAGGTAGCGTGTACATGGTCCCACTGGGCCTCAAATCCTGATATCTTGGGCTAGGTTGCCTCCTGAGTCACGGTAGTCTGGGTGCTAAAGTATCAGGAGCAACCACCCCCCTGCTTGACATCGAGGACGAAACTCAAGGCGCCGGCCAGTAACAGAGAGATTGGGTCCGGCACGAGTGGAGAAATTGCGCCGCCACCTCGGCCTCTCGGGAAACTCTGTCGGCTCCACTGGGGTAGCTCCTCAAGGAAATCAGGTTTGTTGTGCTCTGCCCATGCAGGCGGGTCAAAGATGGCGAGAAAGGGTCATCGGGCGACGGGCGTTAAGATGCCTTTGAGGTGCACAACAGTACATAGGCTTTATAAACCTGTGAACGAATGATGCAGACTCTAACCTGTCAGAATCTCGATTGTCATGTCCCTGTTTCCTTTTTCTTTTCCCTTGGCCAAACTCGTGAAATGAGATCCAGATATGCCAGACTACGACAGACGCTCCATCCTCAGCAACAATTTTGTATTGTCGAGAAAGAGCAGAGAGGGGCAAAAGCATGCTGCCAATAGGGACAAGATGAGGCCGAAGCACTTAGGATGCAAAACCAATCTAATGCATGATCGACGAGTAACATAATAGACGCTCCGTACTATTGAAACCCTAGCTTATACTAAATCCTCCCAAGGTGCTTTGCTACATCTTGCTTTCTTACGAGGTCGGAGAAAAGTAGATCTATGATGACATCGGTGTTGTTTGAACACTCGTTGAGCCATGATCAAGCCACACGGGCATTTCGCCAATCTGTTCAGCAGCGCTCTAAACTCGTCGTCGTATAAACCAGGCTGCATATAGTCGTCCAACTTGAGAAGGATTTCTGATTCTGATGCCGGATGTTGGGCGGGTGGATGGCGCATTGGTATATTGAAGGTTTCCGTAAGGTCTTTAAGTTAGCGACGTGTAAGCTTTCTTCCACTTGAATGGGATAGATGATACTCACCGAGTTGTGTGTAGGTCCTCTTGAGACCCCGCCTGTTGGAAGGGTTGCAACGCGGCTGTGAAGCGCCTTGACTGTCATGTGCTGAGAGAATCGCCGTGAAGCCAGTAAATCAAAGGGGCTCACATTCAGAGGAAGCAGATACGCACCTCTATTCGGTTGATAGGAAAGAGGTCTGATGCAACCCAATTTCTGGCAAAAAATCCTCTCCAACGGTGCTGAACAGATTCGGCATTGAGTTTCGGAAACCTTTGAAACTTCTGGACTAACCAAAATAACCACAAGTGAAGCACTTTGCAACGTACTCCCCAAAATGGGGCCCATTGTTGGTCAATCGAAGCAACAATGCTTCGGCTTTCAAAGCGGTCTGATTATCCTCAGTTTCAAGTTGACAGAGGCAGCGAGGTCCAGAGAGGTGATGATTAATGCAATGATCGGGTAATTGCGCCGGCGACAGCCATTGTCCCGCGTCAGTTGTGGGCCTAGCAACAAGTTTATGGCAAGTGAGCACTCCGGGGATTGACAGAGCCAAAGAGGAGTCACACCACTTCCAAGGGACTAACAACCCCGTGTCAAGGTCATATTCAAGGACTTGATGCCGAGAGCTGTAAATTTGGCGGAGATAACGGTTTCCGCGACTGCTCACAGCGATCGAACTTGTGGGGGGTTTGAGCCAGACCTCCAGGATAGGGCTGGAATCCAATAGGAATGGTTCTGTTAGAGCTGGCGAGATTGGCATGCTTCGAAGGGAGGTGGGAGGTTTTGTGTGGAGGAGACCATCCTCTCGTTGACCTTTTATAATGTCTTGTAGCCTAATAGATCACCGTCTAGTATGTGGGAATATTCCTACGTCGTGGGTTTTTCACAAAATTCCCACCAGGTTCGTAGTTCCCAGGTTTCGATTGGACGCATTCAACATCGCATCCTTATATTTTGGCATCACCCACCATGTATCACGCTGCAACGCCCCTCATTTCTCATGGAAGTTCACCTATCACAGGTTCCTATCACCAACACTGGATCTCGCCGCCGCCTGGAAGATGATGTCCTTGCACCAGGGCCAAGAAAAAAGCCATATGCTGAAACACGCCTCTCCATATGATACACACTCACGAGACCACAGCCGCATTGCAGACCCATTGGTCCACCATGGCCGGCACTTTGGAAGAACCATCCATGCTCTTTGCAATGTTCACCCTTTAATTATGAATGGTCTCCTTCGTATGGGAGAGCTTGCCGATGAACCAGAAGAACACTTTACATTCCAGTAAGGTCTAAATCTCTTCGCCATTGTTGCACTCCCTCATCTCAGGTGTAGACAACGAAGAGAATTTCGTGTATTCCAAGACCTCCTCCTCCTCGTTCCTGGCCTAGAGGATCGCATCGTGAACGGGGTTGAAGACGACATAGTCCATATTGCTGAGATGGTTTGTCCTCACACTCCGAGTCTGTGCTTATGTATTAGTAGAATGATTCCCTCAAAAGATTCAGAAAGGTGCTACAAGTGCTAGGTCGGACGACACCAAGAGTCTCAAAGGACCAATTATCGATTGGATCACCCCCCGCGACCAACCGCTGCGCCCACCTCTCGCGCGCAACATCAAATCAGATCGAGGCTTTCAACATGATGTAACTGGATCTCTGCTCTGCCCAGCAGAGCTTGATTGGGCGAATCCAATGTCAGCTCATGTTTCACTACAAGGGAGGTGCTTACAAATAATTTGCTTCAGAATCAAGGAACAGCTACGCAGCGGAGAGATGGAAGTTCCAGGAGACCAGTGGCCCATTTTTCTGTATGCCAATTGCAGGCACAATGTTGAAGATCCTTGGGACGGATTTCTCGAGAATCGCTTATTGATACATGTAAATCTACTTGTTCAACCCTTGTGTGAAGCTACTGATGCATGTGCCCAGGGTTTTAAACATATCTTCACCTCGCCAAGCTCTGTTGAAAGGGAACCTAAAGCTACGAGGTCTGGCAATGCTCGGATTCACGGCATGACAAGAGTCACTCCTGCTTCAATTGCGTATGTTGCCACCCAGGTTGTTATCCACTGAACCTGTATGTCTTTTAGTTTCTAACAACATTGAGATAGATACGATTTGCGTTGAGTTCGTCCTCAGTCTTTTCACGAACCGACAAAGTCACAGACTCCGAGGGCTTTTATGCGAGTCTTATGGAGCTCCTCGACGCAGTAGAGGAAAAGCCCGATGTTGATGGAATCGGTGACTAATCTACTTTCTCTTTGCTCAGCAAAGTTGTACTGACACATCACAAACAGTCAGATTTTTCCAACCTATCTGACTTCTGGAAAGCGGCCAAAGAAAGGAACATTAATGAACAGATTCAAGGCCCATCGGCGGAAAGTTTTAGCAACCATTCAAGATAACCAGCCCCCTTCACATTGATCGCCCATGAATATTTCTCAGTTCTGCGACATAATGTATCATATTGTATCAATCATTTATCCACATATTAAAATAATAATTGTTTGTCTGTCCACGTACCTGGTGGAGGACATTCATCATGGTCAGAGCTACCGCCAACAGCAGTTCTGTTCAAGAAGCCCAGAGTTTTCCGTTGGTTTGATTTTGGTCACACCTGTCTCGTGATAGTAAACATTGCAATATGCGCCCTACGCTATAGGCTGTGGCTGCCCTGCTTCACCGAACGCATATTTGATGGGTATGGAGGTTCTGATGGGTTTTACCCTCGGGATGCAGCGGCTTGCGATCCTGTACAATATGTCCCGTATCGAGACATCTCATTTATTCTGTGAAGTCTTCCATTCATTATAATGGAAGATGTAGTATATGTGAATGAGCGAATTTTAGAAGAATGACGAAGCGTGGTGCTCTGACCAAGAAGCCAATACATCGCGAGCTGTTATCTGAGACAATGCGCTCCATGTCGAGACACCTGATTGATTTCGCAAACACCCATAATCCAAAATCTGTATGAGGCGGTTTGCAAAATGATGGCCAGTGCAGAATATGTCCTGAGTTGTTATCCTGGCCAAAGTGTTTCATGTTGAGATACCTGGTTGATTATGCAAAGTTCGTTGTCCATTATAATGCAAAGCCTAAGATTATCTGTTTGACGATTGACATAATAATGGCAGGGTGGACTATTCTGATCAACGACGAAACACCTGGCCAAAATCTATCATAAATCACCGTCATTATGCATCTGACCTTGCAACTTCAGTCCGCCGACATTGGCGGAAACCGTCAGTCTCACTGTCCTATATCTGATATTATCATCTGTTTTGCAAGAACGATACTTATTTTACAAATGAGGAACTTGATAATCATTGTTAAACCTTTGTCATTCCCATGTTAGATTCGTGATGATGAAGCGCTTATATAAAATACATCAATCAATGTTCACATCATTTATCAAGATAAAGAATACTATATTACATCATCCTTTGTTCACTATGTTCACGAGAGGAACATTGGTCCGGCAATCCCATGTTGGTGCCTTGCCCAATTTCACGTGTGTATGCTACTCACCGGGTCATGGTCAAACATGCCAGTGGACTATAAAAGCAGGGTGTCGAGGCAATAACTCGTCAGCTGGTCTCACCTCTTTCACCAAAACCTTGGTGTCATCCACAACATGAAGTTCCAAGGTCTCATCACAATTGCAATCCTTGCTGCAGCTGTTTCGGCGAATCATCCTGGGCAGTTTGTCACTCAGTCTTTTCCACGCACCCTCGGGCTTGATATTGTCAATGCAATTGAGTGGGTGGCTCATCATTGGTGTATATGTATTTACTCTGATATATGAGTTTCACTCTTTAATAGGCAGTAAGTCTTGACTTCCTTTATACAAATGTTGACTTAAGCTCTGTTACGGACTCTGCGGTATGCGGACGACGTCATCACTTTTACTTATCGGCCCGGCTCGGTGCCCTCTTACAAGCTTACTATGTCTAATGTCTACTTTTGCAACCTTCGATTCCCAGTCTGACTCACTACCTTTACTTCGTCAGCCCCTTTAGTATACTTCGCTCCCGTGCTGACTCGCTTTCCGCAGTCAGCTTACTTATTGTACATAGCCTTCCGCAGTACTGACTCATCCGCTACCGCCTATAGTCAGTACCTATATAAACCTCTTGTACTGTAGTAGATTCCTTAGATTTAGCAATCACATTGCTCTTCGCCTTTCCACTTTCCTGCATACTCTGCCCGAACCTTGGAATGGTTTGTTAAGCATAACAAGTTGCTAAATCTCGTTAGGTTCGCCCAGAGCGAAGAGAGCAACTACCAGACGAGTCAAGACGTCGCACTTCTTTGAAGACTTCACCAGTAACCCATTCGCCTCACCAGAAGCCTGACAGGAGGAGCTAAGTCCTCGAGACAGTATCGATTTTACACTCATCCAGCAGTACATCGAATCGGAGATCCGTCGCATCCTACAGCAGGTGCTTGACGAAGAACTAGACAACGACGAGCATCGCCCCCACGGCGAGATAGCAGAGAGCATCCATCTTGCTTGTTATATCCGTCTCCGAATCTCCGATCCACTCCGATAGTCCTCCGACATTCCGGACATCCGTTACCTCCGCATCTCCGCACGTTGCCATCGTACATTTCATATTCATAACTCCATGCCTTTGTGCATTTCATATTCATAACTCCATGCCTTTATGCATTTCATATTCATATTCCTGTTTACTTATGCATCGCCTTTTCCGCATGGTCTGTTGACCGACATCTCCGATGTTCGTTACAGTCGCTGGCAACTTGCGCCACAACTCCGGACCTACTCCGACCATCTCCGTAAAGTAATCACATCTAGGTATTTAAGCTCGTACCATACCTGTAGTTCCTCAGTTTGAATATCAACAAAGTTCACTCCTCTACTCTCGTTTCATGCCAGAGATTCTCGCCGTGGTACAATATGCCGACGACACCATCATCTACTGCTCTTCCTCCATCGTTACCCTTCGACGAGCTCAGTACTGTGTCCGAGTCACAACTCCGACGTCGTCCGACCATTTCCACGTCAACGTGTCTCTCACCGAGATCTCTCCGAGGACCTCCGCACCTCCGACCCCTCCTCCGACCTCTTGAAATTGGGACACCTTATCCAACAAACGGCGGCGCAACACATACGTTGAAGCCACGTCCCTCCCCTTCGTCGTTCCTCCGCATTTCTGGAGTTCCGCTCCGGGCTCAGTCTTACGTCCGACCTCCGACGGACTCCGACGAAGCTCCGACGTTTCACCTACTTAACAGTATATTCGAACTCAAACCGTTTTTGGATTCCTGCTAGTCATGGCACTCCGAAACACCAAGACAGCAAAAGCCGCAGAAGCTGGCACTTCTAGGCAGCAAGTTCTACAAAATGTTGAACAACGTTTAACAGAACTATCCCCCATAACTCCGACTACTCCGACACCTCCGGGTTTTCAGCCCATCACACCTCCGGGTTTTCGGCCCATCACACCTCCGCATAATATTCCGATCCCCACTTCCCCCATACAATCCGCACCCCCGTCTCCTCAGAATATTTTTGGCCCACAAGCCTTTGCGGATGCTTTCGTCTTAATGACCAATGAACTCAAACGCAGCAAAGGTCACAAGCATCACAAAAAGGCTAAGGATCCGGACACCTTCGACGGTTCCGATCCCCGGAAACTGAACCAGTTCATCCTCCAATGCACATTGTTTTTCCGCGACAACTCCGAGTATGACGATGACTCTGCCAAAATCACTCTCGCCATCTCTTTCCTCCGAGGCACAGCTCTCGATTATTTCGAGCATTTCATCATCGAACCGGACCCGGACAACCCCCCGGACTGGTACGAAGATTGGTCCGAGTTCCTCCGCACACTCCGCTCAGAATTCGGGGTCATTGACCCCGTTGCGGATGCTGCCGACTCTCTGGACAATCTCAAAATGCGCGAAAATCAACACATTCTCAAGTATAATGTCGAGTTCACACGCCTTGCTGCCAAAACGCACTGGGACAGCTCCGCCCTGCATCACCAGTACTACTCCAGGTTGGCGGAGCGGATTAAAGATGTCCTTGGGACTCAAGTAAAGCCAAGCACGTTACCAGCACTTAGGGAGCTAGCACAAACCATTGATGCTCGCCACTGGGAACGTCAGCGCGAGAAATCCCGCTCCAACAAATCCGCATCCAAATCCGACAAATCCGAAGCTAAAACCCCCTCCGCAAACTCCGATAAAAACTCCAAAGCCAAACCGCAGACACAGAACCAGGGCAAACAGTCGAAGCCTTCCTCCGCTCCCAAGTCCGACATCTCCGACAAACTCGGAAAAGACGGAAAGTTAACTCCGGAGGAACGCAAACGCCGTTTTGACAACAACCTCTGTATGTTTTGTGGCAAAGCTGGACACGTCGCGAAAGATTGCCTGAAGTCTTCGTCCTCCGCCTCTAAGGCTAAGGCGCGCACTGCCCAAGCCAAGACCACGGACGAAACAAAAAATTAGCGGGCAGTCCACAGGACTCTGTACGGCCTGAGGACTGCGTTGAACCCATCCATACTACCGCTCTACTCAATGCTTCCGCTCTTTCCGATCCCAATTCCCTCCGTGTCCGACTTACATCTCCGCTTATCTCCGATTCTTCTCTGATAGCCGCCCTCGTGGACTCCGGCTCTACTCATTGTTTTATTGACTCTCGTTACGCTTCATCCTATAAACTCCCTTTCACCTCCATACCTCCGATCGAACTTAAATTATTTGATGGAACGTCCAACTCCGTCATTACTCAGGCAGTTGATCTCCCTGTATACTTTTCCTCTGGTGAATATATGGCCATTACAGCCTACGTGACTCCGCTCGATTCCTCCTGTTCTATGGTTCTTGGATACAACTGGCTCACCCGCTACAATCCTATGATTGACTGGGTATTGGGCAGTATTACTTTCCGTCCACAGCTCTTGAAGGAGTCTCCGACCTTGACGTCTTCTGCCAGGTCAGCTCCGCTACCTCCGCAGACCTCTCCCGATACTCCGACCTCCAACTCCGGCATAACCGCTGCAACTCCGGACGTTGTTCCGAATATTGCATTGATAAATGCAGCCGCATTCGTGCGCGCTTGCAAACTTCCGGGTGCCCAATCTTTCCGAATTCACCTCTCCGACCACACGATCTCCGCCCAATCCGTTTCCATGTCCGAGGAACCTCCGGACCTCTCCCATATCCCAGAGGATTATCACGATTTTGCCGATGTTTTTAGCAAGACAAAAGCAGACACCCTCGCTCCGCATCGTCCGTATGACCTCCGCATCGAGTTAGAAGACGGATCGACTCCCCCTATTGGCCCTATGTACTCCATTTCACAATCCGAACTATCTGCCCTGCGAAACTTCATAGACGAACATTTGGCCATTGGTTTCATTTGCCCCTCTCGCTCTCTACACGGTGCTCCGGTCCTCTTTGTCCGAAAGAAGGACGGTTCCCTCCGCCTGTGCGTCGACTATCGGGGCCTGAACAAAGTTACCAAGAAGGATCGATACCCTCTTCCGCTCATCTCCGACCTCCTTTCCACTGCTGGAAAAGCGCGTGTTTATACCACTCTCGATCTCCGGCATGCATATCATCTTGTCCGCATTGCCGACGGAGATGAATGGAAAACCGCTTTCCGCACTCATTACGGATCGTTTGAATGGCTTGTTATGCCTTTTGGACTATCCAACGCCCCTGCCGCTTTTCAGCGATTTGTGAATGATATCTTCAGTGACCTCCTCGATGTTACAGTGGTGGTCTACCTCGACGACATTCTCATTTACTCCAACGACCCCGCCAAGCACCCCGACGATGTCAAGGAAGTTCTCCGACGTCTCCGCAAGAACGGACTTTACGTCCGCTCCGACAAGTGCGAATTTTCTGTCGACACAGTCGAATATCTTGGTTTCATCCTTTCTCCCTCCAGTCTCCGCATGTCCGAAACCAAGGTGAAGACCATCCAAGAGTGGCCCAAACCTCGAAAAGTGAAGGACGTACAGTCTTTCCTTGGATTCGCGAATTTCTATTGACGTTTCATTCACGGTTATTCGGACATCGTTGTTCCGCTCACCCGACTCACCCGGAAGGGTACCCCGTTCCGTTTCTCCGACTCCGCACGGAGTGCGTTCAACGAGTTGAAACTCGCTTTTACCAAAGCACCGGTCCTCACTCATTGGATTCCTGACCGGCCTATTATCATCGAGACGGACGCCTCCGACTACGCACTTGGTGCTATTTTGTCCATCCGGACCTCCGACGAGGAGATACACCCAGTAGCGTTCCACTCCCGCACCTTCACCGCCCCGGAACTCAACTACGACACGCACGACAAGGAGTTACTTGCTATCCATGAAGCATTCAAAGTATGGCGACATTACCTTGAAGGCTCCGATGCTCCGATCGACGTTGTCACGGACCACAAGAACCTGGAGTACTTCGCCACTACAAAGGTTCTCACCCGCCGACAGGCCCGGTGGTCCGAGTTCCTCTCTCAGTTCAATCTCTTGATTCGCTTCCGCCCCGGACGTCTCGGTACCAAGCCGGACTCTTTGACTAGACGATGGGACGTCTATCCCAAAGAGGGGAATAGCGACTATGCGTCGGTAAACCCAAGCAACTTCCGACCAGTCTTTTCCCAAGAACAGCTGTCCGCATCTCTCCGAGCTACGGAGTTGTTCACCCCTGTTCTCCGCGCCACAGTCATAATGGACATTGAACAGTTACACTCCGACATCCTCCGTTCACTCCCATCCAACCCAACCTATGCCGACCATCTCAAGGAGCCCAAACCGCACTGGTCCGTAGACCCCGATGGTTTCCTCCGTCATAGTGGTCGCATCTATGTTCCCGACTCCAATGACCTCCGACTCCGCATCCTCCGCAACAAGCACAACCATATTCTCTCCGGACACCCCGGACAGAACAAGACAGTTAGTCTCATTCAACGAGATTATACTTGGCCTGGTGTTCGAGACTTTGTCAAAAAGTACTGCAAATCCTGCACCACTTGCATGCGCTCTAAACCTCAACGCCACAAGCCCTATGGTATGCTGAAGCAACTCCCAGTTCCGAACCTTCCGTGGAACTCCATATCCATGGACTTCATCGAGACACTTCCGACCTCCAGTGGTTTTGACGCAATCCTCATTTTTGTTCCAACTACGATCCACTGCACCTCCGAAGATCTAGCCACCTTGTTCATCTTGCATGTGTTCTCCAAGCACGGAGTACCGGAACATGTCACCTCCAACCGAGGCCCGGAGTTTGTCTCCCGCTTTTTCCGCTCCCTCGGAAAAGCCCTCAACATGACTCTGCACTTCACCTCTGGCTACCATCCTGAAGGCGACGGTCAAACCGAACGTACCAACCAAACCTTGGAACAGTACCTCCGCATTTTCTGTAACTATCAACAGGACAACTGGTCCGAACTACTTCCGCTTGCGGAGTTCGCGTACAACAATGCTCCGAGTGCTACGACCGGGATCTCGCCCTTCTTCGCCAATAAAGGTTATCATCCGAACCTCTCCGTCCATCCGGAGCGCGACCTCGCATCCGCCCGTGCCCGACAATTCGTCGTAGACCTGGACGAGCTCCACCAAGAGCTCAAATCTACAATCCTAGAAGCTCAACGACGTTATCAAGGCCCCGCCGATCTCCGGCGTGCTCCGCCTCCTCCGCTCGAAGTAGGACAGCAAGCCTTTGTGAAGGCCAAGTTTTTCCGCACTACGCGACCCTCCAAAAAGCTGTCTGAAAAGTACCTTGGCCCCTTTGACATCCTTGCCAGGAATGGTACACACTCTTATACCCTCCGACTTCTGGACACCATCCGCGGTGTTCACCCCGTATTCCACATCTCCATGCTAGAGCCATCTGTTCCAAATGACATTCCGAACCGGACAGTAACTCCGCCTCCTCCGATCGACGTTGAAGGAGAACTGGAATACGAAATCGCCGAAATCCTTGACACCAAACTGGATCAGCGACGTTCTTGCAAACTGCTCTACCTAGTCCGTTGGCTAGGCTATGAAGGAACTGATGAGGAACAGTCCTGGCTACCCGCCACGGAACTCGAACACGCGACGGACTTAGTCGCGGACTTCCACTCCGCGTATCCGGAGAAACCGGGCCCCTTATCACGCCTATAGAACCACGCAAGACTCTCATATTGCAAAAAATAATAAAAAGAAACTAGAGGGGGAGGGGCTACTGGGTTTTGGCCTTCTTGGCCGGCGGACCGTCATCCTCCGACTCATCCTCCGTTTCTCCCTCCACCTCCTGTTTCTCCGCTTGCAGTTCCGCAAGCTCCCCCTCATCCAACCCCTCGTCCTTCTCCTCGTCCTCTTCCTCGTCCTCTTCCGCACTTTTCGCCTCCCCTCCATCATCCTCCGACTCCGGAGCCGCCGCCTCCAGCAAGAAGTTCCGGTAGGCGAGGTGGTTGTTTAAAATTTGCAGCTGCCGGAGCAGCGCCCAACCGACCCTCGCCGACCACTCCTCTCTCTCCTCCAGAGCCTCCCGGAGCTCCTCCGCGACCCCTGCGCCGCAGCAGCCTTTCGCCCCGCTCGGGCCCGCAACCTCCGCGACGGCCTCCTCCGTTTTTCCCCGTTTCCGCTTCGCCCGCGTCTCGCCGGCCTTCAGGCATACCCGTTTGCTGTCCTTGCACCGCTGGCATGCGGTGCCCTTCCCCTGCCTAAGGAGATTGTCAGTAAGAAAAAGAGAATGGAGAAGTGGGTACTCACAACGCCCACTTGCATTCCACCTTCGCCTGCGCACAGGCCTGACACGCCTCCCCCCGGACCTCCGACTCCTCCGCTCCGCTCTCCGCCCTCTGCTTCCCAGCCTTTTTTGCCCTCTTCTTCTCCACCTCCGCAATTTTCTCCGCCTCCGCCTTTGCATCTGCCTCTGCCTTTTCCTTCGCCTCTGCCTCCCTCGCCCTCCTCTTGGCCTCCGCCTTCTTCCTTGCCTCCGCCTCCTCTTTCTCCTTGCATATCTGCGCCAGACGGCGCAGGAGCTCCTCTTCGGAGTCGTCTAGGTTGGCGTTGGATCGGGTGGGCTGCGTGCTCGAGCCTTGGGGCATGTTGGTGGTAACTGGAAGAAACCCTTGAAGCCGCTCATCTCCGTTAAATAACCGAGACCACATGACCTTGTTTATTTTCTCGCGGTCTTCCATGGGTGTCAGACCTAAGAGGGGAATACTGTTATATCCGTCTCTGAATCTCCGATCCACTCCGATAGTCCTCCGACATTCCGGACATCCGTTACCTCCGCATCTCCACACGTTGCCATCGTACATTTCATATTCATAACTCCATGCCTTTATGCATTTCATATTCATATTCCCGTTTACTTATGCATCGCCTTTTCCGCATGGTCCGTTGACCGACATCTCCGATGTTTGTTACAGTCGCTGGCAACTTGCGCCACAACTCCGGACCTACTCCGACCATCTCCGTAAAGTAATCACATCTAGGTATTTAAGCTTGTACCATACCTGTAGTTCCTCAGTTTGAATATCAACAAAGTTCACTCCTCTACTCTCGTTTCATGCCAGAGATTCTCGCCGTGGTACAATACGCCGACGACATCATCATCTACTGCTCTTCCTCCATCGTTACCCTTCGACGAGCTCAGTACTGTGTCCGAGTCACAACTCCGACGTCGTCCGACCATTTCCACGTCAACGTGTCTCTCACCGAGATCTCTCCGAGGACCTCCGCACCTCCGACCCCTCCTCCGACCTCTTGAAATTGGGACACCTTATCCAACAAACGGCGGCGCAACACATACGTTGAAGCCACGTCCCTCCCCTTCGTCGTTCCTCCGCATTTCCGGAGTTCCGCTCCGGGCTCAGTCTTACGTCCGACCTCCGACAGACTCCGACGAAGCTCCGACGTTTCACCTACTTAACATTGCTCGACAACACCAGATCACGCGTTACAACGCCTGACAGAAGGAACTCGAAAGCTTTTGCGTTCAAGAAGGACCTCAGACAGGTCGGATCACAGAGATCAGAGAGTTTATCGGTGTCCAGACAACCGTTATCAGAAGATTGATTAGGACGCTCACATCGAGACGTCCCAGAGCCACATTATCACGTCATACTCAAAGCAACAGATCTACGCCCACTTTACAACCACCAAACAACAGACCGAGTACGGTCGTTGGGCACGAAACGAGAGACTTGACCCCTTCTCACAACCGACAGACGCGCAGGAACAGAGATTCCTTAGAGATCTACAGAGGAAATACCCCGAACGTTTTGCCACTGATTCCGCCGACGAGTCCCCTGACGAATTTGCTTTTGACTCCGCGCAGTCAGATATCGAACAGACGCCTAGAACAGGGACTCATTTTCAACCCTTACCTGTATCCCGAACCCCATCTTCATCCCAACAACCCGACCCCTCTCCTTCTCCGCAGACTCTAGACATGGCAGAAGCTCCAGCAGTACAAACGATGGATACATCCAAGATCATCAAGGATCCTGGGATGTTCAAGGACAGACACACCTTTGACGAGTGGTGGAAAGCCACCAAACTATACATCAGGTTCCAAAAGAGCCTAACAGACGATCAGAAGATTCTTGCGGTGCTATCCCACATGATGGAAGGGTCCGGCAAGCACTGGGCCAGTAACAAGTTAGACACTCTTGCCGTCGACAATGAGAACATCACCTGGCTAGGATTCTCAGAGGATATTGCAACATGATTCTCTGTCGCCAACAAGTCAGTCGCTGCCAAAGCGAGACTCAAAGTCCTGAGACAGGAAAAACGCACCGTTGACGAATTCTTGGACGAATTTGAAGAGCTCTTGAAGCTGTCAAACCTTGGTGAGGAAACTGGGAAATACATCCTGGAAAAGAAAGTTAACCGCAGAATCTCTGAACAAGTGGCAAGTGAGGATAAGACGTACTCTGAGTACGCAAAGGAGATCCGAAACAAGGGACGACAGATGGAGGGACATGCACTGGTCATCCGAGGTGGCGGCGACATGCGCACCGGATCAGGCACCACTTATGGTGGTCAAGGCAAGGCCATGGAGATCGACAAAGCAGGAGTGGCCCGTTGCTACAACTGTCAACGCTTTGGTCACCTTGCTAAAGACTGCAGCACTCCAAAGAAGAAAGATGGTCGCAAGTGTTTCAACTGCGACCAAGAAGGCCATATTGCGTGCAACTGCCGCAAGCCAAAGAAGAACTCTGGAAGGGTTAGGAAGGTGTCTGAGGAAGATGCCGAGAATGATGAAACCACAATCTTAGAAGCCGACGAGAAGGATTTTCCCGAAGGGTCCGATTAAACGACACTAAGTCGCGACCCTTATCTATTAAACGGACTTGCTTGCCTTGTATGACTGCAGACAATAGAACCTATGTCATCCCCGCCAAGCGAGCCGCTGCGTCGACTAAGATTGTGAAGGGAGACAAACCTCTGAAACGATGAGAGATCAGGCTGTTAGCTCAGCTCAAAACACGACGAGGACCAAAGGTCATTCGACCTGAGGTTGATAGCAGATGTGAACGCACATGCATCCATCCCAGAATAGTACGCGAACAGAACCTCCCCACGCGAGGAATACCGCCCATAGCAATTCTAAATGCGGATGGATCACCAAATCGACAACAAAAAGCGAACCAACTTGCCGAAGTCAAGCTGGATCTGGGAACACATCAGGAAACCATGGAAGCAATGGTACTGGACATTGGGAGAACAGACATGCTCTTGGGACATGACTGGTTGGTACACCACAACCCTACGATCAATTGGACAACCGGCGCTGTAACGTTCAACCGGTGCCCAACAACATGCCGAACCAAACATTCAGATTTCAGGGTTAACCTTGATGGTCGCAAACACCGGGTTCGCATGGTTGAGGTGCGCGACAAAGATGCACCCAAGAAGTCGGATCAGAAATGGAAGCCTGGAGACCCTATATTGGAAGCTGTCGCTCCCACACCACCTCCCACAACCAAACGACCCTCATATGTTGATCATTTTACTCACCTCTTCGAGAAGGAGAACTTTGATAAAATCCTGAAGGAAAGGGAATGGGACCATGGTATTGAACTTACACCGGATGCACCAAAGGAACTAGGGGGAAATACATATCCCATGACACAAAAGGAACAAGAGGAATTGGACGCATTCATTGATGAAGGTCTAGCAACTGGAAAGATCTGCCCGTCCAAATCCCCTTATGCTTCCCCTTGCTTCTTCATCAACAAGAAGGATGGTTCCAAACGATTGGTACAAGATTACCGCATGGTCAACAAATTTACGGTCAAAGACAAGTTCCCACTCCCGCGCATCTCTGATCTCTTGGACGTGCTGAAAGATGCAGTCTACTTCAATAAGATGGACATCATGTGGGGTTACAACAATGTCCGGATTAAGGAAGGCGATGAATGGAAGGCTGCCTTCCTCACCAGTCGAGGATTGTTTGAACCATTGGTCATGTTTTTTGGCCTTTGCAACTCCCCAGGAAAGTTCTCTCGAATGATGGCTAGTCTATTCCAGGACCAGATCCGCCGACGCATCTGCGTGATCTACATGGATGACATTGTGGTTATTGGTAAAACCAAGGAAGAACTCGCGCGAAACACCGAAGAAATTCTGCAGATCCTATCGGACAATGACTTGTTCCTGAAGGAAAAGAAGTGTTTCTGGGAAGTAACAAAATGCCCCATATTGGGATATGTTGTTGGTGAAGGACGTGTCGAGATGGAAACCGAGAAGGTGGACACAATCCGAAACTGGCAAGCACCCACATCAAAGAAGGAAGTCCAGAAGTTCCTTGGGTTTGCTAACTTCTATTGGCACTTCATTGAAGGATACTCAAACATCGCGAAACCAGTTACTGCGCTCACAGGCGGCACTGCGTTTACTTGGGGACCAACGGAACAAAAGGCATTTGAAGGTCTCATACAGGCGATCACATCGGCACCAGTCTTGGCATTACCAAAACCAGATGGACAGTTCAGGGTCGAAACCGATGCATCGGGCTATGCAATTGGGGCTGTACTCTCTCAAAAACAGGACGACAAATGGCATCCTATTGCGTTCTTGTCACGGACCATGTCCGCGGCTGAACAAAATTACGAGATATACGACAAAGAACTCTTGGCAGTCATGGAAGCACTGAAAGATTGGAGACACTATCTACTTGAAGCCAGGGAACACTTTGAGATCTTAACTGATCACAAGAACCTGGAGTATTTCCGCCGTCCTCAGGACCTAAATCAATGACAAAGGCACTGGAAGATGAAGTTACAAGACTATGACTTCGAATTACGGCATGTGCCTGGCAAGACAAATGCAAAAGCGGACATCCTGTTGCGCTTACCCTGGTATGAAACGGAACTTGAACCACAAGACAGTGACCAATGCTCAAGGAGGGACTATTCTTGAAATGATTGGAATCAGAAGATGTGGTACAAATGGAGATATTCATGGAGGAACAATTCTTTGAAGGGGGTGAAACATCTGATTCCATCAAGATTGAAAATGTCACAACCATCAAAAATCCATGGATCGCACGCATCAAGGGTTCAAACCGCATGGAGACAGAAGTAGCCCAGGGTCTAAAGAAGAATCCTCATTGGTATCAACAGGAAAACGGCATCACATATGCAGGCGAATGAGTCTATGTTCCACCGGACCCACAACTGCGTCAAGAACTGATGTTTGAGTCACACGATGCACCAGTGGCTGGACATCCAGGACAGTATCGAACACACGAACTCCTCACTCGCACCTACTGGTGGCCTACCATCTTGCATGATGTGAAGAAGTACGTAAAGGTTGCGACACCTGTCAATGCAACAAGATCAACAGACAGAAATGACATGCTCCGCTACACCCCCATGCAGCACCAAGTCATTCATGGGAAGACATAGGGATTGACGTTGTGGGACCAATACCAGAGTCCGAGGGAAAGAATGCGATTCTGGTCATCATGGATAGACATTTGAAGATGCTCCATCTCATTCCGACAACCGTGGAATTATCGGCTGAAGGATTAGCCAAGATCTATCAGGATCAGATATGGAAGCTTCATGGGATCCCCAAGAAGATCATCAGTGACAGGGGACCACAGTTTGCTGCGAAGTTCATGGAGATACTTTGCCGCATGTTAGGGATCAAAAGGAATCTGTCCATCGCATACCATCCACAGACTGATGGACAGGCCAAACGATCACATCAGGAAACAGAAGTGTTCTTACGAAACTTTGTCAACCATCTACAAGATGATTGGGCTGAGTGGATCGCAATTGCTGAATTCCAGTACAATGATAAAGAACATCAGGGGACGAAGCACACACCATTCTACCTCAACTATGGCTTGCATCCTTGGAAGGGAGAACTTGTGTTGGAAGACACCAACCCGGCTGCCAACAGCTTCTTGGAAAAACTCAAACAAGCATGAGAAGAAGCCAATGCAGCGCTGAAACAGGCACAGGATCAGATGAAGAAGACAGTTGACACACGATGGAGTCTGTCTTGGAACTACCGCATCGGAGACAAGGTGTGGCTGGAAGGGACTAACATCAGGACTAACCGTCCCTCGAAGAAACTTGACGCACTCCGACATGGACCATTCAAGGTCCTAGAGAAGAAAGGGGCTAGCGCGTACCTTCCTGATCTTCCAAAGACTTGGAAAATGATTCACCCTGTGTTCAACGAGACCCTGTTGTCACCTTACGAAACCCCGAAGTACGCCATCCAGAAGAAGAAACCAGCCCCTGATCCGATCATCATTGGAGGACGAGAAGAGTATCATGTGGCCACAATCCTAGACTCTCGAAAGTTCCGTGGAAAGATCCAGTACCTCGTCCAGTGGGAAGGATATTGCCCAGAAGAGAACACATGGGAACCTCGAGCTAATGTTCAGAACGCTCAAGATTTGATCCGTGATTTCCACCGGCAGAACCCGTCTCGCCCACGATAAAAGACAGTGTTCGAAATCCATAACAGTATCGACCTCATCAGTCAACCACACACCGAGTTCCCCGCTCTAGTCCTTTCCCTGCCCAATATAGCCTCCCCATTCTTCTTTTATCTCTCAACCATCCTCGCCGCCATGTCTACCACCACCGTTACCTCCACCACCACCACCGACATCAACCCCGCCATTGCTGCCCTCATGAACAAAGCACTCTCCATGAGAGACCAAATCCATGCCCTCGAAACCTCCCTTGCTGACCTCCTTCATCGACAAATGCATATCCGGCTTCACTCGTTGTCCAACCTCCCCGTCGCTCCTAGTCCCGAGGAAAAACAAATTCTCGGAAATTACACCAGCACCCTCGTGATCGAAAATTGATGCATTCGGCTGGCTATCAAAGGCCTCGAACTCGCCGTTGCCATCAATGAGGAGTTGATATATGATTGGAGCCTCAAGGAGAGTCCGAACTGGTCCGATCCCGGCAACAACGAGGGATGGGGACAATGACTCTGTGAGGACACAGAGCTTGAAGAGGGGAACATGTTATGGACTCTGCGGTATGCGGACGATGTCATCACTTTTACTTATCGGCCCGGCTCGGTGCCCTCTTACGAGCTTACTATGTCTAATGTCTATTTTCGCAACCTTCGATTCCCAGTCTGACTCACTACCTTTACTTCGTCAGCCCCTTTAGTATACTTCGCTCCCGCACTGACTCGCTTTCCGCAGTCGCCTTACTCATGTGCACTGCCTTCCGCAGTACTGACTCATCCGCTACCGCCTATAGTCAGTACCTATATAAACCTCTTGTACTGTAGTAGATTCCTTAGATTTAGCAATCACATTGCTCTTCGCCTTTCCACTTTCCTGCATACTCTGCCCGAACCTTGGAACGGTTTGTTAAGCATAACAAGCTCTGCCACTTGTGCTTTGTACAGGTGCACTTACTTGGAGGGCCGCATGGCTGGGCATAAGGAATTGCTCGACATGGCAAGACATGAAGAAGTTTTGATAGCTTGTAGTGCCGACAAGTGAGGTGACATTTCATTTGTTCAATAAGCTGGTATTTAATTGTATGGACTCCTAACAGGAAATGCCCGGACAGTCCTGTAATGCAAAATATATGCCCTAACCTGTAAGGCCGCAGTACACTAAACCAACAACAACTCTGGCTATTAGCAGAAAGTGAGAGGGTTGAAGGATGAAGGATGATGATCGACTCATAGAACGTGAATATAAGTAGCATGCACTTGATCTTCTGATAACAGTGGGGCACGATGCCAGGAGGAAAGAGGAGCAGCATAATAGGGCAAGTGAAATTGTCCTTCTTTGGCTTCATCCACTGCAACAAACACAACGGAACAACCTGAATTTCCATGATTTTGACTTTGAGGAGTGACACTCCCAAATTTGATAATAAATGACTGATAAAGCTAAATTGCTGTTCTCTTCTGCCCTTTCGTTGGCTTCAATACTAGATTATAGTATACAAGATGGATAAATGACAATGATCATAAAATTCAGCATATTTAGAGAGAGAAATGGTGCTATATGAGCTTATCTCCAAAGTGAGGACAGCCTGCACAGCCCCTCCGAAGTCAGGGCAGAGCATAGTAGCCCTACTCAATTCTAGTTTATTTAGCGAGTTTATTTGGTGAATGAGACATTGTGAGGGAGACCATATGGTGGACTTGATCCACGACATGTGGCCTTTCCGTTGGCGCTTGAAATGATGCTAAATATGTGGCAATGTGCAGAGTTCAAATCAAACATGTTCTCCAGAAAAATACTGTACTATTACGACTGGGTGTTCAGTCATGCGTCACACACCCTGATGAACCAGACACTTTTGGCCCAACATAACATAATGGTCACACTTGGTTGATAAACACTTCCAGAAATGGTCACTAATGAGGTGACGCTAAGTCAAAAGATGTCGCGAGCCCAAACGGTTGAACTTAAGATGAGGAACATGGAACAGTGATGAAAGGCTGTATTGCCAAGAGATCCAGCGGGAATCTCAAGAGAACAAGCTAAAGAATACAGTTGAAAGTGGGCTACTTATATACTGTAATACATGTGGCATACATGTGTCGTGCAGCCATAGATATGATGAGATATGATATGATGAAGATAAGATGTAGATTAGATAGGATAAGATTAGATAAGATAAGGTGAAAAGTGAAAGTACGATCATAACATTACCCCCTTTCTAGATCTCGACTTCCAGGCGAGATATGATGTCATCAGGGGTGTCCGTGAAGTTCTTATAAAGTTTAAATTCCAATCCTGTGAAGATATTTGCGCGCAAGCGCCGGGGAGCATTCGGGTTTAATTTATAGAAGTCTTTGATTGATTCTTGTGAATGTTCTAGATGATCCTCAGGTTCCCACATGTTGTGATCCAGAGTCAGACCTTCCCATTGCACTAAATACTCCAGCTTTCCTCTTTTCAACCTTGAGTCAATAACTTTAGCGACATCGTACTCCTCTTTGCCATTGATAACTATCGGGTTTGGTGCTTGCACCCTTTGTGATTTAAAGAGTGGCTCTTTAAATAACCGAACCCCTGATACATTGATAACCAGGTGGATTTTCCAAGTTTTCGGTAATTTAAGTTCCACGGCATGCAATGAAATAATTTTGGTTATGGCATAGGGCCCGATCCATCGTTCGGCAAGTTTCTTTAACCGTCAGTTCAATTTTAGGTCTTTTGTTGATAACCAGACTTTGTTGCCAACTTTGTAGACCGGCGCGTCACTTCTTTTCAAGTTTGCATACTGTTCCTGTTACACTTTTTCACCCTCTTCCTATGTAGGCAATGGCACGGGTACTCCCGCGGGTACCGCGATGCCAACCCGTACCCGTACCCGCACGGGTAGCAACCCGTCGACCCGCGGGTAGATGGAGCGCGGGTACGCGCGGGTAGCGACGGGTTCGGGTTCCCGCGCGGGTGTTCGCAGTAGACAAAAAAAATGTAATTAAACTACAAAAAAAAAAACTACGAGACGCGTGCGGCATGCACGCGTCATACTACACCCTGCTGGGGACTTGTTGTCCCCAGCCCCATCCTCCCAGCCCCTCCCCGAGAGACGGCCGTTGGGCGCGAGTCACGGGCATTGGCGGTGAGTGGCGGCCGTTGGGCGCGAGAGGTGCCCGTTGGTGGCGAGCGGCGGCTGTTCGAGGGCATTGGGAGCGAGTGGCGGCGGTTGGGAGCGAGAGGGGGCGCGTCGTGGCCGTTGGGCGCAAGAGTCGGCCGTTGGGCACGTGTGGGGGCCGTTGGGCGCATGTGGGGGCCGTTGGGCGTGAGTGGAGGGCGTTGGCGGCAAGAGGGGGCCGTTGGTGGCGATAGACGGCCGTTGGGCGCATGTGGGGGCCGTTGGGGGGCGTTGGGGGCGAGAGGTGGCCGTTGGACGCGACTGGAGGGCGTTGGGCGGCCGTTGGGGCAAGAGACGGCCGTTGGCGGCGAGAGACGGCCGTTGGGCTCGAATGGAAGCCGTCGGAGACGGGGAGCGGCCATTGGTCTCGACTGGATGCTGTTGGGCTCGACTTGAAGCCGTCGGAGACAGGAGGGAGCGGCCGTGGAGACGGCAGTGGTGGTGCGCAGCCACGTCAGAGCGTGACGTGTGACGGGTACCGTCACGGGTTGCGGGTTGCGAAATCACGACCCGTACCCGTACCTGTGACCCGCGCGGGGTACCCATACCCGTGCTATTCCCTATTCCTATGCACCTTCACGCGACCCCTCGACCCTCAATCCCTATCAAACCCCGTTTCACTTAACTCCAACGACCCTGGGACATGTTTCTCCTCTATCAGCGCTATGACTCATATTGACTTGGACTATTCTTCTTCTAGATACATTTTCACTTGTTATCTCTGACTCACGGCCTTGAGGCCTTATCTCTGACTCTTATGCCACAACCCCTTGAAACATATAACTAACCAATGGCTTATTTAGCTCCTGCACAGCATTTACTTATTTATAGCCATAGGATAACATATATAAGACTTGTAACCTTAGAGTAGAGGTCCTTAGCTTGACCTAGGCAATTAACACTTACTCGTCCATTCTTCGAATGCTCTCCAACTAAATGCCTTGCGAGGACTTAGCCCTGCCAGACCCAAACCGAGTCGTCCTTCTGAGGAACTCGCTGATCTTGAACAAGTCGTCCTACTGAGGGACTTGTGTGGAAACAGTACGAACCCACATGACTTGACACTTGGACCGATTGTAGGCTATCGCCGTAACAAAAGGTCAAGCTGATCTACGTCGTCAACCCACCGCGGTTTTAGACGCAAAGATTCCTCCCCGACGATCAACCTTTGGAGTCCCGTTGATAAGGCCGCGATGCGTCTAGGCCTAAAATCTGCGCGTTTTGCACCCTTTCACACTATCTCTAAGGGATATAGAGAGTCCTAGATGAGCTCCGATTCTGAGGACTTAGTGGCGACATTAGAGAGAGACCAGCGACCCTGGCAATGTAGGACATAGCACTGGTCACCACTATGGGCTTAGCTATGATACTCGAGAGCTATGGGATCGTCTCGCGAGATAGAAAAGACTATCGAGTGCCTCTCGCGACGAAGCGTGAAACAAGGAGATGGGTTATATTGGATTTATCGATGACACTAGCACTGTCTACCATACATCGGGGCTTGACCGGAGACATTCTCGCGAGAGGTTTGGTCAACGTGCGCCGTGCTCCACGTCCAAATCGTCCATATCAGGAATATCGAAATGACATCGGATGATACAGACCGAGATCGGGTTTGATACGTCGCGGTCAATGTGACCTTATGGTGAACTTTGATAGGGACCGAATCTGATGGGTGGCTTATCAAGGCGACCCTTAATTGATGCAGCTGATACCTCACGGTAACTAATCGGCATCGTCCAGGGTACATCGCAAAACCAAGATATTGAAATAGTGGCCTCTCCAGTGCGGCAGAGGTTTGGATATGGAAAAGGGGCGTACCTGTGGCGTTGTCCACCACATGGGCGCATCGAAACGACTCTAGCAAAGGTATTTATCGATACCACATGCAACCTTTTTCTATATTTATTGCTGCTCATGTATAAAATCTCGTAGTTTCGTGGTAGATAGGTTAGGTTAGATTGTGCCCCAGAATTGATAGCATTTGTCTTGTGCATCTGTCGTTGTTCGCGAGTATCATTGAAGCCTCAAGATCGTTTGGTTTGCATCGGAAGTCAGTCGCAATTGTGTTTTGTGTGTTCGAGAACTTGTCAATTGTCAAATTGTGTTATCTATCGGTCGTATTGGTCATTGTCGTGTTTGTATTTGGTCGAGATCGTGTTCGCGAAGTCTTGTTGGTCCGGAAATCACAAACCTCGGTTCATTATCTATTGAGAACTATCTCTAAGTCTTGTTCGAGACCTATTGAGCCATCGCTAAACGAGTTATTCAATTGTTGTTTGGAAGAGTCGCATCCTGAGTGATCCCACTCATCACCCCAAACTATATCAATTGAGAAGTACACATCGCGAGACTTGTTCGGTCTTCGTTGTTGTGTTTGGTGTTTGTGTGTGTGATAGAGATATCGCTCGTGCTCATCCCCAGACTCACTTCCTTCGTTTCACCGTCTGACTCAGAAGATGAACAGGAGTTTGTTGACGCACCCGTTATACCATGACAACTGCCGACGCCATACAGAAGAGTAACCTCCTCTTTCATACCAGTCAACCCCACATCACCTTCCTACCTCTCTCAAAGATGAATCCCACCACCGCCAGCTGTTGCTGTTGCTGCACCCAGACCAAAGACCCCAGACACCCCAGTTAAATCAACACCTGTAGAAATGACTTCTCAGGCCAAGACCCCAGAAAAAGAGATCAAGATCAGCCCGCCGGCGATCTTCAATGGAGACAGAAGAAAGCTGTCAGAATTTTTGTTCGACGCAAACTTATACCTGGAGATGAACGATGACATTTACAACTCCGATAAGAAGAAGATCCTCTTCACTGTCTTGTACATGAAAGGAGGAACTGCCAGACCGTGGAAAGAGTCCTGGCACAGGGACATCACCAACACCGGAGTATCCGTGTACCTGAAATACGTGGACTTTATCAAAAAACTGAGGAAGTCATTCTCCCCAGTTGACAAAGAAGGAGACACATTGACTATGATGAAAACGCAGAAGATGGAAGGCATGACAGCCGACAAATATGTCGAGAAATTCAAGTTGTGGGTCGCAGAGAGTCTGATCACAGAGGATCGGTCTCTTAAAGACTACTTCATGGAGGCGTTACCCCACGCGCTCAGAGACAAGATACTGGGTCTTGACAAAGTCCCAGCGACCATTGATGAATGGTACACCACGGCGTCCAGACTGGACAACCAGTGGAGAAGGGCCAAAGCAGTGGCTCAAAGACTCAGACCTGATGGGGGAAGAAAAAATTCAAGGTTAATTATAACCCTGCACCCCGAAACGCGCACTTCGCCCCAGACCCAAATGCCATGGACATTGACTGGCTAACTGCCGAAGAAAGAGACAACCACTTTAAAAAAGGGTTGTGCTTCATCTGCCACCAGGCAGGACATTGTGCTGATGCACACAAAGGAGGAAAGATCCCAGTTGCAAACAACATGTTCAAGAAAGCTTCCGACACATATGCCCATATCCAAGGCATTTTTAAAGACTTACCAAACAAGGAACAAGACGCCTTAATCTCCGAAATGGAGAAACAGGGTTTTCAATAAAGCGGCCTGTACCAATGTCAGCTCCTGCTCAGTTTTCAATCTCCTTATCACCTGTAATTGTAGCCAACATGAATGACAAATCTTTTTTGATCCCCATTTCAATATCAGGAGAAGGAGAAAGCATCAACAGAAGACTAAAGATAAACGCCCTGATAGACTCAGGAGCAGGAGGAACCTTCTTGGATCAGAAGTTTGCCACAGCCAACCAGATGGAGCTTATCCCGTTACTAAAGCCCATTCGTGTGTTCAATGTGGATGGAACAAAGAACAAAGAAGGGACGATCACCCATTGCACATGGAAGAAGATCTGGATTGATGACAAAGAACTCGACATCAGGTTCTTGGTCACCGGACTTGGAAAGGAAACCGCCATTTTGGGGTTACCGTGGTTGAAACAATACAACCCAAAGATTGATTGGGAAAGAGGAACCTTGGATATTGAAACAATCAGGTTCAAGAAAACCCTAGCAGGGGTCATGAGGAAGAAGTTTGACGAGCTCTTGGCGTCAAAAGACAAGAAACCCATTGCTATTGCAGCATGGATGAAAGAAGAACCTAGACAGGATCTTTGTGACAATAGAAGAAATTGATGATGAAGAGACCCTTAAACTGAAAAAAGAGGCTCTACCGGCAAACAGACCTATCCTGGAAAGAATAGATGAAGAATCAGACAATGACCTTGACCTATTCAGGACATATGTCACAATGGACGAACCCATTGAGGATATTTGGATCCAAGCCAAAACCTCGATCTCCCAGAAACTCTCACACAACACAGACACCACAGACAAACCGAAGAAAGAACTGCCAGAACGGTACGATCAGTATCAGAAGGTGTTTGAGAAAATGGCATCTGAGAGATTACCGGAACATAAACCATGGGATCATGCAATTGACTTGAAACCGGACTTCACCCCAAAAGACTGTAAGGTTTATCCTTTGTCACTGGAAGAACAAACAAAATTGGATGAATTCATTGATGAGAACCTTCGAAAAGGGTACATCAGACCCTCGAAATCACCAATAGTGTCACCCTTTTTCTTCGTGGCTAAGAAGGACTCAGACAAACTCAGACCTTGTCAGGATTATTGGTGATTGAACAAAGGGACAGTGAAAAATGCATACCCGTTACCCTTGGTCAGAGACTTACTGGACAAACTGAAAGGAGCAAAGGTCTTTACTAAACTGGACATGTGTTGGGGATATAACAACATACAGATCAAACCTGGTGATGAACGGAAGGCTGCATTCAAAACCAATCGAGGGTTGTACGAACCCTTGGTTGCCTTCTTTGGGCTGGCAGGCATGCCACCCACGTTTCAGGCAATGATGAACGAAGTCTTCAAAGAAGAACTTGAAGAAGGATGGCTGCTCATTTATTTGGATGACATCTTCATATTCTCAGTCAATGATGAAATCGACACTGAACGAACACTCCGCGTACTCAAGAAAATGATAGAAAACGATCTCTATCTCAATCTGGAAAAATGGGAATTTGGAGTCAGGCAGTGCAAATACCTCGGACTCATTATCAAAGAAAACGAAATCGTGATGGACCCCGTTAAGTTATTGGGAATAGCAAAATAGCTGGAACCCGGGACTGTGAAGCAGGTCAGATCCTTCCTTGGATTTGGAAACTTCTATTTAAGATTTATCAGACACTACTCGGACATTGCCAAACCCCTGAATGATCTGACCAAAAAGGATCTAGAGTGGGAATGGAATGAAGACTGCCAGACAGCATTTGACACATTAAAGGACAAATTTGCAGAATCACCGGTATTGTTAATGCCAAACACTGACAAACCATTCATCATAGAATCTGATGCATCCAAATGGGCAACAGGAGCAGTACTGCACCAACAAGATGTGAATGGAGACTGGCACCCCTGCGGATATATATCGCACTCATTCTCTGCAGCAGAACGGAACTACGAGATCTATGATCGGGAACTCTTGGGAATCATCCAATCACTGGAAACCTGGAGGCATTACCTCCTCGGGTCACTGTTTCCAACGGTTGTTCTGTCGGATCACAAGAACTTGATGTATTACCGGGAACCCCAGAAATTGAACAGATGACAAGCACGGTGGAGATTGTATCTCTCCGAGTTTGAACTCAAACTAGTACACACCCCAGGATCAAAGATGATCCAGTCTGACGCGTTGTCAAGGCAACCGGACCATATACCCGAAGAAGACACAGATAACAAAGACATTATTGTCTTGCCAGATGACATCTTTGTCAAAACAGTGGACCTTGAGCTACAAGGGGACAATATAAAAGCAACCAAGAATGATGAGCTCTTCTCGAAAGCCATCACCGCCCTAAAAGAATTGGCACACCTCCGATCAAATCCCATTTATCAGAATGGAGAACAGAAGATGGAATATTATTCTTCCGTGACAGGTGTTACGTACCGCCAGATGAAACTCTGCGCCGGGAAATAACAAAACGATACCATGACTCCTTACCAAGTGGACATCTGGGACATCTAAAAACCCTGGAATTGGTCAGACAAAACTATTGGTAGCCAGGAATGTATGTCTTTGTCAAGAATTATATTGGAGGATGTGCAACCTGCTAACAAATGAAAGTCAACACACACCCCACGAACCCTGGATTAATGCTGATCAAAGCACAGAAGGATGCCAGACCATTCTCCCAGACAACAATCAACTTCATTACAGACTTACCCGAGAGCAACGGGTTTGACAGTATCATGGTCGTAGTAGACCCATGGTTCTACAAAGGGGGTAATTTCCATCCCTTGCACGAAAACCACCGACGCGACCCTTACCGCCAAACTTTATTTGGACCAAGTATACCAAAGATTCGGACTACCAGACTCGATACTGTCTGACAGAGGGCCAAAATTTGCCTCTCAGGTCTTCAGAGAACTAGGACGACTCCTAGGGATCAAATTGATGATGAGCACGGCTTATCACCCTCAAACAGATGGAGAAACAAAACGAGCAAATCAGGAACTTGAGATCTATTTCCGAATGTTCTGTTTGAACAATCCTGAAACATGGCATGATCACAATTCAACAATGGAGTTCTGTCACAATCAAAGAACCCACTCCACAACGAAACGATCCCCATTCTACTTAATGATGGGATATGAACCAAGAGACATACCATTGGCATTTGACAAGACAAATGTGCCAAGCATAGAGGAACGGCTCAAGGAGCTGAAACAAGCAAGAGATGAAGCGCTAGCAGCGCACGAACTAGCCCGTCAAATGATGGCCGAAAGGTCAACACAAGGCTTCACCCCATTTGGGAAAGGAGAACAAGTGTGGCTAGAAGGGAAGAATCTCCGAATCGGATACCCTTCCAGAAAACTGGCACCCAAAAGAGAAGGACCCTTCACCACTTCCAAGGTGCTCGGGCCCCTGACGTACAAACTGAAACTCCCAGAACAATGGAAGATCCACCCCGTGTTCCATGCCTCCTTGTTAACACCATATTGAGAAAACGACACACACAGACTGAACTTCCATAACCCCCCTCCCGATCTAATTGAAGGAGAACATGAGTACAAAGTTGAAGCGATCCTTATCCATAAGCGACAGGGCAGAGGGTACAAATATTTGGTCAAGTGGATGGGATACCCATCAAGCGATAACATGTGGGAACCAGAATCCAACTTAAAAAGAGCCCAAGAAACACTGGGATACTACAAAAAAACCCACCACCTTTGAACCCCAATGACCCACATCCTCTCATCACTATGTCCAACCTCCGCATCGCCTCTCCTGAAGAAGTACGTTTCAACACCGACAGACACACCAGACGATCCTGACTCTTGAACCTGTTCACCAACCCCGAAGATGGTAACAACGTCCTTGGACGACTTGAAGATGAGACAGACCAGTTCCTGGTCAATGCGTTATACAGGCTCATCTCTATCCGGGAGTACCATTATAACACTTCCGCCTCTATCGCCCACCTCATTGACAGTCACGCCGACCTCCTGGTAGATAGAGGAGTCTACCGACATTTTGAAAGACTATTCCCCACACGCTCTAACTACCCCGACCTCTCGCTCATAAATCCTGCCCTTAGATCTCCCACCCCTGTGGTCCCCATCCCCAAAGCCACCCCTGAACCAACCCCCATTCCTGACCCAATTCCCCTCGTCATCAGAAATCCCGAACCCGCAAATACCCCTTCCCCCACCGAATCCACGTCGCCCTTAAACAGCGACTGAAGCCTTTCCAGCATCAAGACGGACGTGAAAGGAAAGAAGCCATCCTATGGAGTTGCCAAGCACTCCAGAAGAAAGACCATACACACTATCATGTCCATTCCGCTGGGATACGGATCCTCCTCACAAAACCCTATCAACCTATCAGACAAGCCTGACTGCATTGGCTATGAAATCGACATGCATGGACGTGCTCACTCACCGAGCGGACCTTGGCGCCGTCCTGCAGGATGGCCACACATTGATAAAGGACAGAAATGTGGTCTCTGTGCCAGAGCCGATGGACACATTGAGTGTCAATGCGGACACTATGTGTGTCAGAAGTGTTGGAAGAAAGCGCCTGGGCATTATGACTACGAATGCCTAGGACCAGCCCATGCTGAGCTCGAAGGCGAGCCATATGAATTTGACGACGACACCGTGCATAACATGGCGACTTGAAAACATTGAAGCCGGTGACTTCAAGCATAGAAGGGGGGTAATGTTACACTTTTCACCCTCTTCCTATGCACCTTCACACGACCCCTCAACCCTTGATCCCTATCAAACCCCGTTTCACTTAACTCCGATGACCCTGGGACATGTTTCCCCTCTATCAGCACTATGACTCATATTGACTTGGACTATTCTCCTTCTAGATACATTTTCACTTGTTATCTCTGACTCACGGCCTTGAGGCCTTATCTCTGACTCTTATGCCACAACCCCTTGAAACATATAACTAACCAATGGCTTATTTAGCTCCTGTGCAGCATTTACTTATTTATAGCCATAGGATAACATATACAATATAAGACTTGTAACCTTATAGTAGAGGTCCTTAGCTTGACCTAGGCAATTAACACTTACTCGTCCATTCTTCGAACGCTCTCCAACTAAGTGCCTTTCGAGGACTTAGCTCTGCCAGACCCGAACCGAGTCGTCCTTCTGAGGAACTCGCTGATCTTGAACAAGTCGTCCTACTGAGGGACTTGTGTGGAAACAGTACGAACCCACGTGACTTGACACTTGGACCAATTGTAGGCTATCGCTGTAACAGTTTCATTTTCTCTCTCACTTTTACTAATGCTGCCTCCGCTTCCTCATGGATTTTCTTCATTTGCTCAGCAAATTCTTTGGCCGGTTCTGACCTTTCCGCCCTCTGGGGTTCCATGCCCATCCTAGGGTTAAACCCATAATTTACATAGAACAGCGAAAACTGAGTTGCCATGTGAATTTTATTATTATAGGCGAATTCCACGGTTGCCAGCCATCGGGCCAATCTGTTTGCCGATGGGAGATAAACGATCTTAGATATTGCTCCAACTCCTGGTTGATGCGTTCCGTCTGTCCGTCTGTCTGTAGATGATATGCCGTTGATAATTTAGTTGTGATCCCCAATATTTTATTCAGTTCCTTCATAAATATTGCCGCAAATTGTGGTCCGCAGTCTGACATTAACGATTCTGGAAGTCCATGAAGTTTCCAGACTTCATCATGTGTTTTGATAAAGTGTGATTGTTGTGGTGTAATTTAATTATTTCCTCCCTGAGTTCCTGACTCTTTGGAACGTACACCTTTCCTCTGTGTAACCAGAGGCCCTGCTCCTTGTGCTATTCATCTGCATGTAATGTTTTGGTATTTGTTTTCTTTAATTCTTCCACTGCTTTCAACACCTGTTCGTCAAATTCCTTGGCATCCCTGATGCACTTTAATAGTTTATTTTCTTCCCCATCAATAAGTATGTGACCTCGATCCATTGTTCGCAAGTGGAAGTATTCTGGTTTTAATAAAGTTAAGTCTTCATTGTCATTTTCCACCCCCTTTCTATGATTGACTCTTCTCGAAAGAGCATCCGCCTTTCCCATTGAGGTGCCGGCCTTGTGTATTAATTTAAAATTGAAATGTGTTAGATACAACGCTCAGCGTGCTTGTCTGCAATTAAGCTTTTGTCCCTGCATGAAGTACTCAAGGTTTTTATGATCGGTCCAGATCTCGACCTCATGTTTGGCTCCTTCAAGGTGGTGTCTCCATGCTTCCAGCACTCGAATTATGCCTAGCATTTCTTTGTCATGTACGTCGTAATTTTGTCCAACATCATTCAATCCTTTAGATAGAAAGGCACATGGCCTCCATTTCTCATCCTCGCATTCCATGGACAGAATCGCTCCAGTGGCAAAGTCCAATGCGTCTGATTCTACTCTCAACTTCCGATCTGGATTGGGGGATACTAATATGGGTGCTTCTGTGAATAATTTCTTTAGCATATCAAACACTTCCTCCTGTTCCTCTTTCCAATTCCAGATTGTTTCCTTCCTTGTTAATTTATGTAGTGGCTCTGCCACTTTAGAGAAGTCTTTGACGAATCTCCAATAGAAATTGGCCAATCCTAGGAACAACTGGACTTCCTTGACTTTCGTTGGTTTCAGCCATTGTTTGATAGCATCTACTTTCGAAGGGTCCATTCGAATTCCGTCTTTCCCAATAATTAACCCTAAGAACTCTATTTCGTCTCTGTCAAAGAAACATTTTCCTGGTTTTAAGAATAAGTTGTTTTCTTGTAATCTTTTTAGAATTTCCTCCACGATTTCACTGTGTCCTTTTTCTCCTTCAGTTGCTACCAATACAGTGCCTCACAAAACTGATTCAATGTTTGTTGCTTTTTGAATACCTTCAAGATAACTCTGCAAAGAATACCAATTGAATTAAACCTTTGGTATATAATTGAAAGCCCTACTTCAGGGCTTTCAGAATATAAAGGAATCATATGATTTAGATCAGAATCCATGGAGATATGATTAAATTAAATCAGCAACTCATTGAATCAGTTTTGTGAGTACCTGTGGCAATTATCAGAATCAAACGCTTCACTGGTTGTATGGTAACCAGTTGTCATGACTTACTGATGGAACTTGAATAGAACCCTGATGGGTTGTCAAGGAAAGTTGTATAAGAAGAATCCAACCTCAACAGCCTCCATAATTAATCATGCGCCCTATCTCCTCTTCCCACAAGGAAAATATTCTTTCTCTGGCCTCCAATGGTCACTCCACTCGTCATATTGCCTCTAACCTGGGTGTCAGCCAACTAACTGTCTCCAGAGTGCTTCAGAATCTTCTTCCTCATCGCAATCTCTCTTCTGGTGGTTGTCCATCCAAGCTTTCTCCCACCAACACACGAAACATAGGGATTCACCGCAGATGGGGCAGAGTTTGCTTTTGAGCGGGCAGATCTGTGCATTAGACGGATGGCTGAATCGCCAGCATCGGTTGCATTGAGGCACTCCAACGTGCTTCTCAGCGGGGTTTAGGACAAGTTGGTAGGGTCCATACATGAAGACCTTTCTGGCGAGGTTCTTGAGAACGAGACCCCCTCGGGAGTCTTCAATATTGAACCAGATGGTCCCAGTGCTAGACGACGGGGAGTTTCTGGCGAGGCGGGGCTTCAAGTTCTCGTAGTAGGAGAAGTCACGGGCAAAGGGGGCAGACAACATGATTTTGGCGACCTGGCTCTCCGAGAGGGGAACGAGGCGGCCGGACTTTGGGTCGCGTTGCGGGGTGAGTCCGTAATATGGGAAGTCACAGATTTTGAGGCTTGATTTGGAGGTGGGGACCTCCACACAAAGCTCAGTGTCGGGGGCCGATCGAGTGCTGGCAGCGAGCCGGGTCTCGAAAAGGCTTTGGAAGATCTTGAGGTCATCCTTGTCTGGTACCTCATCGGTTGTCAGGGGGGGGCCCCCCGGTTTGACTTGACAGAAGTGACATGAATCGTCCTCTTTGTGTTGTCCAGATGGTTGTTGATCTGGGTGAAGATAGTCTCCACCGCCCATGGGAAGGGGGGGGAGGTGTAAACGGAGACAGACTTATGGGACCATCCTGACATGGTGAAACACTTCTGCTTCTTTCGGCGAGCCTGAGAAGCGGTGGGTGAGGTGGGCCTTATGGCAGCCGTGGCTTGCTGTAGGGCGAGGGAACATTTTGGCCATGGCGACCAGAGTTTCCTGCTGCGACTCAGCAGCGGACTTGCGTTTTTTAGACGCGGTGGTCCAGGGTTGGGCCGCAGCTACGATGGTGGGCGGGGGAGCCCACTATGAGCCAGCGAGGCCGGAGGGTTGTCGCTTCACTGGAGGCGGAGGGACAGGGTGGGATAGGAGTTTGGCGGCCTTCTCGTGAGCCAGGCGGTCGGACGCTCCGGCTGACGCAGACATGCGTGGTGTGGGTTTAGCTGTCTTCTTGAAGGAAGGTAGCTTGTTGGGGTCCTTTGCCGCGGAAATATTCTCGGGGGCAGACGTGAACACCGACACCCCAGGGATCTTGACGAGGCGATTGATTAAGATGCCAAGTCCAGTGAGACAAGCGCCGGAGGGGTCATTCCCCGCAGCATACTCAGAGAGTCCTCCGACATCCGCAAGCGTGTGGATGAGGGAGGCTGTAGCGGTGCAGAGCCTATCTGCAGTGTTTTGGTCAACAGACCGGTTCTGGGAGGCGGTCCAGGTGACCAGATCCCTGACAGAGGCGACGGAAGCGAGGGCAGCGTTGAAGTCAGACGACAACGTGTCTGCGGTGCCTTGCAACATGCAGGGGCCTGCAAGTTCACTGTTGTAGCCTAGAGTTCCCGGCATGCTGGGGGCATCCACGCTCATTGCAGAGTCCGCCGGGGTGGTCTCCATAGGATCGTCGATGCGAGCGGCATGGGCAGGGGGGAGGGGGCAATCTGAGGAGTCGGAGTCGTCAGAGGAGGGGGACGGAGGGCGAGGGGTGACAGACCCAGTGGATCCCATGGAGATGTTGCTATCCTGAGGTGAGGATGGGCGGACGGAGGGTGTCTTCTTGTATCGGCTGCCAGGGGGGCCAACAGGAGCAAGAGCAGATGGCAGTGCAGCAGCAGCCTGGGCGGTGACTGTGGATGCTGTAGAGTATGGACCCGTCATGGCAGAGGCTCCCACAGGGACAGTGGGGGCCGCAGACCAGTCGGATCTCTGAGATGTAGATGACCTCGTTTGAGGAGGAGGTCTGGGGTTGTCGGAGGTGATCGCAGCCGATCTGGGGATTGGCTTTGGAGCCATGTTGCGGTGAGTCGAGTGTTTCGCCTATTGAAGCGATAGCAAGAGGATCGGAGAGTACGATGGAGCGGGGGGGCTCAACAACGAGAGAGACTGCGACCAAGATGTGGCTGTGCACATCGTGGTAACAAGTCAAGAAGTGGTGCGGTAGTAAAAGTGCAAAGAAAAAGATACCTTTCTCTTTGTCTTACTACTATTCTTGTCCCCTAATACTTTCCTTGCCATGTCGATGTCACTCTCATCGCCTGCTTTGTTGTCATCTTCCTCGTCTTCCTCTTCATCACTTCCCTGCCCAGCATCATCTTCCTCACCATCGCCGCCTGTCTCGTCATCACTTCCCTGCTTAGTGTCCTCTTCTTCACTATCACTTCCCTGCCCAACATTATCTTCCTCGTCGTTGTCACCGTCCTCATCATCACTTCCCTGATTATTGTCCTCTTCCTTGTCCTCTTCCTGATCAGCTTGCTCCTCCTTGGCTTTCCCTTTGTCAACTTCCTCCTCAGATTCCCCATGATCCATTTCATCAGTAACCTCTTCTTCATCATCAACATTGTGCTTGGCTTCCTCCTTGTCCATTTCATCTGTTTCTTCGGATTGTGCTGTGCTGAGAGACCTCTTGTATGCTTTGATAGCTTTCCTATTTGGTTTCTCATGATCATCACCTTCGAGACCAAGGTCCTTCATAAGTCGCTTGATGTGGTTTGCCAGATATTGCTTCGCGATCTCTTGTACTGGCCAGCATTTTTGGTAATATCTGAGGACAGGAACATGTTTGACGACCTACTATCACAGGTGAAAAATCAATTGTTTTTTGCCCAAGAGTTATACGCACTGTTTTGGTGAGTAACTTTAACGCATCAGGATTTTGTCCACTTATTTTGTACTCCGCATTCAAATGGATATTACAGTAGCTTCTGGTAATCCTCTGGTCTAATATAAGCTCTGTATATGCTGTGAATTTTGAACAAACACATACTAAAATGCGGCTGTAGTGCCCAATCGCAAGTCCCATTGCCTCTTTCAGGTTGAAGCCTGATGTGCGTCCCGCTTGACCATGAGGTTTTGAAATCGGATGTCCTGTTTTGGCCATCGATTTTCTTGCTTTCTTTAACTGGACTAGAACAATTTCAAGTTAATAAGATCTTGTGCCAACTTGAACTTACAATTTTCCTTCTTTGTCTGAGCCAGTTGTGCTTTTAGATGCTCAATTTGTTGAGTTTTTGAGTCTTTCTGTGGCATAGCGGAGTAAATGAGAAAGGGAGAGAAGAGACAGATGTAGGGGGCGAGAAGAAGACGCGACACGACTCTGAAATTTCGTTGGTTGTCACGTGTCACATGGCCAAATAACACCGCGATATTCACTGGCTGATCATTGTCAGAACACTCCTCAGGCTGCTTTTAATCCTCGTTGGTGTCGGCTGGCTGACCATGCGGGATAACTCAGCCCCGGTAGGGCAAGGTAAGTGAACTCATGCACATATATGACTGTGGGCACAATGGGGTGGGGAAACAAAGGCGCTCGGAATAGGGTAGGGGCACGGCTAGCAGGGGATGTTATTCGAACATCCCAAGGTGTGTATGTGCCTCTGATGCGCCATTACTAACAACCTCTCTGTTTCATCTAGGTGTTTTCGGTGCGGCTACATGATACGCGCTCATCCGGTGTGTCCTTGTATGATGTGAGGCTGCCAACACCCAATGACGCATGACGCTGCGCTGCTTGGCTTGTCACTCTCGGAAGTGGGGCGAGTGTGCTCGTTCTAACTTCTGGGTGTTTCTCTGCACGATGGGAGGCCGTCAGCACCTGACGACACATAATGACACATACCGCCGACTCGTGCCATGGGAAATGTCACTGACGATACACCAACACCCCATCCATGATCCCTATTGGCAGGCATTATCCAACGTGCCCCGGCCCCAGTGCTCTTGTTGCACCCGCATCTTTGTTCGTGGACCACCAACCGCCTTCATCCACCACACCACCATCCGCCATGACTACCATGTCGTGGTGCGTTCTGTGAGCCCTCACATCAGCAACAACGCTTTCCAGAGCCTCGGCAATGCTGGGGCAGCACACCACGCGCCATATCACCATGGCGGTCTCCAGTACCACTAGGAGGAGGATGTTTTTCAGATGCGAGCCAATTTTTGGCAGACAATTGCAAGTCCTGGCCGGCACATTCTGATGTTCTTAGTGCTCTTTCTGCAGTCCTATTGTGATGTTTGTGGCCAAATCGTGTACATGTGATTTCCTCATCATTGTGCACAGTAAACGGATGACCCTGACTCGCAACAAATTCAGTCCTTGAAAAGTCTCCACTCCTGTCAATGATTCCCCATCTCTTGCGAGTGAATGCCCATCCCACCACGCACTGAACCACTTGCAGATCTGTGACTACCTCCGTTGTTGTTTTCGAATATTTCACAACTCCTTTCATTGCATCTTGACCATTTATGATGCACGGTATAATAACTGCAAGTAAGACAACCTTTCCCCATAGCTCCTTGCTCCAAAAATTGTTCTTTGGCAGCTCGCACTCCAAAATGGACTGTAACTCGCCATAAAATATCTCACATACAAGCTTTTTTGACCAATCTTCTACTTCGATTTCATACTGGTTCAGATGGTTAGAAATGAAAACTTCAAGTTGCAATGCAAATTCATACTTACTCAAACAAATGACATGTTTCTTTCCTTGTCTGGATTATGACATGCACTTGATGCTCAAATATGATCGCCGCAATTTGCAATGCAAACTTTTCCCCATGATGGCATGATGCTAGGAAGTTGAGAAATGATATCTGAGGTAGACCTTCCTGTTACCAAATTAAAATACTGTGCTATCTTTGATCGAAGTGATTTGTTGGGTTTGAAGTACTTGATACACGGCATGCAAAGAATTGACAGCGGATCTGAGTATATTTCAGCCTGATAAATAATATGTCAAAGAGATGTTGGAAATAACATACATCCCTCAATAACATGTTCGGTGCAAGACATATCCTGTGATGTTGTTTTGAGTTCATCATCGAGATCATAATAGATGTTGATTTGATCGATATAAGCTTTATGAAGGATGCGATTGTTCAGATTTGCCCATGGATGTACACGAGATCGCAGCCCTGATTGAAGATATCCACAATAGCGCTCCATCCAGAAGGTCCATGTCGTCCAGATGGGCCCGCAAAACCAAATATTGTCACAAAGGTGCAGAAGACCATGTATTGTCAAGGTACAAGTGGAGAGACGCTCTGGGTTATATTGATAATATATTCTTTGGCTTATTCACATCAATGAACTCAAAATCTTGCGAACTACGCACTTTTCATATTTATGAACCCACGAAACAATCTTCTTCTCCAATGTATCAATCTCGGAATTGGATATTGTGAACTGAAGACATGTCTTCATGATATTGACAAGAGCATGAAAATGCAACCTAGTCAGTAGGGGTGATATATCATATCCTAACACCTTAGCATGACTGTGTTGCATGTACAGCATTAATTACAGGTCTGCTGGGTAATACATCATGAGTAATATATCACCCTCAGTGTAATATATCACGGCTCCCCTGAAGTGTTTGTGGCTTGGTTCATGCAACATAAGTCAGTAGGCCTAATATAGTGCACCGTGGCCACGTGTGCATGCCATTCCATTTTTAGTTTGTTGGCATAGTTATTTTTATTCCTTCCTGACTGGCCCCTGCCCCACACGCCCCACGTGTGCCTGCCCACCGCTCTTGCATCTCGGGTGCCGTTTTTCACGCACCTCCTGCCATTCCTGTGTTCTCTCAGCTGTTCCTAGCACATGCCCCACCGTCCCCATGCGCCCCACATCCACCGCTCCCCACACGCGCCCCATGATGTACGCTGCCGCCCTCTTCAGGGGTAAGGGCAGCCATTCCACAGCAGTGCGGCCCCTCAACGGGTACAAAAAACGCGCACATATGGGTGGGCCCGCCTCCGTGCTGTCGCGGACCTCCCGGCACACACCCTCCCCTCTGGCCACTGCTTTCACCTCCCGTGCCAATTGGTGGACGGGTAGGTGACAGCAGTGGGCGGGTTTGGGGTCGTGGACGGTGGGGTCATGGACAGTGGGGTCGTGGACAGTGGGGTCGTGGACGTCTTGTCTTGTCCCGTTACAGCTCTCGTCTCATCTCATCCTATCACAGCATCCCGTCTGGTCGGGTCCCTCATCCTGTCCTGTCTCTCATACCAAGGTCCGCTGTGGTGGTATGAAGGAACGGGTCCTTTGACCATCGTCTCTGATCTTTGGTGTGGGTGCTGAGGCTGGGGATCAATTGATCAATGGTCGGGATGTGCGTGTGCGTGTTGAAAGTTGAACTTTTTGATCACGTGACTACAGTATCGGCATTATCTGAGGTTCGGAAAACACACAGATTACCTTGCAGTGTGCCATCCTCTCGATAGTTCTTTTAGATATTACAGGAATAGGCAATATGTGAGACATTCCTTCAAATGAGATACTTGCAGAAGTCCAAGGTCAGACGACAGGTGCAAGAAATGGCCCAAATCTCAACTTAAACTTACAAAATACATAAGTGCTACTACAGTTGTCCTCACTCTGGTTCCCATCCAAAGTGTTTTCTATCCAGAATCCTGACACACTTGAGAGCTTGTTAGATTACCTTGCAGTGCAAAGAACACAAGTATGTTTTGCCTTTGTAGATTTTTTTACAACATTTCTGAATTATTTCATCAAGTCATACACATGGAATCTGCCTTATTCATTCAGCGAAAATCACTGCAAACAAGTGTAAATTGAAGGGGAATAGAAACGAAAGGAAGCTGCACCACGGATCTGCCAACATATTATGTTTTTTGTGACTGACATGAGGAAATCATATCTGTAAACCTCAAACAATATGCAGCTCAAATTGATCCCTTTACTTGATCATTGTTATGTCAGCTATGCAGTCAGAAATGAAAATTAAAGGAGGTCAAGTAGTATGTTATACTATGTTTTTCACGGAGGTCTTGCAAGCGAAGGAGACCGAACCCAGAAACTGATGATTTGATGCACAGCCAGGCCCACACCGACGTGCCAAGGGCCCAAGCCAGCCGCATCCAGGCGACGTAGTGCGCACTGAATAATGGCAGCTGTATTGATGGATCATGGCATGATCACAGCAAACCAACCCCCAGAAGAACCCTGCAGGGCCAGCTTGTGAGGCAGATGGGTGATATATCACCTGGTGAACCTGTAATTAATGATGTAGATGTAACACAGCTGTGCTATGGTTACAGGACTGTGATATATCAATACTACGTCTAGGGCTCGAAAATGTTTGTAGTACTTGATGTTCGAAAAGCAATCTTGCAGAAGGATCGGTGCAAGATAAATGAACCAGAAAGACCACCCTTCTGCAGTAAAGAAAGATTGGTCTTCTGTAAAATTGCCAAGTGCTCACACAAAAGCTGATGGAATAAGCTTCATTGATGCGACAGTTTCATTCCCAATCTCCTTCCAAATGTTCTTTGGAATAATATAATCTTCTTCTCTGTCATCGAGGCCTTTAAATTTCCCATCCATAGGTTTACCAGATTCTTGACAACTGTTACATTCCGATCAGCTCCGATGATTTCCGACCAATTCCGACACCTCCAACACCTCCGACATTTTTGACTAATACTTATTATGCATACTTACTGTTATGAATCTCGTTACTACATACATTACTTACATCCGACCATTTTACTTATGTTAAGCATCTCCAACAGCCACTCGTTATCTGACTCCGACGAAGCCACACATCCTCTGACATAGTATTTAAACTTATGTAGAATCATGTATTAGCTTCAGTTTGAATATCAACTTAGACACCTTGTCTCCAAACACCTCAGACACAAGGACCTCCGATTCCTGAACCTTTTCACAAATCTCCGACCTCTCCTTTTGACGACAATGAACCTTTCCGTTGTGAGCAAACTCCAAACCTCGCTGAAGCAATCATGCTTATGACAGAGGAGCTCCGACGTAGAGAGACTCTGAAGACTCCGAAAAAGAAGTCGAAGGAACCCAACACTTTTGATGGTTCCAACTCTTGGAAACTCACCAGTTTCCTAGCACAATGCACACTATATTTCCGAAACAACCCCACCTTTGACAACAATGATAACAAAGTCAGTTTTGCTCTGTTGTACCTCCGAGGAACTGCGCTTGAATGGTTTGAGCCCACCCTCTTGGGAGAGTCTGACGACGACTCTGTCTGGTTGGACAATTGGTACGCCTTTGTACACATCCTCCGATCCGAATTTGGACCTATCGATCTGACCAGAGAAGCAGAGGATAGTCTGGATCACCTTTGGATGCGCGACAATCAGAAGATCCTACGTTACAACGTGGACTTCAAACATCTTTCCGCTCGCACGCAGTGGGATGATGGCGCGCTCTGATATCGGTACTACACTGGTTTAGCGGAACATATCAAAGATGTTTTAGGGACCTACCCCAAACCTAAGACTCTGGCCAAGTTGAAGATAATGGCCCATAACATCGATGCCCACTACTGGGAACGTCAATGCGAGAAATCGTGCTCCTCCGACAAATCTACTCCAAAATCCGACAAATCCGACAAGAAACAGACCTCCGCTTCATCATCCTCCAATAACAACTCATCGTCTAAACCCAACTCGCAACAACAACAAAAATTGTCATCCACCTCTCCGAAATCTGCCCTCTTTGACAAACTTGGCAAAGATGGGAAATTAACTCCCCAAGAATGCCAATGACGATTTGACAATAATTTATGCATGTTTTGCGGCAACGTTGGTCATCGGGCTTCCGACTGCTCGAAGAAATCATCTTCTAACGCCAAAGCAAAGGCCCATGTGGGGACCACCCCCTGGTTCAGTCTGGTCTCAGTCTTCTTTGTGGTCTTTGAGACTGGACCTTGAAACACTATATATCACGCAATCTATATGTATATCACACAATCTATTGATCTTCCTCTCTGATTCCCTTCCAATGAACTTCTGACCGTCGCCTTTTACGTGACAACCCTCGATTCATCTTGTAGTTTGGTTCTAGGACACAACTGGCTCACCCGCTACAATCCATTGATTGACTGGGTATTGGGCAGTATCTTATTCCGTTCTACGTTACCCGACACTCCGAGTCCGACTCCAACGTCGACTGCTGAGGCAGCTCCGCCACCTCTGCAGTGTCCGCCCTCTCCGATGGGTACCTCCGATCTGCTCACTCTGAACATTTCCAACCCGCCACAGATTACCATGGTCAATGCAGCCGCATATCTCCATGCTTGTAAAGCTCCTGGGGCATACACTTTCCGTGTTCACCTCTCTGACTTCTCCACCACTTCCGCATCCGTCTCCGACAACGCTCCCGACCTCTCTGGCATACCTGAGGAATACCACGATTTTGCTGATGTATTCAGTAAGAAAAAAGCCGACACCCTTGCACCCCACCGACCTTATGACCTCAAGATCAATTTGGAGGAAGGTACTTCCCCTCCGATTGGTCCAATGTACTCACTCTTGCAATCCGAACCTGGATCCCTCTGAGACTTCATTGACGAGCATCTCAATATTGGTTTCATCAAACCTTCTAGTTCACCTCACGGCACTCCGATCCTCTTCGTCAGAAAGAAAGATGGATCACTCCGACTTTGCGTCGACTACCGAGGCCTGAACAAAATCACAAAGAAGGACCGATACCCACTTCCGCTCATCTCCGACCTCTTAGCCACTGCTGGAAAAGCATGTGTTTATACCACCATAGACCTCTGACATACATACCACCTAGTCCGCATCACTGAAGGTGGTGAATGGAAAACTGCATTCCGCACTTGCTATGGATTGTTTGAATGGTTAGTCATGCCATTCGGATTGTCTAACGCACCTGCAGCCTTCCAACGTTTCATGAACGACATCTTCTCCGACCTTCTGGACAACTGCGTTACCGTTTACCTCGACGACATCCTGATCTACTCCGACAACCCCAAGGAACACTAAAAACATGTCCGAGAAGTCCTCCTCTGACTCCGACAACACAGTCTTTACGCCCGCGCCGACAAGTGCGACTTCTCCGCCGAAACTGTAGAATATCTTGGATTTATCCTTTCTCCCGACGGACTCAAAATGTCGGAAGCGAAAGTCAAGATTATTCAGGATTGGCCTGAACCGCGCAGAGTGAAGGACATGCAGTCCTTTTTAGGTTTCACAAACTTTTATTGATGTTTCATTCCATTCTATTCCAACATCACTATTCCACTCACTCGTTTAACCAGGAAACATGCCACTTGGCTGTTCTCCGACGACGCTCGAACCACTTTTAATGACCTGAAAAAGGCATTTACCACCGCTCCGATCCTGACACACTGGATCCCCGACTCTCCAATAATTGTCGAAACCAGTCACCTCCGACAATGAAGTCCACCCCGTCGCATTCCATTCCCGCACCTTCACGGCCCCCGAAGTAAACTATGACACCCACGATAAGGAACTTCTTGCCATCTACGAAGCATTTAAAATTTGGTGTCATTATCTCGAAGGCTCCGGTACTCCGATTGATGTCGTTACTGACCACAAAAACCTTGAGTATTTTGCCACCACCAAAGTTCTTTCACGCCAACAAGTCCGATGGTTGGAATACCTTTCTCGGTTCAACCTCGTCATCCGATTCCGCCCCAGCCGATTGGGAACTAAACCTGACTCCCTAACTAGACGTTGGGATGTCTACCCTAAAGGGGGAAATAGCGACTATGTCGACATCAATCCGACCAACCTCCAACCAGTCTTTTTGCAAGAACAGCTCTCCGCTTCAGTTCGCGCAACTCAACTCCTTGAGCCTGTCCTCTGTGCAACTATTATCATGGATAGTGTTCGAAGGTCCAGTTTACTTTTGTGTGAATTAGACTGAGACCAGATCGAACCAAACCGGTGAAAGACCGGACCGCCGGTCTCGGTTTTTAAGGTTTCGGATCTCGCCGGTCCTTGGTTCACTCCAAACTTCGGAATTTGAAAGACCGGCCAAAGACCAGTTCAAACAGGTTTAAACCAGTCTTTTCCACGGAACAATCTGAGGAACAGAAATCAAGATCACGAAATGGCAAAGTGCAAAATTTGTGCCATTTGCAAGAATTGAACTCACAACCTCTATAGTACAGAACATTAGTTCAGTCATCTAGCTAACCAACTGAGCCACAAGTCCATTATATCTGGTGCATCACACTCATTCTACATCACAACTTTCCCACTTCCCAAATAGGCACACCTAAAAAAAAACACAAAAGGTGTGTGTGCGTGCTCCCTCCTGCCTCGATCACAAGTAGACAGATTATAAATAAAATCTATAAATATATTCTGGCCTTTTCAGCATCTGTGCCCCTCATTGCAGAGTCAGCAATGGGTGGATGCGTCGTTTCAACGTTGGATGACGCGTGCATCAAATGTGTCAAATATATGTAAACAAACTCAAAAAACATCGCATTTCTCCTTAATATGGCTACACAGGAGGAAGTCAGCTTACAGACTATATCAATTATGTAGCAGAGTATCATATGTCAATAAATATGTGTTGATTTTATGGAATGATGCCACAGATTTTAAGTCATAGAGGTGCCGTGCTCTACACCAAATAATAGTAAACAATGCGCAAAATGCATCACGCAGGCACGTGCAGTGCCTTCCTCATGGTCTAATAATAGTTGGAAGTGATAGAACTTATAAATAGATATGTATTCACCTTCTGAAGCACTTTGTATAATTTTTAGAAGTCCAGATAAGATAGAAATAATGAAATGTGCAGATTTCAGTAAAAGTGTTATATCTCCCTAATGAATGAGCCAAATTTGAAAAACAAATGTGCTGTGAGATCCCCTGAATGAGGAGAATTTTGCTCATATTCACCTCATCAAGTCCTTTAATTTTATTTGAATACTCTGAGGGGGTTCAGATACAATGTTTCAATAGTATGTATACAGTACATGTACACTAAAATGTTTGTGGAAAGGAGGAAGTCAGGAAATGTTGTTTTTTGTGTTTGAGGAAACCCATGATGCACTATTGATCATGATTTACACTCTGTTTTGATACATCAATTTGGAGCACCAACTTTCTACCATCCATAGCTCATGTATATAGCTCTATATATACTTTCTATGAGTTTCTAAATATGTCTACATAAGGTAAGAATTATTTTTGTGGGTTTTGGTGCCATGGTTTGGGCACTAAAGGCCTCCTTTCATGCCCAACGGTCCCGACTTGCGCCCACCGCATTGACCCACACCACGCCGTCCCTTTGCCCCCAACACCGTCCCTTTGCCCTCAACGCCGTCAACCCACGCACAACGGCCGCCTTTCACGCCCAACAGCCGCCTCATGTCCCCAACAGCCGCCCCTCTTGCCCAACTGCCCCAACTAGTGCCCCACGGCCCCTCTAATGCCCAACGACCACCTTGCTTGCCTGGTCCTCGTGCCCAACGGCCGCCTCACGTTCCCAACGCCATCAACTCACACCCAGCACCCTTCCTTCCCGCGCAACGGCCTCCCTTCGCGCCGTACGGCACTGCGCACCTGCCACGACACGTGCCCAACAGCCCCCTTTCACGCCCAACGGCGTTGAGTCACGCCCCAGAGCACATGGGGCCAGGCTGAGCCCACAGAGGACCAATTGAGGGAGTATGATGTGTGCGTGTCCTTAGTCTTATTTTACTTGTAATATATTGGTTTAAACCGGTTGAGACCAGTCCGGTCTCACTTCTTTGAGGTAAACAGAACTGATGCACCGGTCTTGCATCGGTCCGGTTCAGTTTTTTCGAGATCATGTGAACTGAAAAATTGGTCTCGGTCTCGGTCTCTAAATCCTCCGACATGACAATCGGATTTACGTTCCCAACTCCGACGACCTCCGACTCCGAGTCCTACAGCACAAGCACGATCATATGCTTGCTGGACACCCAGGTCAGAACAAGACACTTAGTCTCATTCAGTGCGATTACACCTGGCCCGGAATACAAGATTTTGTCAAACACTATTGCAAGTCATGTACCACTTGCATGTGATTGAAGCCACAAAGACACAAGCCTTATGGCCTACTCAAACAGCTTCCGATCCCCGAATGTCCTTGGAATTCTATCTCAATGGATTTCATCGAGACCCTTCCGACCTCCGACAACTTTGATTCCATCCTTGTTATCATTGACCGATTAATGAAGCAAAGTATCTTCATTCCGACAACCATTCACTGCACCTCCGAAGACCTTGCTGTACTCTTCTTATTACACGTCTTCTCTAAACATGGCGTCCCCGAACATGTCACCTCCGACCGCGGCCCCGAATTCATCTCCCGATTCTTCCGATCTCTCGGAAAGGCTCTAAACATGACCCTCACCTCCGGTTACCACCCCAAAGGCGATGGCCAAACCGAACGCACTAACCAGACCCTCAAACAATACTTGTGGATATTCTGCAACTACCAACAGGATAACTGTTCCACTCTCCTTCCGATTGCGGAGTTCGCGTACAACAATGCACCGAGTGCTACCACTGGCATATCTCCCTTCTTCGCTAACAAGGGTTACCATCCAAACATTACTGTTCACCCGGAACAAGACCTCGCCTCTTCCCGAGCCCGATCCTTCGTGACCGACTTAGACGAACTTCACCAAGAACTGAAAGCCACCATCTCCGACCTCAACGACGTTACCAGAAGTCGTCCGACAATAATTGGATCGCAGCTCCGACGTTCTCTGTTGGACAACAGGTTTTTGTCAAAGCACAGTTCTTCCGCACAACACGCCCATCCAAGAAACTCTCAGAAAAGTACTTGGGACCATATGAGATCATTGCACAACCTGGCACACACTCCTTTACCCTCTGACTCCCCGACACATTCCGCGGTGTTCACCCTGTCTATCACGTCTCCATGCTTGAACCCGCAACTCCGAACACCATTCCAAATCGGACCCAACCTCCACCTCCTCTGATTGACATTGACGAAGAACTTGAGTATGAGATTGCTGAAATCGTCGACTCAAAGATCGACCGACGACATAGCTGCAAGCTACTATATTTCGTCCGTTGGTTAGGATATGAAAACACTGATGAAGAATTTTCTTGGCTACCAGCCAATGAATTGGAAAACACCCCGGAGCTTGTCTCCGACTTTCATTCTGCTTATCCTGACAAACTGGGTCTGCTCACGTCGCTCTGAAACAAGAAAAAACAAGTACTATTGCTATCTACTTAGTACATTGTTTCTTGTTTGACAGACCCTCCTCCTTGTCCTCCTCCTCCTCCTCCTCCGCCTTCTCCGACGGCTCCGAAATCGACATGTCGGAATCGTCCGACAGCTCCGGCAACTCCAACCTCTTCCTATTCACTATGTCCTTCCTTATTCTCCTCGCAATCCTCTTCTCCAGCCTTAATTCATGCATCTCCTCCCTTGTATCCATCTCTGACTCTGTCTCCTCCTCCGACACCTCCGGCAACTTTTGTCGGTACTCAGTGTTCACCGAGTCTTCAACTGCTGTTAGCAGTTGCCTCACCTGCCTGGTCTCCGCCAAAATCATCTTGAGGACACTCAAGACAGTGTCCTCCGACCCACTCTCCAACGGCATCTCCGACGCCTTTTTCTTCCCCTTATTCACCTTCACCGTTTTCCTCACCTCCTTCACCTCCGACTTTCCCTCCGACGCTCCGACCTCGCACTTCTTCTTGTCTTTGACACAACCCTTGCAGGACGACTTATTCCTAAAACAAAAGGTTAAAACAGAAAAAGACGAACCAAAGAAGAACTCACTCATTGTGTTCGCACTCGACGCCCTACACAATGCACCTATTGCAGGCGCTGACCCCGACCCCGACTCCCGACCCCTCTCCGACCATCGCCGACACCTCCTCCCCCTTCCTCTTCTTCGTCGCCCTCTTCTTCTTCTCCGCCTGCGGCACCCCCGACCCCTTGCTCAACGCGCCTTGCGCAGCGGCCACTTCATCGGCCCTCTTCTGAGCCACCAGCTCCGACGCCTGACATGTCTCCTCTGCTACCCGCATCTCCTCCGCTACCCGCATCTCCTCCGCCACCCGCGCCGCCTCCGCAGCCCTCTCTTCCTCCGCTCTCCACTCCTCCTCAGCCTTCTTGGCAGCCTCCTCCTCCGCCACTCGCTTCTTAGCCTCCACCTCCGCGAGTTTGGCCTGCAGCGCCTCCAATTCTTTTTGGAATTTGTTTCCCGACATTTTGAGGATTATTGGAAGAGTTTTTGAAGCGGAAAGATAATGGGGGGAACAAGAAGAAAGAACCACTCGGACGGTATTTTCAACCAATGCATCACATGACACAGTTCACGCGCACCGACCACCTAGGTCCTTAGGCCTCATGGGTTCGGCCCTAAGGGGGAAATACTGTTACATTCCAATCAGCTCCGATGATTTCTGACCAATTCCGACACCTCCAACACCTCCGACATTTTTGACTAATACTTATTATGCATACTTACTGTTATGAATCTTGTTACTACGTACATTACTTACATCCAACCATTTTACTTATGTTAAGCATCTCCGACAGCCACTCGTTATCCAACTCCGACAAAGCCACACATCCTCCGACATAGTATTTAAACTTATGTAGAACAAGCAAATGGAGAAGGCGATATCGTGTTTGTTTGAGAAATAGTTGTGTGCAAGTTTTTGACCATCGACAGTGACCTTGGTCTTGCACACGATCCAATAATGTTCACAGTCGAAGACATCGGAAATCGAATCATTACTAATTGGATATTGGTGGCGGTAGAGCATTTCCGTCAGAGACCGCAGATTTTCAAATAACTTCTTGAGGCACGGAATTAATGGAATGTAGCAGAAAACACGGCGAGATCAATGATTCCTGCCAGAAGAATAGTGATTTTCACCACAATATGGGCATTCACTGAGGTGGTCGTACACAGTGGTGTATGCAATACAGGAGTTGATGCAGCAATCAAACCACTGGGGCTCAATGCTGGAAAGGAAGGAAAGGCGATGTACTATGACATACTCAGAGGCTATATTGAGCTTATGTCAAAATGCAAAACACATTTGCTGAAACACAGTCCGTGGCATGTTTGAAACCATGCAAAGCTTGAATGCACGTATGTTGTCATGATCCTCCTCTGTGAGCTCAGAACCACCTACAGATTGGGTCAGACTGATTCATTCGAGAGGTGGGTGAAGACTGGAACACACGAGCCTGCCAAAGCTCAGCATATTGTTCAGCCGTGAACATGGCGTCAATCTCCTTCATTTTTTCTTCATCAAAAATGACGCCAAGTTCTTCGTCTTCATCAAACAGTCTCCAGTCATCAAACTCTGAATCCATTGAGTTCGAATCGCTGGCACATGCCGATTCTGACTCGCTATTGCACAAGTATGCATCAAAAAGAGCATGATCCGAGTCTGCAGATTCATCACTGAGTTTGTCCTTGTTGCTCCCTTCCGCTATATCCTCGAGTGCTTCCATCACTTCTTCTTCTTCAGAGTATGACTGGCTCTCCGAGTCCTCGATACCATTCCATTCCTCCTCCAGATATGTCAAGTTCAGGTCATCGAAGAGAATGTTTGTGAAGTCCGGATGGTGGTCGAGAAGAATTCCACCCACTCCCTCCATGTTCAACGTGCAGGCCTCATATGCCATTTCCTGATCTGCTAATAAGTAGGCACAATCCGACTCCATGGAGGAGTCTGAACTGAGATATGGTGTTCCCTGGCGTCGTCCTTGCCGCGGGGTTTGAAGGTCGAGGCTCGCAATTGACTCTGATGGAGCATATTCTTGATTGTGGACTTTGGCATAGTGTAAGCGCCTCGTCTATTGTGTAAGCTTTTTGTTGCATGTCGAGGTGCAGTGGCAATATTTCCTTTTGGGTACAGTACTTGCAATCACTGCTTTGCGATGCTTGTTAGTTCGACTAGGTGTCGGTTTGCGCCGTAATCGGTTTTGCCGAGGTGCGGATTTTGGTGTCATTGTAAGAGATTCCAAGATTCTGTTTGCAGCCTATTGAAATGGTATCAACACGTCAAAAAGTGAGAAATCCTAAGTAGGTTTGCATTACGGTGTGGCTTCGACGTGAGAGATCAAAGAATCACTGCATCCCACGAAGTTTAATTGACTGCTTTCCATGGAAATTGAATGACCACCTTACAGGCGGTTGGACTGACGACATGACAAAGGCAGTATTACCAGGAGGCTGTGATCTACACTGCCCAATACTCTATATTACTGCTTCGACAATAGATTATACTGTTTTTACTTTCCACAGTGACTGTCCCTCGGGCCCAACAGCCGCTCCTTACCCCCCCAACCACCGTCCTCGCGTCCAATGCCCTCGTGCCCAAATTAGTTTAATATAGTATAGTTTGTAGTCATTTTGTATTATATTAGTATAGTGAATCAAATCATTCAAAACCATCATCTACAACTAAAAGTGAACCAACCGAAAATTCCCCGAAAACAACCCTGAAAAACCAATCAGAAAAATCCCACATCAGCACCTGTTTTTGACCCACTTAACCCCATCCATCCACAGATTTTAGGCAAGATATCTGTTTTTTTTGGAACAGCAGGTTCTCGGTGGGTCCATCTGGGAAGGATCATGTAGGGGCTGGGTTTCACCTGATTTCCCCATCTGGAACCGTAATCCAATTTTGACTGGGCCCCACATGTTGTACTTATCTAGTGTTGCCGCGGTTCCGACTCCAGTTGGTTGGAAGCCGAAACCGCACCGCACAGAGCGGGAGCCGAGCCGAACCGTGAGGTTCGGAAGCTGTGGCTTGCGGGACCGTGGTTGAAGGCAGTTTCGGTGCGGCTGGCGGCTTGAGCCGGTACATTAAATCTTGTCGCAGTCCGTAAGAAAATTCTTTTATATAATAAGGTAGGGCGCGTCGCCTGTCTCTCCCTGTTGACCAGCATCAACATCGGCGGTGTCACCCACCCTTCCCACGTGCCTCCCACGCTCGCCATCTGCCCTATGCTGTTGCTAGCACATGTCCTATCCTTCTCGCGGCTCCCGTTTCCCGCTGTCTTCTGCACCTCTTCGAAACGGTGTCTCCTGGTGCACGTTACGCCGTTGCTCACGTGTCTTGTGGTGTTTCTCGCCGTTGCTGGTGCATTCTTGTGTCTGATGGTGTGTGTCTTGCCATTGTCGTGTGTCATCCTTTGGTTTGCCCCCGCCCCCATGCTTGGCGCGTGTCCGGTGTCGTTTCTCATGTGGGCCGCACCGTCTGGCGTATCCACCATCTCTCGTGCGTGTTACGCCGTTGCTCGCGTCCCTGGCCGTTGCTCTTGTGTCTGATGGTGCGTGTCTTGCTGTTGTCGCATGTCACCCCTCGGTTCTTGCACGCGCCCCGCTGTTCTCACGTGTTTTGTCAATTGTATGACGTGACGTGAGTGGGCCGATGCTTACCTATACGGGTCCCCGTGGCCCGGTTGTGAGCGGAGGCGTCAACGGACAGGGGAAGGGAGGGCCGGTGCCGTTTCTCGAGCGCCTCCCGCTGTTCTCACACATTTTGTCAGTGGTGTGATGTGGCATGAGTGGGCAGGTGCATACCTATGCTGGGCCTCAGTGGCTCCTTGTAACACCGTAGGTAGGAGGGATAGATGGAGCGGGGGGAGGAAGGAGGCATCGAGGGAGGAGTGGAGTGGAGGGAACTGATGGGAGGTAAGCAAGAACCTGACAGCAAGGCTCGGTTAATATATACTCGGCAGGTTCCGTGCCAGGG
>OY751486.1:1618833-1794348 GCA_963565915.1 Entoloma clypeatum | reverse complement strand
CCCTCATCCTCACTGCCCCTGACCACCTCCGACCACCTCCACGCTCTCCGCCGCCCGCGCGTACATCCACGGCTTCAAACACACATCAATGGTGCTTGCCCTCCTGCACGCCCTTGTTGCAGCCCGACCTCCAAGAGGCGCTGTGTGCCCTGAGCCTCTCGGCGCACGGGAAGAAGAGCTCAGAGCCGCTGCGGCAGCTGCAGGCAGAGGTGTGGGTGCAGTGCCTCGCGCCCGCACTCATCAATTTCGTAATTGAGCAAGAGGGCCATGTATTTCCTTTATTTTATCTCATGTTTTTCACAGAAATATATATGTTTGTGGGCATAACATACTATATTAGGAAGGAGGGGGTGGGGGGTCTAGCGAGGCCGAAAAAAAAGTCTGACATGTGTTGCTGTAGTCATGTTCCGACACCCCCGTGGAGAATTGATCACATCTATAAATAAGCCCCCATTCTAATCAGAGAGGAAATGAGGATCTTATACACAATATCAGCTGCAATATCTTCTGCTTATCTTCCTTATTTTTAGATAGATCTGATTGTAAATATAATCACAATATAAGCTAGGGTTAGATCTGAATGTTATTTTTAAAAAATCTCCATCATAATCAGTGGAGATATTGCAAAAGATAATGGAATTATATTAAAAATATAAGTTGCAATATATCCATCAGTGATAATCAAATTTTATTGTTAATTTATTCTCCTTATATTTCACATATTACCTGAGCTTATGGCAGCCAATGCCTGCGGTGTAAATTTCTATATTATCACAATGATACCAAGGGGGTGGTGAAATAGGAATCCCGTACCTGGGGTGGGAGAGGGGGGTCCCATCTGGGGAAAAAAAAAATTTGCACATCCGAAATTATGACATAATCCTACCAAAAACAGCAGTCCCACACAACCACCGAACCTTTGCCCAGCGTGCAGGTGGAAGGTGACCTGCCCGGCTCACCTTCTGATGGTTCTTTTGTGCTCCACCCTGCCAGCACCTTGTCAGACCCACACATGCATATCAAGGACCAGCTCCTTTGCGACGTCGCGCACGACAGCATCCCCTCGGGCAGGGTGAACACCCTCTCCAGCTCCCATGTCACAGACAACCCTGCCGGCACCTCATCAGAAGACCCACATGCACATGTTGGGGACCAGCGCCCTTGTGACATTGCACATGACCGAGGGTGGGACGGCCTTGACCCACAGCATCCCCTTGGGCGGGGTGAATGCAACACAGGAGGGGGGTCGTGTGCGCCGTCTGCAAGGAGTTGAGGATGGCAAATGGGTGTGATGGGGCTGGGTGTGGGTGGGGACTGGGACAGTGTGGAATGAGAGGTGGCCAGGCCATACATTTCTGCTCCCCATTGTGTGCTTAGGGTTTTTTTTGTTTTTCATGTCATTTATTCTTGGAAAAACATATATGTGTGAGTACAACATACTAAATTAGGAAGGAGGGGGTGGGGGTCCCTGGTGCCTGAAAAAAAAGTTTGACCCCCAGTATATTTTTTCTGTTCCGCCACCCCCTTGAATGATACTACTACACTACCTCAACTTGCATTTGCGACTGTCCTTTGGTCAAGGACTCTTCAAGTCGTGGTTATTCCTGTTGTGGTTGCTCTTGGCAACAATCACAATTGTTGAATCTTGAAAATCTTGATCAAACTCTTTTTGGTCATCAGCTCTGGGTTGTGGGTGATTGTGGATGGTTGTGGGTGATCGTATGATCATCAAAGATTGGAAAGAGTCAACTTGTAGGTTTTCTGATGTAGTGTTTGTGTGGGGAATACAAAGAGGATTTTCCTTGATAATCTGAAAGAAATACCTTAAGTATAACGAGTGCTTTACTGTCCCCCAAGGATTCCATAGTGGAATATGGGATTCCATGTGGAATATGGGATTCCATGTGGAATTTCAACCATCAGTAATGATCAATATTTAGTAGTAGAATGTTATATTGTCTATGTGGAATCCATGTGGAATAATCCATGTGGAATTTCCTTACACTGGTCCAAGGATTCCACATGGGTTTTGTATTTCAGATAATTCCATATGGATTCCATGTGGATTTGCATAACATTTACTATACCATTATTATTAATAGGTAATGTATTATAGAAAATACATCAAGGGATTGAACTATCCATTGGTAAGACCCCATCACTGCCCTCGACGACACTCAATGACATTTGACGATGTTCGACTATGTTCGGCAACTTCCGAACAGTTCAGCAAATTCCGAACATCGGTGTTGTCACATTGTGACTCCTGCTGACCTCTCTCTCTGCCCTCTCACCACCACAATCCTTGTGCATCTCCCCCCGCCGCTGCCACCACCGCCCATCCGTTACAACACCGCCGCCCAGTCGCCACCACCGGCCACACCCAGTAAGCCCAACCCATACCCCAGCCTACCCGCAACAACTGACCACCATCCAAGTACGCCGGCACCAGTGACAACACTGCATCGCCACCACCACGGCCACTGCCGCCACACCAGACCCCCGGTAAGCCCAACATACACCCCTGTTATGCTTAACAAACCGTTCCAAGGTTCGGGCAGAGTATGCAGGAAAGTGGAAAGGCGAAGAGCAATGTGATTGCTAAATCTAAGGAATCTACTACAGTACAGGAGGTTTATATAGGTACTGACTATAGGCGGTAGCAGATGAGTCAGTACTGCGGAAGGCAGTGCGCATGAGTAAGGCGACTGCGGAAGGCTATGTACAATAAGTAAGCTGACTGCGGAAAGCGAGTCAGCGCGGGAGCGAAGTATACTAAAGGGGCTGACGAAGTAAAGGTAGTGAGTCAGACTGGGAATCGAAGGTTGCGAAAGTAGACATTAGACATAGTAAGCTCGTAAGAGGGTGCCGAGCCGGGCCGATAAGTAAAAGTGATGACGTCGTCTGCATACCGTAGAGTCCGTAACATGTTCCCCTCTTCAAGCTCTGTGTCCTCACAGAGTCATTGTCCCCATCCCTCGTTGTTGCCGGGATCGGACCAGTTCGGACTCTCCTTGAGACTCCAATCATATATCAACTCCTCGTTGATGGCAACGGCGAGTTCGAGGCCTTTGATAGCCAGCCGAATACGTCGATTTTCGATCACGAGGGTGCTGGTGTAATTTCCGAGAATTTGTTTTTCCTCGGGACTTGGGGCGACGGGGAGGTTGGACAGCGAGTGAAGCCGGATATGCATCTGGTGATGAAGGAGGTCGGCAAGGGAAGTTTCGAGGGCATGGATTTGGTCTCTCATGGAGAGTGCTTCGTTCATGAGGGCGGCGATGGCGGGGTTGATGTCGGTGGTGGAGGTGGAGGTAACGGTGGTGTTGGACATGGCGGTGAGGATGGTTGAGAGATAGAAGAAGAAGGGGGAGGCTATATTGGGCAGGGAAAAGACTAGAGCGGGGAACTCGGTGTGTGGTTGACTGATGAGGTCGATACTGTCATGGATTTCGAACACTGTCTAGACGCGTTCTGCCGATGGAAATCACGGATCAAATCTTGAGCGTTCTGAACATTGGCTTGAGGTTCCCATGTGTTCTCTTCTGGGCCATATCCTTCCCACTGGACAAGGTACTGGATCTTTCCACGGAACTTTCAAGAGTCTAGGATTGTGGACACATGATACTCTTCTCGTCCTTCAACGATGATCGGATCAGGGGCTGGTTTCTTCTTCTGGATGGCGTACTTCGGGGTTTCGTAAGGTGACAACAGGGTCTCGTTGAACACAGGGTGAATCATTTTCCAAGTCTTCGGAAGATCAAGAAGGTACGCACTAGCCCCTTTCTTCTCTAGGACCTTGAATGGTCCATGTCGGAGTGCGTCAAGTTTCTTCGAGGGATGGTTAGTCCTGATGTTAGTCCCTTCCAGCCACACCTTGTCTCCAATGCGGTAGTTCCGAGACGGACTTCGTCGCGTATCAACTGTCTTCTTCATCTGATCCTGTGCCTGTTTCAGCACTGCATTGGCTTCTTCTTGTGCTTGTTTGAGTTTTTCCAAGAAGCTGTTGGCAGCCGGGTTGGTGTCTTCCAACACAAGTTCTCCCTTCCAAGGATGCATCATTGTACTGGAATTCAGCAATTGCGATCCACTCAGCCCAATCATCTTGTAGATGGTTGACAAAGTTTCGTAAGAACACTTCTGTTTCCTGATGCGATCGTTCGGCCTGTCCATCAGTCTGTGGATGGTATGCAGTGGACAGATTCCTTTTGATCCCTAACATGCGGCAAAGTATCTCCATGAACTTCGCAGCAAACTGTGGTCCCCTGTCACTGATGATCTTTTTGGGGATCCCATGAAGCTTCCATATCTGATCCCGATAGATCTTGGCTAATCCTTCAGCCGATAATTCCACGGTTGTCGGAATGAGATGGAGCATCTTCAAATGTCTATCCGTGATGACCAGAATCGCATTCTTTCCCTCGGACTCTGGTATCGGTCCCACGACGTCAATCCCTATGTCTTCCCATGGATGACTTGGTGCTGCATGGGGGTGTAGCGGAGCATGCCGTTTCTGTCTGTTGATCTTGTTGCGCTGACAGGTGTCGCAACCCTTTACATACTTCTTCACATCATGCAGGATGGTAGGCCACCAGTAGGTGCGAGTGAGGAGTTCGTGTGTTCGATACTGTCCTGGATGTCCAGCCACTGGTGCATCGTGTGACTCAAACATCAATTCTTGACGCAGTTGTGGGTCCGGTGGAACATAGACTCGTTCGCCTGCATATGTGATGCCGTTTTCCTGTTGATACCAATGAGGGTTCTTCTTCAGACCCTGGGCTACTTCTGTCTCCATGCGGTTTGAACCCTTGATGCGTGTGATCCACGGATTTTCGATGGTTGTGACGTTTCCAATCTTGATGGAATCAGATGTTTCACCCCCTTCAAAGAATTGTTCCTCTGTGAACATCTCCATTTGTACCACATCTTCTGATTCCAATCGTTTCAAGAATAGTCCCTCCTTGAGCATTTGGTCACTGTCTTGCGGTTCGAGTTCCGTTTCATACCAGGGTAAGCGTGACAGGATGTCTGCTTTTGCATTTGTCTTGCCAGGCACATGCCGTAATTCGAAGTCATAGTCTTGTAACTTCATCTTCCAGCGCCTTTGTCGTTGATTTAGGTCCTGAGAACGGCGGAAATACTCCAGGTTCTTGTGATCAGTTAAGATCTCAAAGCGTTCCCTGGCTTTGAGTAGATAGTGTCTCCAATCTTTCAGTGCTTCCATGACTGCCAAGAGCTCTTTGTTGTATATCTCGTAATTTTGTTCGGCCGTGGACATGGTCCGCGACAAGAACGCGATAGGATGCCATTTGTCATCCTGTTTTTGAGAGAGTACAGCCCCAATTGCATAGCCCGATGCATCGGTTTCGACCCTGAACTGTCCATCTGGTTTTGGTAATGCCAAGACTGGTGCTGATGTGATCGCCTGTATGAGACCTTCAAATGCCTTTTGTTCTGTTGGTCCCCAAGTAAACGCAGTGCCGCCTGTGAGCGCGGTAAGTGGTTTCGCGATGTTTGAGTATCCTTCAATGAAGCGCCGATAGAAGTTAGCAAACCCAAGGAACTTCTGGACTTTCTTTTTTGATGTGGGTGCTCGCCAGTTTCGGATCGTGTCCACCTTCTCGGTTTCCATCTCGACACGTCCTTCACCAACGACATATCACCCCCTTCCCACCCGGCAACTCCCTCCCCACCGGTACCCCATTCCAAACCCACACCCCCTGCCCAGCCGGCACCCTCCTCAAAACTGGCTGGACCGGCATGCAAGGCCATGCCCCATCATCGCAGACACACAAATGGTAGGTGGCAGCTTGACCAGATCGGATGAGAAATACAGGCTTAAGGGCCGGTCGAAGGTCAAGGGAAAGGAACAGGCACGCAAGGGTATGGATGGGGAACAGGGGAAGGGGAAGGGGAAGCAATGGGCACGTAGCCCGACTGACGAGGAGATGGATGTGGATGAACCGCAGGATCCAGCCCTGGAGACGTCAAAAGGGCCTCTCCCACCTCCCTCCAAGAAACCTCGTCAACGTCGCCGCGAGCCGAAAACCACGGGCGAGCTGCATGATGAGCCATGTGAGCCATGCCAGAAGATGAACAACACTTGCCAGAAGGAAGTTGGGGGTGGGGCTTGTGTGCGGTGTGCAAGGCTCAAGGAAAGGTGCATGTATAGCAGGCCCAAGGGAGGTGTGTTTCCGAAGCAACAGGAACACATGAGGTTGTTTCGCAAGGTGGACCGTGAAAGGCTCCATGAGGAGTTCAAGGAGGAAATGCAGAAGCGGGGGAAGAAGAAGGGGACCACCATGTACGTTGAGATGAGCGATGCCGATTGCGTGGGGGGAACAGGGTCAGAACTGGTACCACAACCGGCAGCAAAGCGGTACCACCAGCAGCAAAGCCGGTACCATCACCGGCACCCACCCCTCGTTCACAGGGCCAATGAGTAGAATTGCTAGAGACGCTCGAGGCGGCAGGTGAGTGGTCCCAGCCTCCATGATGACAAGATCAAGGACTTACATTGCTCGGGTTGAGAGCTATCTTGAAGACCTCAACGGATGAGCCGGTGGATTTTGAAGAGAGTCAGAACAGGCCCTCCATGCCAACCAGGTGAGGATGGACACTGTGGGTGAACGGCTTGCCACATATGACCAGAAGATGGTGGCCATCACAACAAAGCTGCAAACCATCTTTTCTTGGGCGGAAACACAGTTCACGGCCCAGGAGGTGACCGTCCTTGAATGGCTAGAGGCTGTGGAGGCGGGTATCGACCGGCTCACAAGGACAATGTTGGGCGTCTGCGAGTACTTGGGCCTGCCTGCCGACTTTGCTGATGAAGATCTTCCACAAGCAACACAGCTCACTTGGCTCAGGTGGACGAAAGCTGAGACACCCCCCAACCCGCCTGCTGGTCCCGTCAAGCACGGCCCTTCCGCCTCACCACCGGGGACCCCGCAATCCCCGCCATTGGCCCCCTTCCGACCCGGTCCTTCCCCCTCGACACCCCTCCAAGAGGCCTCTGCGGTGCGCCATCTCTCACCCAGAATACCGGACACGATGGCAAACCCCACACTGTGCCAAATGGATCAGTCGGATTCTTCTTTGAGTGAGGACTTAGAGGGAGCTTCTGTGGGGGAAGGGAACAGGAAATCCCAGGCCATGTTGAAGCCGGCAACATGGACACCGTCCCCGGCAACCTTCACTGCACAAGATGCCCCGGCACAAGCAGACAATGTGTTGCCACTTGAACCGGCACAGGAGCACCCCGAGCCCCAGGCCGATGTTGAGAAGCCACTTGGAGCAGCAGGCGACGATAACTGGGCAGTGGACACCAACCCAGTTGCCAGTCCACCTGGACCGGCAGAGGGCGTCAACCCGGTCTGCTCAACTGTCCTCACCACCTCTGCTTCACCGGCACAGAAGGACCTAGAGCCGCAGGCCGATGTTGAGCGGGACCTTGGTTTGGGGGGCGATGTGCACCCAATGCCTGATGCAGACCTGATTGCTGGTCTACCTGGACCGGCACCACAACCGGCACAAGACGTTGACCCGGTCCCCTCCACTGTCCCCACCGCCCCAATGGTCGAGCCGCCCCCACACCTGGCCGTGCAGCTCATACCTGCCACCCCGCTGAACTTGCAGGAAACCGTAGCCACCCATGTCACCCTTGTCATGCCAGAAGCAGGAAAGCCGACCCGAAGTCCAACCCCAGCACCATCGCTGGTCCCCTACCCAAACACAAGGTCGAACTCATGAGGTACGACACCACAGCCGGCAGAGCTCGCTGTGCCGGTCCTGCCATACCCGCACACACGTAGCCGGTCCGGTTCGGCCTCACCTTCGATTCCGTCTGACGCCATGGACATTGACAAACCCACAAGGGGTAAGAAGCAAAAGGCTACCGGTGATGACGAGAAACGTGGGTGCCCTAAGGCACAGAGGTAATTGCTGGTCACTCCTTTAGCTGCGGACTTTTTTTTGTATATATATTATATATGAACTTGGAACCCTTTATGGGTTCAAAATATTTATATTCTCATTTCTGGGAAATTACAGGAACGTGAGAACCAATGAGATATTCGGTTAGTGTTTATGCCTCGCACTTCGACGACGTGCTGGCTTATTGACAAGTTTTTCTGCCTCCTCACGTGCCAACTGATCAGCTGTTTTCATCCGACGTTGCCGGTTTACCGGCATGTGTTGATGACCTCAAAGACACCAGTTGATGAACACCTCCCTTGCAAGTTGCAGGACTTACCTGTATCATGTTCCCCCCCTCCCTCAATCAGGGTGGGATCAATCAAGAATTGTTCCGATGGACCGGCCACACTGCTTGATGAGCCAACCGGCACCGGCAAAAGGAGTAAGGACGTGACTGGCACTGCATATTGAGGATCCCCCTCGTTTGGTCCATTGACCGGAGGTACAGGGGATATTCCCTGAGCTATGAGGGCATCCATTTGTTGTTGATTGATGACAATTAAGTCTGGATGTGATGAGGGATTACCGGCATCTGTGCTGGTGCCAGTCACTGGCACCCAAGTATTGTGACTGGCATCTGACGCCCTGCTATTTTGGGCCACCAGCGCAACACGAGTATTGTTCTGCTGTTGACTGGTGACAGTCGAGTCTGGGTGTGATGAGGCATTCCCGGCATCTGTGCCAGTGCCGGTCACCGGCGCAATACCAGGATTCTGACCGGCATTTGTTTCCCTGCTGGTGCCGCTCGCCGGCACACCACTCTCAGGATACACCGCTGCGCAATAATTGTGGTCCTTGTCCTGGTACTGGTAGAAGCGAAAGGCATTTTCAGGACCATGCTCATCTTGCCGGTCCTTCACGTGAGCAAAGAATTCTTGGATCTCCTGCTTCTTGAGGTTACAAGGATCTCGGATGTTGAAGTCCGGGGGTAGATACTCGGGTGTGACAAATTGGGATGTTTCTGTCGCCAGAGTGCTAAATGGCACATGGTTCTTGCGATTACCTGAGGCCAGCTCTGTTCTCACTCATCAGGAGGCCACGAAGATCGAACATGAGTGAAAGTCATACTGTAGTGCTTGCTGAAATACTGTAGCTTCTCATGAGATCCTCAAGCTCTTCCTTCTTCCAGTTTTCCAATGATATATCGGGTACCCGAGGGAATCCATTGGACGTGATATCAATTCCCGGCATTGCAGATGCATCGGGCATCTTTGTCCAGTGGTCGAAGATGTCAGGGAGTATGTTGAATTTGAAAACATGTCCCCGGAGTTTGGAGGTGGTTTGCGATCGGTATTGATCTTTGTGAACATCGATCACAGCACGCTCGGCTCATGTGTATTGGCAGTCTTGTCTGGTCTTCTTCACTTTCTTGATTGGCATCATTGTGGTGGGATGAGATATTGGCAATGACATCCAAAATCCCATTATCTACAGTGTTGTTGCGATCTGGAACATGAGGCTGGAACGGGGAATATTTGATCAAACAAGGACACTTTCTTCCTTAATCCATCACAGATGAACAACAACACTCCTACAATTCCAATGCACTCAAGAAAACGTAAACGGGAAAAGGGCAAGGCCATGTTAGTTGAAGGTGATGATGAGGCAATCAACATCGTGACATTCAAAGAGGTTAGGACAAACACCTGGACAGGGACAATCATACGAAGGATTGAAGTACCACTCAGGCCAATGGCACAAGGTAGCCAAGAAGGAACAACAACAGAGGTCGAGGTCGTTCCGAATGATAATCTTGATGGAGTGAACCTTGATGGAGTTAGTATTGGCATGTATAGCAATGATGATGGAGACCAACCCATTGTTGCTTGTGCAAAAAACAAGGTCATTTGAAATTCATGTCATGCTTAATATTGATTAATGACTATCTCATAGCAACCAATGTGGATGCAGGAGTTTGTCAACCATGCAGAAAGTCTGTTAGCAGCCCTGCTTGCACGCGAGGCATTGCCAAGCAATGGAATTTGCATGGGTTGTGTTGGGCGGAAACAAGGAATATGGAGGTGCAAGGACTGCACATCCTCACCACTTCTGTGTCGCTGCTGCATGCGCCACTCACATTGTGATAATCCGCTACATCGTATCGAATGCTGGACAGGTACCTTCTTCCGCTCGGCAGACCTCTGGGAGGTTGGTGTATATATTCTCGTGCAACATCATCTAGACACATCCCTTTGCCGATCTCTCACCTTCCAGAAAGACATTTTGGAGACCTTGCAATTGGTCAGGGACAAGGAGGAACAGGTCAGGCTGTGTATGGCATTGCAGACCGGCAGCTTTGCACGACCAGCAACACAAGGAGCCGACAGCTTTACATCTAGGACAGGGCCCACTGATGACGAAGATGACAAGGAATCAGACGGATCCAATGAAGAAGACAAGTCAGATTTGGAACCTCTCTATGGCTACCTGTCGAGTGCGACCGGTAGTGCCGATGGAAATGCCGGTATGGGTGCCGGTTCTACAGACTCAACACATTCCGCCCCAAGGCAGGACACCCTCAATAACCATTATGTCCAGATTATGCATATAAACGGAATCCATCACATTGCCCTGGTGACCTGTTTGTGCCATGGAACTGATGGCATTCACACAGATCTCATGTACTGCCGGTTGGTACTGGCGACATTTTCATGCTATTGAACACTATTTACCGTTGCAGTGTTGGACGACTACCGCATTTCTAATTTGGAATGCAAAGCTTCTGCCTATCAATATTTTCAGAAGCTTCGGCGGCTAACATTTCCAACGGCACCGGCAAAAACACTGAACCTGTACCAGGAGCTTTTGCGAATGTCTCAACTGTGGCGGTGGTTGAAGAACAAGAAGTGGGCCGGGCATGGCCACAGGTCTGGCGATTTCCATCAGTCGGGACCAGGAGTAGTGTTCGAAAGTCCAGTTAAAAAAAAGAAATTAACCACTAACCAGACCAAACCAAACCAGTGGTTTGGTTAACCGACTGGTTTGAGTTAATTAGATTTAGACATACCACTGGTTTAAGTTAATCACTTTGGGAAAAATAAATTAACCAGGTTTAACCGGTTTAAACCACTGACCTTCATACAAGCAAGGGGGTCTCTCACTCACACGAAAATGACAGAAAAGGAGACAAGACCAATGGGAGCCTGGTCCCACCAGTCTTGCCAATCTTACATTATAGAACTATGAGTCTAACTACAGTAAATACTAAAAAAAAGCCCGCGTCTAACTACATTAAATACTAAAAAAAAATCCAAGGTGATTTGCGCGAGCGTGGACAGCGTTGGGCGCAAGTGAGGCCATTGGGCGTGAGTGCAGGTTATTGGACGTGGGTTGGGGGCCATTTGGCATTTGTCGAGGCCGTTGGACAGGAGAGACGGGCAATTGGGCGCACGTGGACGGCATTGGGCGTTGGGCATGAGTGCAGGTCATTGGACGTGAGTCGGAGGGCCGTTGGGCACGAGAGACGGGTGTTGTGGATGGGTGGAAACTGTTGGGCGTGAGTCGAGGCCGTTGGGCACAAAAAACGGCCGTTGGCGCGAGAAACAGGTGAGGGACGCATTGGGGGGTGAAAGGAGGCCGTTGGACGCAAGTGGGGGCCGTTCGGCACGAGAGTGGGCCGTTGGAGGCCATTGGGCTCGAGAGATGGGCTTGGGACGCCATTGGGGGCCACAGGAGGGGGTTGGACGCGAGTGGGGGCCCTTCGGTGGGAGAGGGGGCATTGGGCGCGAGGAGGGGCCATTCAGCACGAAGGGAGGCCGTTGGCCACAAGTTGGGGTCGTTGGGCGCTAGAGGGGGCCATTCGGCGCGAGAGGAGGCCGTTGGGCGCGAAGCGAGGACGTTGGAGGACGTTGGGCACGAGTTGGGGTCATTGGATGCTAGAGGGGGGCATTGGGCGCAAGGAGGGGCCATTGGGCATTAGAGAGGCCGTTGGGCGCTTGAGGCGGCTGAGTGGTGGCCATTGGGCACAGATGGTGGCCAGATGGAGTGGAGGTGGGGGAAAACAAGAGTGTGGGAAGCTTTGGCTGGTGTCGAGTGTTCGAATTCCGGCAATTGCCGAGCGATGCGCGTTGTTGAAAATCGCGCCCTCAATGTCCAAACTGTGGCACCAAAAGCACCAAAAATAGTTCTTAAGTTATATAAAGAGTTAGATACATGAGCTTTGTATGGTAGAAAGTCTGTACACCACAATGATGCATCAAAATACAATGTAAATTGTGATCAACAGTGCATCATGGGTTTTCTCAAACACAAAAACCAGCATTTTCTTACTTCCTCCTTTCCACAAGCACTTTCAACTACCTGTAATATATATATACTATTGAACCATTGTATGTAAACCTATTGAGACCATTCAAATAAGTTTCAAGGACTTAACAATGTGAATATGAGCAAAATAGTTCGAAAATTTGACCAAAATTTTTTATTTCAGCTTTGGATTCTCCACATTCAGGGGATCCCATCACACATTGGTTTTTCAAATTTGGTTCATTCCTTGGGGAGATATACCACTTTTTCTGAAATCTCCACATTTCATTATTTCTATCTTATCTGGACTTCCAAAAATTATACACAGTGTCTCAGAAGGTGAATACATATCCCATATATAGTTCTATTACTTCAAACTATTATTAGATCATGAGAAAGGCACCCCGCGCGCCTGCGCGATGCATTTTGCGCATTGTTTACTATTATTTGGTCAGAGCACGGCACCTCTATAACTCAAAATCCGTGGCAAAGTTTCATAAAATAAATACATACTTGATGATATATGGTCCCCTCCTACCTAATTGATATAGTAGAAACCCTTACTTGTTCCTGTGTGGATATAATAAGCAGATGTGCGATGTTTTTGAGGATTTGTTTACATGTATTTGACACATTTGATGCGCGCATGATGCGTGTCATCCAATGTCGAAACGACGCATCCACCCACTGCTGACTCTGCAATGAGGGCACACATGCCAAAAATCATGTGTTTGGATGGTTTAATCATGTGTGAACCTATGTCAACAGCAAATTAACTAAGTAACATGGCTCTGGTGGACAATTTGTGATATTTGTATGGTTTAACTGAGTTTAACCAACAAATTAACCAAAGCAATGAAAAATTAACTGGTTAATGATGGTTTGGTCTGGTTTAGATTTTTTTCTGAAAATTTCTTAACCAGTTAAGGTTTAGGTTAATGGATTTGGGGTCAATTAACCAAACCAAACCCAACTTTCGAACACTAACCAGGAGAGCTTGCGAATTTCTGTGCGGTGTGCCCTCAGCCTGGGATCAATCTGCCAGCAAACTGGAGAGATGACCCCAATAAATGGGTGTACTGACACTTTTTTGTCGCGGATGGTAACTTCAAGGCAGATCATGTCCGGCAAAAAAACACATCCGATATTTGGCTCTCTGAGGGTGCTGGCATGATCGCACGATGTGAAGAGTATCAAGAATTCATGGAAACAGCAACAGAGCATCTGACAGTGAGTCCCCAATGTGTGTGATGCTGGTGTTGATTGATGGGACCAGCACTTGGCAGAAAGCGCCTTGTGAAAATCGCTTTCGTGCCATCAAGCTCGCAATGCTTGGATCCAAAGTGTGTGACAATGCCGAGTTCGTTATGCTGGAAACACTGCAACAAACAGTTTCCGGTATTGCAGGGGGTTTCAATACCACAAGAGATGATGATGAGCCATCAGCCTTCGACAACCTTGATGAGGATGATGAGCCGGCACAAAGTCACACAGCACCGGCTTTTGGGGAACCGGCATCTTCCTCAGACATGGTGCCGGTTCAGTCTCGACCGCTGCCCATGCCATCCACATCTGACGTTCCACATCCGCCGCATTGTGCTTTGGAGCTCACTCTCAGGAGGTGGCAAGCAGTCCAACATCTCAATGCTTTACAAGAGGCTATTGCCGAGAAGTCGTTTCAATATTCCCATGTCATAAGAGTGGCCCCATGAAAGAGTGTTCGCAGCAGGGCTCGCTCAACCATATCTAATCTCAACAATTGAATAACCCTTCATTGCCGGGCATACACTAAATGCCAGGTGGCGATGGTCCGCCTGGATGCCGGTCCCGTCATCCTCTCCATGTTCCGTGTTTTATCAAAACAGGATGTCAAATCAAGCACGGCCCTATTGAATCCTAACACTCCTGGGTCCTCAACCCTCCGGCTGTCATGGATATGGCAGACTGGGCAGCCTACGAACCAAACCACCCCACAGGCATTGCAAGAATGTGCGTGTTAACCTATTGTTGACCGTTGAGTATCATGACACTTTCCAGTCCGACGTGTGCACTGGTTACGTGGCCGGGCCCAGAAACTTTGTTCGGAAGAGGAAACCATTCTTGTTGGATATGAAATGCAGTGGACCGTCAGGTATTTTCTGTTCAAGGCCAGTTGGTGGAATGAGCGGAAGGAGGAGAATGTGTCCCACGCAGGACCAGCAGCATATGCTTGCAGGAAGTCAGCAATGTGGCATACCCTGGCTGCTGACGCTGACAGAGCATTTGCTCTGGTTGATAGATCATACACCACCCAGTTGATTTGACATCCCTGTCCAGTTGTATGTAACACATAAATTTACAGACGATATATGCCACAGTATCCATCCGGCACCAGAAACCGGTATGATGGACTCAACCGGCATCTGTTCTCCAACCGGCACTAGCAACCAGCACCGCGGACTCTACCGGCTTCATGTCCCCATCAATGTAAATGACCTGCACCACCGACACAACCGGCACATTGCGTTCTACCAGCAACCTTTTCCCGGCAACCTCTGACCGGCACCAGAAACCAGTAAGATGGACTCAACCGGCATCTGCTCTCCAACCGACTAGCAACCGGCACCCGGGACTCTACCAGCATCATGTCCCCATCAATGTAAATGACCACCTGATAAGGCTGCGATGCGTCTAGGCCTAAAATCTGCGCATTTTGCACCCTTTCACACTATCTCTAAGGGATATAGAGAGTCCTAGATGAGCTCCGATTCTGAGGACTTAGTGGCGACGTTAGAGAGAGACCAGTGACCCTGGCAATGTAGGACATAGCGCTGGTCACCACTATGGGCTTAGCTATGATACTCGAGAGCTATGGGATCGTCTTGCGACGAAGTGTGAAACAAGGAGATGGGTTATATTGGAGTTATCGATGACACTAGCACTGTCTACCATATGTCGGGGCTTGACCGGAGACATTCTCGCGAGAGGTTTGGTCAACGTGCGCCGTGCTTCACGTCCAAATCGTCCATATTGGGAATATTGAAATGACATTGGATGACACAGACTGAGATCAGATTTGATACATCACGATCAACGTGACCTTATGGCGAGCATTGATAGAGATCGAATCTGATGGGTGGCTTACCAAGGCGACCCTTAATTGATGCAGCTGATACCTCGTGGTAACTCGTCGGCATTGTCCCGGGCGCATCGCAAAACCAAGATATTGAAATAGTGGTCTCTCCAGTGTGGCAGGGGTTCATATATGGACAAAGGGCATATCTGTGGCGTTGTCTACCACATGGGCGCATCAAAACGACTTTAGCGGAGCCTTAGCGGTACAATATAGCCTTCTGTATCCTGGCTCTAGCCACAAGAATTGAATCATTTATAGCCACTGGTGGCTAGAGCCATAACTCATATCACACAGGCAATAACCCTGCCTGTTGCTTTAGCCATGTGTGTAATTGTGTTTATATGAACAAATAATGAAATAAAACATTATTAATTTGGTAACTACGAATAATACAGGTGCATCCCGCCGTTACAGAGCGTCCCCCGTCGTGCCAGCGCACATCCCGCCTTTCCCGCGTGGATCCACGCGCCCCCACCCCTGCTGCTTGCTCGAGTGTCCCGCCGCTCTCACGTGTCCTGCGCCATTCATTGCGTGCCTCGCCATTTCTTGCGCACCTCCCGCCGTTGCCGTGTGTCCTGTCCTGTTTCTAGCGTGTCCCGCGGTTCTGACACATCCGCGCTGTTGCTCGCGCGTGTCCTGTCCCGTTCGTTGTGTGTTGCACACATGCCCCGCCGCCTCTGCGCTGTTTCTCGCGTCTCCCGCCATTCCTCCCGTGTCTCCCACCTTGGCCGTGTTGTTTCTCGGGTTTCCTGCCATGCTCGCATGTTCTGCGCGGTTTCTCGAGCGCCGCCCACCGTTCCCGTGTCGTTGCTGGGATGTCTCTCGCCGTTTTTGGCGCGTCAGTGGTCGGAGGTGACGGGAAAGGTGGGGTGCTTACCAATACGGGGGCTCCGTGGACCTCGCATGAAGGGGGGGGGAGGAGGGAGGGACGGAGGAACATGTCCCGTGCCCCTGATCACGTGCCCCGCCGTTCTCACATGTTGTGCGCTGTTCATCGTGTGTTGCTTGTGTGCCCCGCCGTTCCTGCGCCGTTTCTCACGTGTCCGGCCGTTCCTCCCGTGTATCTGGTCTTTTCTGCGTGCCCTGTGCGACTTCTCGCACGCCTGGCGCCATTCCCGCGTGATTTGCTCCCCGCGCGCCGCTCGTCGTGTGTTGCTTGCGTGTCCTGCCGTTCCTGTGCATCCCGCCGTATCGTGTGTATCCTGCCGTTCTTGCATGCATCCCGCTGTTCTTGCGTGCATCCCGCCTTTCCCGCGTGTCATGTGCCGCTTCTCACGTGTCCCATACCGCCAGGCGCGCGCCTCCCGCCGTTCCCGTGTGTCCTGCCATTCGTTGCGCATGTCCTGTCTCGTTCGTCGCGTGTCCCGCCGTTCCTGTGTCTCCCGTGTCATTTCTCGGGTCTCCCGCCATTCCTCCTGTGTCTCCTGCCATTCCTCCTGCGTCTCTCGCCTTTCCACGTGTCCTGTGCCGTTTCCCACGTCGTTTTCCGTGTGTTTCGTCAGAGGTCTGGGGTAACGTAAAAGGTGGGGTGCTTACATACACGGCGGCTCTGTGGCCCACGGTGAACGGAGGAGGGAGGAGGGAGGGATGGAGGACGAGGTGATGTGGGAAAAACAAGAAGACATGACGGGACTTGTGACTATTGTTCAACTTTCGGCTGTTGCCGGGTTCGGCAAGCTCCGACGTTTCATCATGAGTGCCTGGGCCAGGAACATGCTAGCTATATATCAATAGCCTAAACTTGCCACGTCAAGTTCTTGTCCCCACATCACCTCCTTCCACTCCCTCCGGGGGAGGCAGGAGGCATGTGAGAAGCGGCACAGGACACGCGGGAAAGGCGGGATGCACCCAGGAACAACAGGATGCACGTGGGAACAGCGGGGTGTGCGCAGGAACGGCGGGTTGCACGCTAGCAAGGCGGGGGACGTGCTGTAATGGCATGGTGCACCTGTATTATTAGTAGTTACTGAATTAATAATGATTTATTTCATTATTTGTTCACATAAACACACTTACACCCATGGCTAGAGCCACAGGCAGGGTTACTGACTGTATGATATGAGTTGTGGCTCTAGCCACTGGTGGCTAGCATCGGGGATAAATGCTTCAATTCTTGTGGCTAGTACCAGACACTTAGGCTTTTGTATGCACCTAAGGGTTTATCTAAATGACCTCGGATGATACAGACCGAGATCGGGTTTGATATGTCGCGATCAACATGACCTTATGGTGAACTTTGATAGAGATCGAATCTGATGGGTGGCTTACCGAGGCGACCCTTAGTTGATGCAGCTGATACCTCACAGTAACTAGTCGGCATCGTCCCAGGTACATTGCAAAACCAAGATATTGAAATAGTGGCCTCTCCAGTGTGGCAGAGGTTCGGATATGGAAAAGGGGCGTACCTGTGGCGTTGTCTACCACATGGGCGCATCAAAACAACTTTAGCGAAGGTCACTTGACTGGATACCATTTATCGATACCACATGCAACCTTTTTCTATATTTATTGCTGCTCATGTATAAAATCTCGTAGTTTTGTGGTAGATAGGTTAGGTTAGATTGTGCCCCAGAATTGATAGCATTTGTCTTGTGCATCTGTCATCGTTCACGAGTATCATTGAAGCCTCGAGATCGTTTGGTTTGCATCGGAAGTCAGTCGCAATTGTGTTTTGTGTGTTTGAGAACTTGTCAATCGTCAAATTGTGTTATCTATCAGTCGTATTGGTCATTGTCGTGTTTGTATTCGGTCGAGATCGTGTTCGCGAAGTCTTGTTGGTTTGGAAATCACAAACCTCGGTTCATTATCTATTGAGAACTATCTCTAAGTCTTGTTCGAGACTTATTGAGCCATTGCTAAACGAGTTATTCAATTGTTGTTTGGAAGAGTCACATCCTGAGTGATCCCACTCATCACCCTGAACTATATCGATTGAGAAGTACGCATCGCGAGACTTGTTTGGTCTTTGTTGTTGTGTTTGGTGTTTGTGTGTGTGATAGAGATATCGCTCGCGCTCATCCCCAGACTCACTTCCTTCGTTTCACCGCAACACCGACACAAGCGGCAGATTGTGTTCTACCGGCAACCTTTGGCCGGCAACCTCTGGCCGGCAACGGGTTGGTGTTAACTTTAGTAAACAGAAAATTTTCATGATCACGTGATTTATCAACTTGATCTCCAACCACGACATTATTATTATTGTGCTATTCATCATGTCCTCCACCCCAACCTGCACTCCTTCTATTGTGGACCCACAAGAGATTGTGTCATATTGCGAGTCGCATTTTTGTGCCATGCTCAATGCCATGACAGGGACCAAAGAAGAATGGATCCCCCAACTCATGCGACATGAGCTTGTGACTGTCACACCCACTGCATCACGATAAACACATGCTAATAAGATTGCCTCGTAGATGTTTTCGTTACAATTCGTTGGTATTGCTGTGGCATCTGGCCTAGCAGTAGGTGTGCTGGTCATTACCTGGCATCTGTCCCGGAACTGGCTGGAGACTCCCAATGCACCACCTCTCACCTTGGACTTGTTGCTCACCCTGGATGCCAGCTCACACCCCAGCCATCTGACTGGCATGATCGAGAGCTATCTCTGTGATTGGTGGACAAGTGACTCACCTGCGCAAGCCGATCAAGTCCTCAACATGGAACGGCTGCCTGACTGCTTGGCGCATTATCGTGTTGTATCCCAATCAAACCTCCGGCCACCACATGCATTCACAGGTAGCGGTGAATATCCGGTACAGCTTCCTCTCAGTCCGATGCCTGAGGTTGACCTCGCTTGCAACGAGTGTCGGTTGTATCGCGATGCTGCGATAAGTGCTCTCAGACACCTGCATGCACTGCGCCGGAATGTTCAGGCAAAGGAGGCCGCAGGCGAGAACCGGCACCTTCGAACGTCACAGCGTACCTCGGCCTTCTACAGGTTGTATGAAGCCGCTCTTCTAAAAGAAGAAACGGACACGGCTACCAGATTCATCGCCTCCGGTATGGTATCCTGACCGGGTCCTGTATCAATACCGGCACCGGCACCGGCACCACTACCACCACCAGCACCACTGCCCTCTTCCTCACATCAGCTGCGTGCACAAAGGGCTGCCCCTCGGCCTATCATGCCTTCGCAACCTAAAGGGACCATCCCGAAGAATCTGAGTAGGGCCAAGCTGGCCAAGATCTTGAGTCAACATGCCGATGCCAAACATCAACGTCTCGTCTCACACCCATCATTGAAGTGGACATGGGGAACAGACCTCGAACCGGACAACATCCGGCAATTGTTCCGTGCAGCTGACAGGGACCCCCAACGACACCCTCAACGTGGCAGAAAACACCTGCTGCCCCACACGGGCTATGATGAATCATTGCCGGACGGGAAGGCTGTTGGTGAGTACTCAGAGGGGCCAGGCCCAAGCAGCGTTGGCGCCTTGCAGTACTCCCAAGTGGAAGACGATGGCATGGTCCCAGAGCTTGCACCTGGAGATTTTCCACTGCACTTCTGTGAGTTCCCCCTCAGCGAGCCTTACAGTTGCACACTGCCAGGAGAATTGCCAAGGGGAGGGAACACCAACATGCCAGTGCCACTAAATTGTGGCGTAACTATGTCTCCCCGTCCCAGTGAGGCTCGTCCCGTGTCTGCATCTGCTGGTCCCAGGGAAAAACTTTGGCACATGCAAAATTTGAAAACATTTGATTTGGCACATGCAAAATATGTTTTGAAAACAATTGACAAAATAATCATTTGGCAGAACACATGGCAAATGCAAAACCAAAACATTCTTAATGCCTAAATGAAATGTGAAAAATACAAATTTCCCATTACTTTCTCTTTCAACTTTTGTCCAGAGAAATATGTTTTTTCCCCTCAGCAAAATATCTTATTACTTAGATGCCAAATTCTTATAGCCAAATTCAAAGTATTGCATTATTTTTTGGTGCAAAGAAAGGTTTTCTTTCTGTGCAGCCAAAGTCTTGTTCACAAAATTTTACTTTACAAACCCTTTCTCATTATCATTTGCAGAGGCCAAAGTTTGCATTTTGTCTTGTGCCACAGCACCAGGGTCCTATCGCCTCCAAGTACCAGACCACATGCCCCTGCCCCCCACTTGGCAACAGCCCATGGTGCCGGTCTGCTGCAGAGGGCAAGTGGTGCCGGTTATATTGAAGGTGCTGGTGGTGCCGGTCACATCGAAGGTGCCAGTGGTGCCGATCCCATTCCACATGCCGGTGAACATGGTTATCCCACCATCACCACCAGGGTCCTATCGCCTCCCAGTGCTACACCACATGCCCCTGCCCCCCACTCGCCAACCCCTGCTGAAAGTGATAGATCACACTCCGTTGCAGCTCAAGATGTGCTTCGTGCCTTCATGGCTGATGACGAGCAATCATCATTGTCATCATCATCATCATCATCCTCAATCTCTGCTCGCAATATCCGTCTTGCTTTGATGGATAATGATTCTGACAGAGAATCATCAGCCTCGTCATCCATCTCCCCATGTGATGCTCACCATGCCCTGATGGATGCAGACAAATCTGATGAAGCCGACTTCTCATCATCATCAGTTGCTGCTCGTGATGCACATTGCGCACTACTCTCTGATGATTCTGATGGTGAAGTTGACTCTAATCAATTGGCCCAAGCAAATAATGAGGTACTCGGTGCTCGATCTCGGTTCACATTTGCAGACTTTCAACATTATCCTGACCCAGATGACTATAGTTCATAATTTGCCTTGTACATGTATGCATTGTTAATCTGGCCTTTGTATGTGACTAGATTCCTTTGTGTTATCATGGCTGGATACCCACTGGGAGTTCCAGTAATTGACTACACAGTGTTTAAGTAATGTTGGTTGCTGACAACCATGTTAACAATGGGTTGGGTTTGATGACCATCTACTCCTGCAAATAAAAAAAAGGTTTAGTTGCACAGTGTTAAGTTGCCGGTGATGCAACAATATAGTGCCAGGTGTGCCGGTCCACCAAGATGTGACTGGGACTTGTCTTTTGCCCAATGTGCCGATGAATGTAGCAGGAAATGTGCTGGTGCCTCGAAATTTTGGGTCCCAACTGGCACCAATACTGGCACCCATACCGCACACAATCAGTGAGATATACCCAATATAGATGAATGTGGCAGGGAATGTGCCGGTCCATCAAAATTGTAGGTGCCGGTCATGGTGCCGGTCGATGTCCGTTCGTACCAGTTTACAGGGTTAAGCTGCCGGTGATGCGACAAAATAGTGCTGGTTGCACCGGCACCCATACCACACGCGAGAAAGGTCACTGAGATATACCCAATATAGATGAATGTGGCAGGGAATGTGCCGGTCCATCAAAATTGTAGGTGCGCCGGTCGATGTCCAGTGGACCAGCTTTAAAACAAGCCCTGGGTCATCTGAATCCATGCACAGGTCATTGGGATATACCCAATATATTATTGACCGGCAGTGCTAGTAGAGGTATCGTACAAGACTGTCCTACTTTGCTTACTAAGCCTTACAATTTAAGGTTCATTTGCTGGAGCTGCAGTGGGCCCGCTGCGGCCGTCTGAGACGATACAATGTATGGCTTCGCTGGACCGTCTAAGACAGTACAATGTAGGTTGACTATGTGTTACCGGAAACCCCAGAAATTGAACAGACAACAAGCACAGTGGAGATTGTATCTCTCCGAGTTTGAACTCAAACTAGTACACACCCCAGGATCAAAGATGATCCAGTCTGATGCCCCGTCAAGGCGACCGGACCATATACCCGAAGAAGACACGGATAACAAAGACGTTATCGTCTTGCCAAATGACATCTTTGTCACAACAGTGGACCTTGAGCTACAAGGGGATATCCTAAAAGCAACCGAGAACAATGAGCTTTTCTCAAAAGCCATCACCACCCTAAAAGAATCGGGAACACCACCGATTAAATCCCATTTATCAGAATGGAGAACAGAAGACGGAATATTATTCTTCCATGACAGGTGTTACATACCGCCAGATGAGACTCTGCGTCGGGAAATAACAAAACGATATCACGACTCCCTACCAAGTGGACATCTGGGACATCTAAAAACTCTGGAATTGGTCAGACAAAACTATTGGTGGCCAGGAATGTACGTGTTTGTCAAGAATTATGTTGGAGGATGTGCAACCTGCCAACAAATGAAAGTCAACACACACCCCACGAACCCTGGATTAATGCCGATCAGAGCACAGAAAGATGCTAGACCATTCTCCCAGACAACGATCGACTTCATCACGGACCTACCCGAGAGCAACAGATTTGACAGTATCATGGTTGTAGTAGACCATGGTTCTACAAAGGGGGTAATTTCCATCCCTTGTACAAAAACCACTGATGTGACCCTCACTGCCAAACTTTATTTGGACCACGTGTACCGAAGATTCGGACTCCCAGACTCTATTCTGTCCGACAGAGGGCCACAATTTGCTTCTCAGGTCTTCAGAGAACTAGGACGACTCCTAGGGATCAAACTGATGATGAGTGAGTACAGCTTATCACCCCCAAACTGATGGAGAAACGGAACGTGAAAATCAGGAACTTGAGATCTATTTCCGGATGTTCTGTTCAAACAATCCTGAAACATGGCACAATCACAACTCAACAATGGAGTCCTGTCACAATCAGAGAACCCACTCCACATCAAAACAATCCCCATTCTATCTAATGATGGGATACGAACCAAGGGACATACCATTGGCATTTGACAAGACAAATGTACCAAGCATAGAAGAACAGCTCAAGGAGCTAAAACAAGCAAGAGATGAAGTGCTAGCAGCGCACGAACTAGCCTGTCAGATGATGGCGGAAAGATCAACATGAGGCTTCACTCCATTTGGAAAAGGAGAACAGGTATGGCTAGAAGGAAAGAACCTCCGAATCGGATACCCTTCCAGAAAGCTGGCACCCAAAGGAGAAGGACCCTTCACCATTTCCGAGGTGCTCAGGCCCCTGACGTACAAACTGAAACTCCCAGAACAATGGAAGATCCACCCCGTTTTCCACGCCTCCTTGTTGACACCTTATCGGGAAAATGACACACACAGACCGAACTTCCACAACCCACCTCCTGATCTGATCAAAGGAGAACACGAGTACGAAGTAGAAGCGATCCTTACCCACAAGCGACAGGGCAGAGGGTACAAGTATTTGGTCAAGTGGATGGGATACCCATCAAGCAATAACACGTGGGAACCCGAATCCAACTTAAAAAGAGCCCAGGAAGCGCTGGGATACTACAAACAAACCCACCACCTTTGAACCCAACGACCCACATCCTCTCACCATGACCACTGTTTTCGATACCGCCACCAAAGAACTTCACCGACACCGCCTCTTTAGACTCCTGACCAACCCCGAGCACAATGACAGAGTGCTACAATGCATTGACAATGAGACCGACCAGTTCTTGATCAACACATTGTTCGGGCTAATCACCCTCCGCCAATTCCACTACGATACCACTGCCAACATCGCCCGACTCATCGAGGGGCACATCGACACGCTCTTAGACCAAGGTGTCTACCAACAGTTTGAAAGGCTGTTCAATAACCGCACGAACACCCCCGACGTCACACTCCTCGACCCACCTGTAGAAAACCCTATCCTGACCACTCCCCTCCCCGATCTTGCCACCACCCCTGAACCGACCCCCGACCCTGGCCCAGTCCCCCTCGTCATCAGAAACCCCGACCCCCTGAGTACCCCTTCCCCCACCGAATCCACGTCGCCCTTAACCAGCGACCGAAGCCTTTCCAGCGTCAAGACGGACGTGAAAGGAAAGAAACCATCCTATGGAGTTGCTAAACACTCCAGAAGAAAAACCGTGCGCACGATCATGTCTGTCCCACTCGGGCATGGTTCCTCATATCAGATCCCCATCGACCTCACCGACGAACCCAATTGTGTTGGTTACGAGATTGACACACACAGATGTGCTCACTCTCTGAGCGGACCTTGGCACTGTCCTGCAGGATGGCCGCACATTGACAAAGGGCGCCAATGCGGCATGTGCAGAGCTAAAGGACACATTGAGTGTCAGTGCGCACTCTACTTGTGCAAAAAATGCGGGCCCCGACATTACACCTATGAGTGTCTTGGCTCTGGCTACACAGAGCTCGAAGGCGAGCCATACGAATTTGACGACGATGCCATGCATAACATGGCAACCTGAAAACATTGAAGCCGGTGACTTCAAGCATAGAAGGGGGGTAATGTTACACTTTTTCACCCTCTTCCTACGCACCTTCACACGACCCTTCGACCCTTGATCCCCGTCATACCCTGTTTCACTTAACTCCGACGACCCTGGGACATGTGTCCCCTCTATCAGCGCTATGACTCACAATGACTTGGACTATTCTCCTTTTAGATACATTTTCACTTGTTATCTCTGACTCACGGCCTTGAGGCCTTATCTCTGACTCCTATGCCACAGCCCCCTTGAAACCTTTATCTAACCAATGGCTTATTTAGCTCCTGCGCAGCACCTACTTATTTATAGCCATAGGATAACATATATAAGACCTGTAACCTTAGAGTAGAGGTCCTTAGCTTGACCTAGGCATACAACGCTTACTTGTCTATTCTTCGAATGCTCTCCAACTAAGTGCCTTGCGAGGACTTAGCTCTGCCAGATCCTGAACCGAGTCGTCCTTCTGAGGAACTCGCTGACCTTGAACAAGTTGTCCTACTGAGGGACTTGTGTGGAAACAGTACGAACCCACGTGACTAGGACCTTGTACTGATTGTCGGCTATCGCCATAACACTCACATGTCGTCCTTGGGTACCCCCTGTTCTCGCGTGTCCCGTGCCATTCCCCGCCGTCCTCGTGCTCATATGTGGTACTTCGTGTGTGTCCCGCCATTCTCAGGTGTCTCGTCAGTGGCCTGTTTTTGACGTGAAGGCATGGGGCTTACCTATATAGAGAAGGGTGTGGGCCTCGTTTGAACGGAGGGAGGAGGCATCGACCAAGGAGGAGGGAGTGGAGGGAGGTGGAGGGAGTTGATGGGGGGAGGCAAGGAGACGATGTGGGACTTCAAATGTTCATTGTTGTTCGACTTTCGGCCATTGCCGAGTATTTCTCAATAGTCTTGCCACGTCCACATCAAATACATTCTTCCCTCCCCCCATCACCTCCTCCACTCCCTCCGTTCAAACAAGGTCCACGCCCTTCCCTATATAGATAAGCCCCATGCCTTCACGTCAGAAACAGGCCACTGACAAGACACCTGAGAATGGCGGGACACGCACGAAGTACCACAGACGAGACACGAGGACGGCGGGGAACGGCACGGGACACGCGAGAACAGGGGGTACCCGAGGACGATATGCGAGAATGGCGGGGAATGTACAGAATACGCACGAGGCACGGCCGAGGGAACACAGGAACTGAGAACGACTGCATACAAGACACGAGGATGGCGGGGGAACAACACAGGGCATGTGAGGACGACATGTGAGAACGATGGGAACATACAGAACACACGAGAACGGTGGGACACTTGCGAGGAACGGCCAAGGGAACGCAGGAACGGCGGGAGGCGCACGAGAAGTGTGCATGGGAGGCAAGCCAAGGTGGGAACCCACCGTTACATTGTTAATTGTGTATTTATGTATATCCTATAATGTATTGGTTAATTGGTTTAATCATTTACTTCAAATGTATGGTTTGTGAGATTAGTGATAGCAAGAGACCAAGGCTAATGGTATATAACATATGGCTTGCTATGGAGTGCTATGGAGTGCTTTGTAGCAAAGTGCTATGGGGTGCAATGTAGCATGAGTATATACCTCTGTAGCACTTTGTAACATGAGTATGTGACTCTGTAGTGCTACAAACAAAATAATGTATGCTACAGTGCTATACAACCGGTGTCGAAGGAATGATGGGGAGTATAGACCTTATAGGAAGTGTCTTTACTCAGGGCCATCATCTCTGGCATGACGACCTTGCAATTGACAGGAATAATGCCCACTTTGCGAAACCCTGTCTTGATGAGCTCCGGAGTCAAGGTATTAAGGTGAGCCTGGCCATAAACCTTCAGAAAATTCTCTTTTGTGATGGCCTCTCCAGTTTCACAAAGATTCTCATCCTGGAGACGACCAAATTCCTGTTTTAGAGGACCAAAAAGACAGACATTGAGCAGTTGGTAGATATGCATGCCATGCTTAGGATATGCGGCAACGATAATCTTCTGTGAGATGCAGTATTGAAGAAAGTTGTATGTGATGTGGGAGTCATGTGGGTCTACCCATAAAACTTGTATTCTTCTGTGTGCGATCTTCTTGGTCTGGGTGTTGAAGTACTTGGCATATTTGACACAGATGATTCGGTTTGTCCATCCCTTTTTCGAGTATCCCAGCCTAATGCTTATTTGAGCATATCATTCTTTAGATATCTGATTTGACTTACAAGGCATTAGCAGGATTATCTTGACACCATTGGACGTGATATGCCTTTTCTTTGAAAATCATGGCTGGGTTCAATGCCTTTCCATCACCCCCCACTGTTACTAATATGGTTGTATTTTCACAATTTCCTTTCTGTTGCTTGTATTGAAGCTTCTTTCCAGGGGCACCAATCACCTTCTCGAAACCTTCATCTCCATTGGGCTGGAATCCAATCTCATCCATTGCATAGGTGCACTCTGGCGTGATTGGCTTTTCATTATCCCCTCGCAACTGGATATCCTCAACCATGTCAAAGTGGATTCTGTTGGATGTTTCGTTGATGGCCTGTCCATGTGTGGTATCGAGAGGTTTTGCAGTATACATATGTAAATAATTGGAGTGCTTCTCTATGAATCAACGAGTCCAATTCTGCCCAATGCCACTGTCTGGAAACTCGGATCCCAAGCAGGCCCAAAGGATGTGATTGACATGCTCCTTGAGTCGTCGTTGGGTGAGTGGATGGCCCCAATCAGCTATTTTGACAGCAAAGCGGATGACTTCTTCAGCTTCCTCGTGGCTAATCCAACTCTTGTCTTGGAAGTTGGCCTCAGCTTTTTGTACGACTGCCGTTGGCAAGAGTCAGGAGTGTGTTGTGATTCAGCACAACCCTCTCCTTTGTTTCCAGGTAGTACTTGTCTGAGACACCTCTGCACACTGTATGAAGCCCTCGTTTCTTGCAGTCTGGTTTTGCCAGCTCCTGCTGATACTGTAGAACTGCGTGTGCCATCAGTTTATCACATTTTTCCCAACTAAGCTGGACCTTCTTTGTCTGAGAAAGAGCCTTCCGAGCCATTGTACGAGCTCGAGGGAAGTTGACATAGCAGTATGTGGTGGCTGAGGGACAATTTTTTTTGTGTTCTGACATAGCTCCAGGGCACATTGTTTGTAGACGTAATAACATAATTCCTCAACTTTCTTCAATGTAAATACCAAACCCAAGTGCTCCAATAACCCACAGATGGTCTAGAAACATGATCTACCACAAAAGAGCACCAAAATTGATGAGCATGGAGTGTTATTGGCAAGATATGAATTTGGTGATATGTGTGAGAAATCATATTTTGAGATTCACCGAGGCAAAACATTGGGTTTCTGCCATTTTAAAGACATTTTGTTATATCCATTTTCCAAAGCTCTGATCCACTCCAATCATCCTCCAATATTCCGGACATCCATTACCTCTGCATCTCCGCACATTGCCATTGCGCATTTCATATTCATAACCCCATGCCTTTATGCATTTCATATCCATATTCCCGTTTACTTATGCATCGCCTTTTCTGCATGGTCCGCTGACCGACATCTCCGATGTTCGTTACAGTCGCTGGCAACTTATGCCACAACTCCAGACCTACTCCGACCATCTCCGTAAAGTAATTACATTTAGATATTTAAGCTCGTACCATACCTGTAGTTCCTCAGTTTGAATATCAACAAAGTTCACTCCTCTACTCTCATCTCATGCCAGAGATCCTCGCCGTGGTACAATACGCTGACGACATCATCATCTACTGCTCTTCCTCCATCATTACTCTTCAACGAGCTCAGTACTGTGTCCAAGTCACAACTCCGACGTCGTCCGATCACTTCCATGTCAGTGTGTCCCTCTCCGAGAACCTCCACACCTCCGACCTCTCCTCCGACCTCCTGAAATTGGGACACCTTATCCAACAAACAGCAGCGCAACACATACGTTGAAGCCACGTCCCTCCCCTTCGTCGTTCCTCTGCATTTCCGGAGTTGCACTCCGGTCTCAGTACTATGTACGTCTTCCAACGGCCCAATTTCCGGGCCTCCGGGGGCTCCGGAGTTGAACTTGGTGTAATAGGCAGAGCAAACATGTTTCTTAATCCATTTCTTCTTGGATCCTTTCTTAACCAAGGGGTTCGGCACGATAAGGTCCCAGCCAAGTAGTTAAGAAATCCACTTCGTCCTCCGTGAATTTCTGCTGTTTGTGGTGTTCAGGAGAGTTGTCAGGAGGAATGGATGGCGTGGCAGAGGAAGCGGTCATGATCTTCGATTCTTTGATCGCAGTGAGTAAAGGCGGGGCAAGAAATCATGGGCACGGGCGGGGAAAGGAGTTTTCATCGAAGGTTCAAAGCGGGAACAATAGTGCATGTAACAAAGATGGAAAACGGGGTGAAAAGAATGGGGGATTACCACAACTGGGAAACAGGAGTCGGTAACAAGAAGTGTCATGAATGGAAGGAAAGGTGGAATTTCATAAAATTGGAACAATAAGTCGTTGTATTGTGCAATGAGACTATCGAGAAAAATCAAACTTATATGGGCAGATATCGCATTCAAATGTCATAGGGCTTGGCCCTTCTCTTTGATGTCAGACAATGGAAGTACTGGCATGGGCAGCGGGCCGTTTCCGTGCCACCACGAGAGGGAAAAAGTCCGCTGAACGGGTCCAAGCTGAGGCCAAAGGCCCCCAATTATCCTCTACATCATCAACACCAATGTGGCTGTCAGGGTTCCAGTGTAGGCAAGCTGAAAAATCTTCAGGATTGTTACCGACAGTATCGAGTTGAATGCAGATGAGTTGGTCGGGGCGATAGATGAGAATGGGTGTGGGATAGGCGGCGTGATACCAATTCCTTAGGATAGGATGATAAACATGGATGCGCTCTCCTGCAAGCACCTTTTCACTGAGACGTGTCTTGTAGTCACTGAGTTTCACGGTCCCATCACCACTGGATGTGACTGGGAGATCGAAATAGTCAGTTTCCTGGGTGCACATTATTTAGCGATACAACCCAATGAAGATAGAGGACAACCAGACCTTCAACGTAGCATTTGCGTTAGCCGCTGATATGACCGTTGAGCGGCTGTGCTTGAAATGGCACATTTCTCATGGTTTTGTCAATATAAAGAATCTGATGTTGGCCCATTTACAATATATTCTATTGGAACTGATGGTACTAATGGCTACCTATGAGTGCCTAAATACCACTGGACCCCCTTTGCTCATGATCATGGGAACAGTCTCCCTGAAGGCTTAACCATAGACTTGACACCACCATTCTATTTATCAATGGATAAGACCATTGAGGGGACCAATATTAACATATTCTATGACCCATCACCCCATACACTGACTATTGCTATATATGGACTTATCGAGGGCCTCAGGGACTTGTGTTCTCAAACGCGTGCAGAGCTATACCCACGCATCACCACGATCACTGATGCCGTGATGTCGATCTGTGTGACTTACCAGAAATAGACCAAACCCTGGAAACGGGTTACCGGTCCGTGACCCTTCGGACCCTTGATCAACCGGGAACTTGATCGATCGATCGACAACATCAATATTGATGCGGACTTCTAGAATGCTCGCGAAACAACGCATTCTTGTCGCTCCACTCTGCCAGGGCCGGTTGCCCTCTCGACACCTTGGAAATATGTTTAAAAGACCCCTGTGAATATTTGGACCATGCCCAAATAACAGATACCCTGGAAACCAATTTGTTATGGACATATCTTGTGATAAACCTTATATATATATTTCATCTCTTGTCATGTATAAAACTGTAGTTCCCTGCCATGTACTGTAGATTAGAAAGGCCCCCCAGCCAGATCCAATCCCTCTCTCTCTCTCAGTGATTGATTGAGTGGTTTGATTTTCTAAGTCTCATCCAAAGGAAGTCTCAGTGAACCCTGAGGAAACTCAATTCCTTAATAACATTTTATTGAATCACCCTTGAGCTTCGATGTGCGTGACCTCGCGTTGATTCTCTACAAAAGACAAACGAGTCTAACTACTTACAAAATAAGTGGTTAAGTTCCCGCCACCCTTGAACTATTTGTTGAGAGTGTTGTTGGGTGTTTGAGGTGTTTGTAGAGCTCTGACCAGAGTCTCTCGCATTTTCAGCGCTCATCACAAACTCGCTTCTCACCGCTGTGGTAGCCAGAGGCAGGCGGGAATCAGTAGCTGATAATTCAACAGACCCGGACTCGATGGCTTGCATGGGGCAATCAGATGAGCCGCTGGAAGTGAGGGATGTTGCGAAGACCTGCTGGTTGCAGGATAAGCACTATAGTCTCGTCAATTTGAGGAAGAAGCACAATGCATGATTCAACTGACCCACGAATGTACGGTATCACAGATGCACCTGTTATTGGCGTGGCGAGCTTCCTCAGGGGCCATGCAGAAGCCATCATGATGGATAAGAAACATATCGGTGTCAGAGAGCGGACCGAGAGATCTGACAGGGTTATTGCCTGCAAAAGTCGTAAGGGTGGAAGACCCAGGAACGTAATATGTGATGAGGTGAAGGGGAAATCTGGATGAATGATGTGAGGCTGAAAAACAGGGGAAAAGAACTCAAAAAGATATACCTTTATCTTGTGTCTCGCGCTCTTGGATGGTTGAGTTTTGGTTTACAATACATTGATATCGTACAACCATTTATATCTTACTGAATAAATAAATGTGTCTTTGGGATTAAAAGACGCGAGCCTTTCCCTTGCGGTCTGAGGGAGATGAGTACCATTCAACCTCCACATCATCTTCATCCTCCATGTCCACTGTGTATCCATCATAGCCAGTGTTGAATGCGAGAACCTCATCAAAGCCGTCTGGGCGATCGACAGTTTCTGCTTTCACGTAGATGAGCTGCCCATTGGAATAGATAGGGATTGGAGTCGATCACCGAGTTTGAACCCATTTCCTGGATGTGGTGTTGTATATGTCCACCAATTCATTCTCTAGACCTCCCTCGCCGAGTTGAACACAATAGTCATGAAGTTTGATGAGTCCGTCGGGGCTGGAAGTAACGGTAATGTCGAAGAACTTCATATTCTATAGAAGGAGTTAGAGCATATGCCATTATATGTTCTGCCAGAGGACATACTGTAATCCAAACGCGCACCATTGCAGTAGCATTTGGGCGAGTATCCATGATGCTGCGAGTGGGTGAGCCACCGGAGGACTTGGCCACAATGGCAACGTGGTGGGAGCTAGATGCTGGAGTGACAGACGGGGAGGTGATGGCGGCTGAAGGGACCAAAGAAGAACGCTCATGCGAGGGGGATACGAGTGGTGCTGATACAGAGGCATTGGTGACTGGGGATGCTTGGGAACCTCTTGGTGTAGGCCGGAGTTCGACATCACGGATACAGAGCCATTGCTCGAACTCGGTCCCACGCCAGAAGCTCTCTGGAATCGCATCCGAGAGAAAGACCTGCCTTTTGCAAGTCAGGCACTACCGTGAATGTAGTCAATAGAGGGCATAGATAAGAGAATTCTGACATACACGGCACATCCAGAAACCCAACGACTTGACAGTGGGGCGACCGACATTGATATGGTGGAGACCAAGCTGGTGGTTCTTGTGAGGGCTTGTGGAGGGCAAGTCTGGGGGTGGTCCAACCCATTCCTGTACCCGGTTGGAGTCCGGCGATCGTTGTCCTTGCGACAGATGGTCTTCGCCTTCAAAGTGCTATCGCTCCAGCGGAAAAAGAGGTCTGGTCGGTTAGCGGCCCGAGGGATGCGGGCGTGACTCTGCGCCGCAGCAGAGGGTCCTGCTGGTGGGTTTGTCTGTGTGCGAGTCGGGGGGAGAAAGTAGTTACGCCCAGCTTTACCGGGATGACCGCAAGGCATAGCAAGAAAGGGGTGGACTCAACAGGAAAGCGAACACGTGGATTTATGGGACGATGAGATTGAATTGCATCCTTGTATAAACAAGAAGTCGATCAATACTGGATGATTGAATGCAAGGAAATGGAAACTTAGATACGACTGGCCGCACAGACAAGAGAACAACAAGGCCCTTCTCAAACGAATGACTGCCCTATCTGAATGTCAGCAACGGCGGCTGGAAAAGGTACCTTGGTATCCATGGCGCAGAGTGGTGGTACATGAGGACAGGCCCGAGCACCAATGTGCTGGTAGGGAAGGAAGGGGAGCGATGTGGGTCATCAACACCTACTTATAGTGATTGACTGTCAAGGGTCTGTCGTGCATCAGCTGATTCAACAATCAGTGAATCAACGAACGCGCAATGCACATGCACATGACCACATGATTGCTCAGGTGGTGACTTAAGTTCGCGCCGTTTATTCCTCGTCCTCTCCTACCCTCGAGATTGCAGGTCGTAACACCTGGAGCTTTGACGGGAGACATGACTGTAGGTGAACCCTTCTCACATCTTAATCGTCTGCACTTATTATAACTAAAAAAGGACATCATCAGGGTACATGTCTGCCAATGAAAACCCCTCGAAAAGACTGGGGGCACTCTGGTAAGTCCTCCCACTCTTTGTTTCATTGATGAATACTAACGATCTGAACACACTTAGTGATCTGTAGACGTACGGTCCCCATCTAAGCCCTCTCGCATTCAAAACTTCACGCTCTGCTCACGGAACGCTCAGCATCGGACTCTAGGTATGTCTATACCTATTTGTTATCTTAACTAACAAAATCCTATCTACTGCAAAGTTCCTTCATGCACACCCCACCTTCTCAAACGCCAGCCGCTCTCGCCACCGCATGACCTGTCCTCAACTTGTCCTTTCGGCGACATACATGCTGCTCATGTGGCTAGTGCCGTGCATGGCCGGTTTAACATATCACAGGCCATGGGGTGGGGAAACGGAAGCGGAGAGGGATCTGGGCAAAGGTATGGGCAACAGGCGTTTCCTCGGAGCCCAGAGGTGTGTGTGCAACTTGCATGTTCGTCGTCCCTCGCTTGCTGACCCTCCTTGGTTATCGGTAGGTGTTTGCAATGACGTTCATTGGACCCGTCATTAGACGGACACATTCTCGAATGAACCTGCCCCCAGCTTGGTGGCCAGGGTGTCCCGAGCACACTGCAGTCCCCGCTTCCCGCGGTCCATGGGGATTCGGCTACGTTTCATAGGCGTGCAGAATTTCCAGAACTCACGCCTCATCCGACGGGAGTCTGACTTGGGATGGCGGTTTTTTGCTCTTTATTTGTCTTTCCGCGCACTTTTGATGAGGTGTGTGTGTTGTCGCCGCTCTTTTTTTGCCGTCTTCCTCAACCCTGCGAATACAAATCCACGACCCCTCATACTGCGACATTACCTTTGCTACTACCTACCAATTAATATGTATTCACTCACTAATCTTTTATGGCCGTTTTTCATTGTCTTGCACGCTGTATCTTTTGAGGACTTCAATGACATTCCCATTGACTCTTCACTCCATCGCCCAAGTTCATATTCCAATTTTTTTCCTTTATTCCTCAATTCTTGGCCACCTTGTATTAATCACATTGATCTTAGGCCATCAAAGCATCGTCTCAGACAAGGGGGGGCTCACAATAGTGGCCATTTTGATGACGAGTCCCCTCTCCCCTGTTCGTCTCACACCCTCGCTCTGGCACCATGAAGCAGTCACGAAAATGCGTCTTCGGTAACGGGGACATCTACGACCTTGATGAAGAGACCAACATCCTTCTCAGCGGAATAGGTCATGCCTCCAGCGGCGTATCCTCTCAATCGTATCAGAAAATTGAAACACCACCTGCGAAGAAGCCCCGTTTTCCGCCGTCGGCGCCACCGCCACCCATCGCAGAGGGGTTCCCCGGGGATGAAGAGGATTGGGAAACGGTGGAAGAGGAGGGTGATAAACGTAAATATGTGAGTTTCCCTTTAATATTACCAAGACAACTCTCACTCTGTAAATCAGGGGGCATCAGTGGTGATGGACTCGTTCCAGGCCCACCTCCAACCACTTCAAGATGCAATACTATTTCACCGCTTTGATCCTGCTGTGAACGATAAATGCCAATGCCAGCGGGACGCAGCACTTTACCAGTGCCGGGACTGTTTCCAAGCACATCCTGAATGCAAGGCTTGCATCCTATCATCACACATTCACAACCCCTTCCACTTCATTACCTGCTGGAACGGCAAGTTCTTCAAGCGTGTCTGGCTCATGGAACTCAGAGCTGTCCTATATCTGGGCCATTACGGAGCGCAATGCCCCAACAATGTGACGAAACCCACAGGATGCGAACTTGTATCTGTCCACACCAATGGGATTCAGCAGTTGCATGTTGAATGGTGCTATTGTGTCGATGCACCTTCCGAACTTGTGCAATTGACGCGTGCGGCGCTCTTTCCAGCCTCTGTCAATCAACCAGAGATGGTCTTCTCTTTTGCTGTCCTTTGTGACTTCCAGGCCCACGTGGAAACATCTAAGAAGTCGGCTCAGGATTATTATGAGGCCATCGTAGGTCATACAAACAAGGCCCGCCCACAGATCGTGCCGGTAGGTTGCTTTTATGAGGTCAACCTCACAACGCTCACTCTCTTACTCAAGCCCAGATATCGCGAGTTCAGGAGGACATCCCAAATATGGCGATTGCTCACCGTCAAACACCGGGCTGGGCAAGCTCACAAAATTGACTCAATCTTACGACACCGTCGGCCTGGCTCACTCACACTCAGATGCCCTTCGTGCCCCGAAGTCGGATTCAACATTGAACAGGAAACTATGATGACCGCTGATGAATCTGAAGCGTAAGTTTGAGTTTTCTTATTTTAATTCCCTACTACTCACTATTGCGCAGGCACAAATACATGCTGTATATTTCTACGGATGGCAACTTCCAACTCCAACGTAAGAATAAACGTGATGACCCGGATGACGTCTCCTTAAACGATGGTTGCGGATATTTTGTGCCAAATAAACCATATGAGTCTGGGGATTTCACCACGATGCGCGTCCACACCTTCAGTCACGTTATCATATTATATAATCATCCCATTCCCTTATATACCTTCCTTGGGCGCGTCTACTTCCCTCAGTTGATTTCGTTCATCAGCTGAGGTATGTATGTGCACGCGTCCTCCCCCACATTCCATATACTTACTTATCCCTTACTACAGCAGTTACGGTACAGGTTAGTATACGGAATACAGTTGATTTCGTTCATCAGCTGAGCAGTTATGGTACAGATTCTTACAGGTTATGGGCCCCGCCTGAATCTAGGATTGTAACCGCATATAGTCCACATCAAACATCGTCTTTGCGCCCAACTACCATCCACTTGGATACTAGTCCATTATGACGAACCCAACGAGCCCAGATTCCCTGCCGGCTCCTCCGCCGTCCCCACCAAAGGTTCCCATCACGACCGACATCTCTTCACCGTCCGTCGCTGTGCACCAAATCAATGACAGCGGATGGAAAGACCATGCAGACCTTGACCTTGCCTTGAACAACTGGCAATCTTGGAGCAAACATGTTACACTCATACTGCAACTTTCATCAGGACTTCACTTATATCTCCAAGGCAAGGTAGCTGAGCCAGATGCCGACATAGAACCACGAGCGAATGAGAACTGGGGGATCAATGACGCGGCAGTCCATGCGTTCATACTATCCCACTGCTTGCCCACAGAATACTCGGGAATCGAAGCCTGCACGACTTCCCTTTCGATGTGGACTACTCTCCAAACCCGCCACAGATGCCAGGGTACAGTTGCCCAGATCCAGCTCATTCAAGAAGGATTCACGATTCAGTACTCCACATCTACCTCTTTCTCCACGACATCTGAGCAACTTCGCACCCTAAATGAACACATTTGGGCGATGGGTCCTCCTACGGCTGACAACTTCCTTGTCATTCTCATGCTGTTGGCCCTCTCCAGACCGGACTTTCAGGGCATACGTGATGCAATCATCAACGGATTGTCAAACTCGACAGATTCCGCCCCTTACACTGCTGCGCATATACGATCACGCCTGGACCTTGAGCAACGGGTCCGGGACGCCGAATCGACACACAACACTCCCGGCGAAGCCTTCACTGCCCGTGGTGGAGACCAGCAAAGACGGTCATCACTTGTATGCACAAACTGCACGGGAACCACTCATCTCATCCAGTTTTGCGTCAAAGAAGGTAGCGGCATGGCAGGCAAATCCATCAGTAGCGCCGCCTACGCCCAACGTGAGGCACAAAACAAGGAGCGCCGATCCGGAGGCAAGAAATGAGGATCTTCTGAGGCAAAATCATCATCCACACCCTCCTCGTCACGATCTAATGGCACCTTGCCCTTACCCTCGTCGACACCCCCCTCTTCAAAGTCATCACAACCGGTTTATTGTGATAACCAAAATCACGCATATATTCTGGACGAATCATCATGAACCATGTTATTGCTTGAGAAGGAGACCGAGGCGAATTTTGCCCACCTACTCACGGATGAGCTCTCAGACCTCGTTTTGGATGCCATGACCCCCCCTGACCTTGAGGAATACGCCAACTGCACATGGCTTGATCTCCAGGACAAGCTCACATCATCCGTTGACTGGTTGCAACGCTCCAGGGATGTGGATTTCTCTGCCATCTCGATACCTCCCATTGAGGCTTCCGCCCGCCTTTGCGACATCTCAACTAAGTCATCACCCTTCCTACTTGACAGTGGCTGCACGACTCACATATCACCAGAACACGGTGATTTCATTTCGCTTCAACCAATCACCAATTGCCTCGTGAAAGGTGTCAACGGGTCTTCCATCAGTGCTGTTGGTGTCGGAACCATCAAACTCGTCGTTGACCATGGACATATTACCCTTGACAACACTCTTTATATACCATCCTCCACTGTCCACCTTCTTTCCGTCAGCTGCCTCATTGACTCCCTCCCATGCTCCGTGAGCTTTGGTCCCTCTGGGGTCAACCTCGTCTCACCTTCTGGGGGCGTAATCGCCCGCCTCCCCGACCGCTGTTAAGAACTGATCGACAAAACGTCGGAGCTACGTCGGACGCGTCGGAAGGTCGGAGGGTCGGAGCGTGTGCAACGTAGGGGCAAGGACTTGGCTTCAACTTGTGTGTTGCGCCCTCGCTAATACGTTGGTGTCCTTATTTCAGAGGATCGGAGGATCGGAGGTTGGAGGTCGGACTCAAGTTAAGAGTCGGAAAGAGGACGGGAGGTATGATGTCGAATCTAAGTTGATATTCAAACTGAAGCTAATACACGATTCTACATAAGTTTAAATACTATGTCGGAGGACGTGTGGCTTCGTCGGAGTCGGATAACGAGTGGCTGTTGGAGATTCTTAACATAAGTAAAATGGTCGGATGTAAGTAATGTACGTAGTAACGAGATTCATAACAGTAAGTATGCATAATAAGTATTAGTCAAAATGTCGGAGGTGTCGGAGGTGTCGGGATTGGTCGGAAATCGTCGGAATGGATCGGAATGTAACAGTATTTCCCCCTTAGGGCCGAACCCATGAGGCCTAAGGACCTAGGTGGTCGGTGCGCGTGAACTGTGTCATGTGATGCGTTGGTTGAAAATACCGTCTGAGTGGTTCTTTCTTCTTGTTCCCCCATTCTCTTTTCGTTTTAAACTCTTCCGAAAATAAACCTCAATATGTCGGCATCCGATTTTCAAAAGGAGATGGAGGCGCTGCAGGCTAAGCTCGTGGAGGTGGAGGCGAAAAAGCGAGCAGCGGAGGAGGAGGCTGCGAGGAAGGCTGAGGAGGAGCGGAGAGCGGAGGAAGAGAGGGCTGCGGAGGCAACGTGGTTAGCGGAGGAGATGCGTCGGGCATCGGAGCTGGCGGCTCAGAAGAGGGCCAATGAAGTGGCCGCTGCGCAAGGCGCATCGAGCAAGGGGTCGGGGGAGCCGCAGGCGGAGAAGAAGAAGAAGACGACGAAGAAGAGGAAGGTGGAGGAAGTGTCGGCGATGGTCGGAGAGGGGTCGGGAGTCGGGGTCGGGGTCGGCACCTGTGATAGGTGCATTGTGAAGGGCGTCGAATGCGAACGTGATGAGTAAGTTCCTCTTTGGTTCGTCTCTTCTGTTTTAACCTTGTGTTTTTAGGAATAAGTCGTCCTGCAAAGGTTGTATCAAAGACAAGAAGAAGTGCGAGGTCGGAGCGTCGGAGGGGAAGTCGGAGGTGAAGCGCACGGTGAAGGTGAAGGGAAAAGGGAAAGCGACAGAGGTCGGAGGGTCGGAGTCGGAGGTGAAGCGCACGGTGAAGGTGAAGGGAAAAGGGAAAGCGACAGAGGTCGGAGGGTCGGAGTCGGAGGTGACGCTGTTGAGCGTCTTGAAGGAGATTTTGGTGGAGACAAGGCAGATCCGAAGACTGCTCTCAGCAGTTGAAGGAACTGTCAACATTGCATACGTGCCAGAGGAAGTGGAGGAATCGGAGTCGGAGTCGGAGGGATCGGGGAAGTCGGATGTGAATGAGGAGATAGAGGAGTTGAGCCTGGAGCAGAGGCTGGCGAAGAAGATCAAGCAAGACATGTTGAATCGGAAGAGGTTGGATATGCCGGAGCAGTCCGACATGGACATATCGGACGAGTCGGAGAAGGCGGAGTCGGAGGGGGAGTCAGACAAGGAGGAGGGTCCGTCCAACAAGAAACAACGTACTAAGTAGATAGAATAGTACTTGTTTTTTCTTGTTTCAGAGCGATGTGAGCGGACCCGGTTTGTCGGGATAAGCGGAGTGAAAGTCGGAGACAAGCTCGGGGGCGTTTTCCAATTCATTGGCTGGTAGCCAAGAGAATTCTTCATCAGTGTTTTCATATCCTAACCAACGGATGAAATATAGTAGCTTGCAGCTACGTCGTCGGTCAATTTTTGAGTCGACTATTTCAGCGATCTCGTACTCAAGTTCTCCGTCAATGTCAATCAGAGGAGGCGGAGGTTGGGTCCGATTCGGAATGGTGTTCGGAGTTGCATGTTCAAGCATGGAGACGTGGTAGACGGGGTGAACACCGCGGAATGTGTCGGGGAGTCGGAGGGTAAAGGAGTGTGTGCCGGGTTGTGCAATGATCTCGTATGGTCCCAAGTACTTTTCTGAGAGTTTCTTGGATGGGCGTGTTGTGCGGAAGAACTGTGCTTTGACGAAAACCTGTTGTCTGACAGAAAATGTCGGAGGTGCGATCCGATTATTGTCGGAGGACTTCTGGTAACGTCGTTGAGTGTCGGAGATGGTAGCTTTCAGTTCTTGGTGAAGTTCGTCTAAGTCGGTCACGAAGGATCGGGCTCGGGAAGAGGCGAGGTCTCGTTCCGGGTGAACAGTAATGTTCGGATGGTAACCCTTGTTAGCAAAGAAGGGAGATATGCCAGTGGTAGCACTAGGTGCGTTGTTGTACGCGAACTCCGCAATCGGAAGGAGAGCGGACCAGTTGTCCTGTTGGTAGTTGCAGAATATCCGCAAGTACTGTTCGAGGGTCTGGTTAGTGCGTTTGGTTTGGCCATCGCCTTCGGGGTGGTAACCGGAGGTGAAGTGGAGGGTCATGTTTAGAGCCTTTCCGAGAGATCGGAAGAATCGGGAGACGAATTCGGGGCCATGGTCGGAGGTGATATGTTCGGGGACGCCGTGTTTAGAGAAGACGTGTAGTACGAAGAGTACGGCAAGGTCTTCGGAGGTGCAGTGAATTGTTGTCGGAATGAAAATACTTTGTTTCGTTAATTGGTCAACGATAACGAGGATTGAATCAAAGTTGTCGGAGGTCGGAAGGGTCTCGATGAAATCCATTGAGATAGAATTCCAAGGACGTTCGGGGATCGGAAGCTGTTTGAGTAGGCCGTAAGGCTTGTGTCTTTGTGGCTTCGATCGCATGCAAGTGGTACATGACTTGCAATAGTTTTTAACGAAATCTCGTATTCCGGGCCAGGTATAATCACGCTGAATGAGACTGAGTGTCTTGTTCTGACCTGGGTGTCCAGCAAGCATATGATCGTGCTTGTGCTGTAGGACTCGGAGTCGGAGGTCGTCGGAGTCGGGAACGTATATCCGATCATCATGTCGGAGGAAACCATCGGGGTCGAGAGACCAGCGGGGTTTAGGATCTTTAGAAAGAGTGCTGTAAAGAGTGTCGGAAGGGAGTGCTGTGAGTATGTCGTGGTGAAGCTTTTCTGTGTCCATGATAATGGTTGCACGGAGGACGGGCTCAAGGAGTTGAGTCGCGCGAACTGAAGCGGAGAGCTGTTCTTGCGAAAAGACTGGTCGGAGGTTGGTCGGATTGATGTCGACGTAGTCGCTATTTCCCCCTTTAGGGTAGACATCCCAACGTCTAGTTAGAGAGTCAGGTTTAGTTCCCAATCGGCCGGGGCGGAATCGGATGACGAGGTTGAACTGAGAAAGGTATTCTGACCATTGGACTTGTCGGCGTGAAAGAACTTTGGTGGTGGCAAAATACTCGAGATTTTTGTGGTCGGTGACGACGTCAATCGGAGTACCGGAGCCTTCGAGGTAATGGCGCCAAATTTTAAACGCTTCGTAGATGGCAAGAAGTTCCTTATCGTGAGTGTCATAGTTTACTTCGGGGGCCGTGAAGGTGCGGGAATGGAATGCGACGGGGTGGACTTCATTGTCGGAGGTGACTATCGACAGAATAGCCGCTAGGGCATAGTCGGATGCGTCGGTTTCGACAATTATCGGAGAGTCGGGAATCCAGTGTGTCAGGATCGGAGTGGTGGTAAATGCCTTTTTCAGGTCATTAAAAGCGGTTCGAGCGTCGTCGGAGAACAGCCAAGTGGCATGTTTCCTGGTTAAACGAGTGAGTGGAATAGTGATGTTGGAATAGAATGGAATGAAACATCGGTAAAAGTTTGCAAAACCTAAAAAGGACTGGACGTCCTTCACTCTGCGCGGTTCAGGCCAATCCTGAATAATCTTGACTTTCGCTTCCGACATTTTGAGTCCGTTGGGAGAAAGGATAAATCCAAGATATTCTACAGTTTCGGCAGAGAAGTCGCACTTGTCGGCGCGGGCGTAAAGACCATGTTGTCGGAGTCGTCGGAGGACTTCTCGGACATGTTTTTTGTGTTCCTCGGGGTTGTCGGAGTAGATCAGGATGTCGTCGAGGTAAACGGTAACGCAGTTGTCCAGAAGGTCGGAGAAGATGTCGTTCATAAAATGTTGAAAGGCTGCAGGTGCGTTAGACAATCCGAATGGCATGACTAACCATTCAAATGATCCATAGCGAGTGCGGAATGCAGTTTTCCATTCGTCACCTTCAGCGATGCGGACTAGGTGGTATGCGTGTCGGAGGTCTATGGTGGTATAAACGCGTGCTTTTCCGGCAGTGGCTAAGAGGTCGGAGATGAGCGGAAGTGGGTATCGGTCCTTCTTCCTGATTTTGTTCAGGCCTCGGTAGTCAACGCATAGTCGGAGTGATCCATCTTTCTTTCGGATGAAGAGGATCGGAGCGCCGTGAGGTGAACTAGAAGGTTTGATAAAACCGATATTGAGGTGCTCGTCGATGAAGTCTCGGAGGGATCCAAGTTCGGATTGCGAGAGTGAGTACATCGGACCAATCGGAGGGGAAGTACCTTCCTCCAAATTGATCTTGAGGTCGTACGGTCGGTGGGGTGCAAGGGTGTCGGCTTTTTTCTTACTGAATACATCAGCAAAATCGTGGTATTCCTCGGGTATGCCAGAGAGGTCGGGAGCGTCATTGGAGACAGACACGGAATTGGCGGAGATGTCGGAGAGGTGAACGCGGAAAGCGTATGCCCCAGGAGCTTTACATGCATGGAGATATGCGGCTGCATTGACCATGGTAATCTGTGGCGGGTCGGAGGTGTTCAGAGTGAGCGGATCGGAGGTGCCCATCGGAGAGGGCGGACACTGCAGAGGTGGCGGAGCTGCCTCAGCAGTCGACGTCGGAGTCGGACTCGGAGTGTCGGGTAACGTAGAACGGAATAAGATACTGCCCAATACCCAGTCAATCAACGGATTGTAGCGGGTGAGCCAGTTGTGTCCTAGAACCAAATTACAAGACGAATCGAGGGTTGTCACGTAAAATGCAACGGTCAGAAGTTCACTGGAAGGAAATCGGAGAGGAAGATCGATAGATTGTGTGATATACGTATTTGAAGAACCGTCAAAAAGTTTCAAAACCATAGGTGAAGGAATCGGAGTCGGAGATAAGTTTAAAGAAGAAATAAATCTGGTATCTGCGAAGCAATGTGTAGAACCAGAATCAATAAGAGTCTTTATCGGAAGAGAATCGGAAAAGGTCGGAGATATCAAATCAATACATAGAGAGTTCAGATTTGAGAGAGCGGATGCATTGAGTCGGAGGGTTTCCAAAGGTGCACGAAAGGAGTCAACGCAATCCCCAGTACATGCTGGAATCTGAGGACTGCTTACTATTTTTTTGACTCGGTCGTCTTCTCCGATTTGTCCTCAGCTTGGGCCGCGCGGGCCTTTGCTTTGGCGTTAGAAGACGATTTCTTCGAACAGTCGGAAGCCCGATATCCAACGTTGCTGCAAAACATGCATAAATTATTGTCAAATCGTCGTTGGCGTTCTTGGGGAGTTAATTTCCCATCTTTGCCAAGTTTGTCGGAGAGGGCGGATTTCAGAGAGGTGGATGACGATTTTTGTTGTTGTTGCGAGTTGGGTTTAGACGATGAGGAGTTGTTGTTGGAGGATGATGAAGCGGGGGTCTGTTTTTTGTCGGATTTGTCGGATTTGACGGACTTCGGAGTAGATTTGTCGGAGGAGCACGATTTCTCGCGTTGACGTTCCCAGTAGCGAGCATCAATGTTATGGGCCATTACTTTCAACTCGGCGAGAGTCTTTGGTTTGGGAAAAGTCCCCAAAACGTCCTTGATGTGTTCCGCTAAACCGGTATAGTACCGATATCGGAGCGCGCCATCATCCCACTGCATGCGAGCGGAAAGACGTTTGAAGTCCACGTTGTAATGTAGGATCTTCTGATTGTCGCGCATCTGAAGGTGATCCAGGCTATTCTCTGCTTCTCCGGTCAGATCGATAGGTCCGAATTCGGATCGGAGGATGTGCACAAAGGCGGACCAGTCGTCCAACCAGACAGAGTCGTCGTCGGACTCTCCCAAGAGGGTGGGCTCAAACCATTCGAGCGCGGTTCCTCAGAGGTACGACAGAGCGAAACTGACTTTGTTATCATCATCGTCAAAGGCGGGGTTGTTTCGGAAATATAGTGTGCATTGTGCGAGGAAACTGGTGAGTTTCCGAGAGTCGGAACCATCAAGAGTGTCGGGTTCCTTCGACTTCTTTTTCGGAGTTTTCGGAGCCTCTCTACGTCGGAGCTCCTGCGTCATAAGCATAATTGCTTCGGCGAGGTTTGGAGTTTGCTCGCGACGGAAAGGATTGTTATCGTCAAAAGGAGAGGTCGGAGATTTAAAAGGACGGAATTCTTCAGGAATCGGAGGTCCTTGTGTCTGAGGTGTTCGGAGACGAGGTGTCGGAGATATGGGGTCAGGTTTGGGTGCAGATTCTTCTGCAGAAATATCTTGGAACGTATGTAGAAATGTCGCCCTGGTGTCCTGCAGGTTTGAAGCTTCCGCTGCGGCTGCTGCTGCGCGGGAGTTCTGTGTGTTGCGGGCTGCCATAACTGGAATTTGAAATACGGATAAGCGAGTGGCAGTTTGAATATACTGTTAAGAACTGATCGACAAAACGTCGGAGCTACGTCGGACGCGTCGGAAGGTCGGAGGGTCGGAGCGCGTGCAACGTAGGGGCAAGGACTTGGCTTCAACTTGTGTGTTGTGCCCTCGCTAATATGTTGGTGTCCTTATTTCGGAGGATCGGAGGATCGGAGGTCGGAGGTCGGACTCAAGTTAAGAGTCGGAAAGAGGACGGGAGGTATGATGTCGAATCTAAGTTGATATTCAAACTGAAGCTAATACACGATTCTACATAAGTTTAAATACTATGTTGGAGGACGTGTGGCTTCGTCGGAGTCGGATAACAAGTGGCTGTCGGAGATTCTTAACATAAGTAAAATGGTCGGATGTAAGTAATGTACGTAGTAACGAGATTCATAACAGTAAGTATGCATAATAAGTATTAGTCAAAATGTCGGAGGTGTCGGAGGTGTCGGAGGTGTCGGGATTGGTCGGAAATCGTCGGAATGGATCGGAATGTAACAATCCATCTTGCTCAGCAACACCAGATCGCACTTTACAACGCCCAACAGAACGAACTCAAAAGCTTTCGCGTTCAAGCAGGACCTCAGACAGGTCAGATCACAGAGATCAGAGAGTTTATTGGTGTCCAGACAACTGTTATCAGAAGATTGATTAGGACGCTCACATCGAGACGTCCCAGAGCCATATCATCACGTCTTACTCGAAGCAGCAAATCTATGCCCACTTCACCACTGAAGAGCAACAGACCAAGTACAACCGTTGGGCATGGAACAAGAGACTTGACCCCTTCTCGTGACCAACAGACGCACAGGAACAGAGATTCCTTAGAGATCTACAGAGAAAGTACCCCGAACATTTTGCCACCGATTCTGCCGACGAGTCCCCTGACAAATTTACTTTTGACTCCGTGCAGTCAGATATCAAACAGACGCCTAGAACAGGGACTGATTTTCAACCCTTACCTGTATCCCGAACCCCATCTTCATTCCAACAACCCAACCCCTCTCCTCCTCCGCAGACTCTAGACATGACAGAAGCTCTGGCAGTACAAACAATGGATACATCCAAGATCATCAAGGATCCTGGGATGTTCAAGGACAGACACGAGTCGTGGAAAGCCACCAAACTATACATCAGGTTCCAAAAGAGCCTAACAGACGATCAGAAGATTCTTGCGGTGCTATCCCGCATGATGGAAGGGTCCAGCAGGCACTGGGCCAGTAACAAGTTAGACGCTCTTGCCGTTGACAACGAGAACATCACCTGGCTAGGATTCTCCGATGATATCGCCACACGATTCTCTATCGCCAACAAATCAGTCGCTGCCAAAGCAAGACTCGAAGTTCTGAGACAAGAGAAACGTACCATCGACGAATTTGAAGAGCTCTTGAAGCTGTCAAACCTTGGCGAAGAAACTGGGAAATACATCCTAGAAAAGAATGTCAACCGCAGAATCTCTGAACAAGTGTCTAGTGATGCCAAGACATACTCCGAGTACGCAAAGGAGATCCGAAACAAGGGACGACAAATGGAGGGACACGCACTGGTCATCCGAGGTGGCGGCGACATGCGCACCGGATCGGGTACCACTTATGGCGGTCAGGGCAAGGCCATGGAGATCGACAAAGCAGGAGTGGCCCGTTGCTACAACTGTCAACGTTTCGGTCACCTCGCTAAAGACTGCAGCGCTCCAAAGAAGAAAGATGGTCGCAAGTGTTTCAACTGCGACCAAGAAGGCCATATTGCGTGCAACTGCCGCAAGCCGAAGAAGAACTCCAGAAGGGTCAGGAAGGTGTCCAAGGAAGATGCCGAGAATGATGAAACCACAATCTTAGAAGCTGACGAGAAGGATTTTCCCACAGGGTCCGATTAAACGACGCTAAGTCGCGACCCTTATCTATTAAACGGACTTGCTTGCCTTGTATGACTGCAGACAATAGAACCTATGTCATCCCTGCCAAGCAAGCCGCTGCGTCAACTAAGATTGTGAAGGGAGACAAACCTCCAAAACGACGAGAGATCAGGCTGTTAGCTCAGCTCAAAACACGACGAGGACCAAAAGTCATTCGACCTGAGGTTGACACATGCATCCATCCCAGAATAGTACGCGAACAGAACCTCCCCACGCGAGGAATACCGCCCATAGCAATTCTAAACGCGGATGGATCACCAAATCGACAACAGAAAGCAAACCAACTTGCCGAGGTCCAGCTGGATTTGGGAACACATCAGGAAACCATGGAAGCAATGGTACTGGACATTGGGAGAACAGACATGCTCTTGGGACATGACTGGTTGGTACACCACAACCCTACGATCAATTGGACAACCGGCACTGTAACATTTAACCGGTGCCCAACAACATGTCGAACCAAACACTCAGATTTCAGGGTTAACCTTGATGGTTGCAAACACTGGGTTTGCATGGTTGAGGTGCACGACAAAGATGCACACAAAAAGTTGGATCAGAAATGGAAGCCCGGAGACCCTATCTTGGAAGCTGTCACTCCCACACCACCTCCCACAACCAAACGACCCTCATACATTGATCGGTTTACTCACCTCTTTGAGAAGGAGAACTTTGATAAGATCCCGAAGGAAAGGGAATGGGACCATGGTATTGAACTTACACCGGACGCACCGAAGGAAATAGGGGGAAATACATATCCCATGACACAAAAGGAACAAGAGGAATTGGACGCATTCATTGATGAAGGTCTAGCAACTGGAAAGATCCGCCCGTCCAAATCCCCTTATGCTTCCCCTTGCTTTTTCATCAACAAGAAGGATGGTTCCAAATGATTGGTACAAGATTACCGCATGGTCAACAAATTTACGGTCAAAGACAAGTTCCCACTCCCGCGCATCTCCGATCTCTTGGACGTGCTGAAAGATGCAGTCTACTTCAATAAGATGGACATCATGTGGGGTTACAACAATGTCCGGATTAAGGAAGGCGATGAATGGAAGGCTGCCTTCCTCACCAGTCGAGGATTGTTTGAACCATTGGTCATGTTTTTCGGCCTTTGCAACTCCCCGGGAATGTTCTCTTGGATGATGGCTAGTCTATTCCGGGACCAGATCCGCCGACACATCTGTGTGATCTACATGGATGACATTGTGGTTCTTGGTAAAACCAAGGAAGAACTTGCGCGAAACACCGAAGAAATTCTGCAGATCCTATCGGACAATGACTTGTTCCTGAAGGAGAAGAAGTGTTTCTGGGGAGTAACGAAATGCCCCATATTGGGATATGTCGTTGGTGAAGGACGTGTCGAGATGGAAACCGAGAAGGTGGACACAATCCGAAACTGGCAAGCACCCACATCAAAAAAGGAAGTCCAGAAGTTCCTTGGGTTTGCTAACTTCTATCGGTGCTTCATTGAAGGATACTCAAACATCGCAAAACCACTTACCGCGCTCACAGGCGGCACTGCATTTACTTGGGGACCAACGGAACAAAAGGCATTTGAAGGTCTCATACAGGCAATCACATCAGCACCAGTCTTGGCATTACCAAAACCAGATGGACAGTTCAGGGTCAAAACCGATGCATCGGGCTATGCAATTGGGGCCATACTCTCGCAAAAACAGGACAACAAATGGCATCCTATCGCGTTCTTGTCGCGGACCATGTCCGTGGCCGAACAAAATTACAAGATATATGACAAAGAATCATTCCACAACTTAGCACCATTTTTCATTCATTCATTCATTCACCTTAAATCAGCAATGCTCAACAATATTAGTTGGAATGTTGGAGTAATATACTATCAGGATCCATTTTGCGAGCTGGGTTCAAAAATGGCATCTGTTTGATCATGTGACTTGATGAAATGACAAATATTTGATGATTATATAAGCATTTGATGAAATAATTGGTTGTGATTAGATCAAGATCATGTGAGAGGATAAGGAGGTCAGATATGTTTCTTGTTTGACTGAATTTATACAAATATAGCTGGAAATAGTAAGTCTGCCAGTTTTGAAGCTGGAAAGATAATTCAAGTTGATACAGACAGCTGCCATATATCAGATGATAAATGCATACATTGTTTGTATTTGTTTGTTCCAGTTGATAACAATCAATTGATTTGATTTGACTACTGCTGGATGCAGAATTTGAAGCTGATTCCAAATATGCTATATTTGTATGATAGTGAGTGTCTGGTATTTGCTCACATGAATTAATTGACCAACTGTATTATACAGAAATTTCAAAACCAATATTTGAATATCCAAGCAAAAACATTTAAACCAGTTATAAGATTATATTGTGTCATAACCATACGATTCACATACGACTTATCTGATGACTCCGACGATTCATCTGCTCCGACATCCGCTCCAACAACATTCTATTTATATTTGATTATACTTCTACTACTTAACATCTCAACCATACTTACAAGTAGACATACAGTGACTTCCAAAAGCGGCCCAATGTTTTGTATTTTTTGATTGTTGCTTGAATAACATTGGATTGAAAATAAATACAAACAAAGTATTGGTGTACCATAGATAGCATTTGATCAGGGATATCCATCAAAAAAGGAATTACATAATTTCAATCAGTATTACTAGAGATATAGGCAGTTTAATTCAGAGACTCATTGGGCCACTTATGGAAGTAGCTATCAGAAATGCAGACACAGCCCAATAGCAATGCACATAGCCTAAAGCAATGCACACAGCTTCAGAGGCTATGATTAATAGCCATAAGGCAGTGCTTACAAGCTATATAAACCAGTCCAACACTCCCCAAAAGCTATAATTCATCATGCATCCCATCTCCTCTGCTCAGAAGGAAAATATCCTTTCTCTTGCTTCCAGTGGTTTCTCCAATTGCCATATTGCCTCCAAACTTGGTGTAGGCAGGTCTACTGTTGCCAGAACACTTCATACTCTTCTTCCCAACCACTATACTCCTCTTACTGGGTGCCCATCCAAACTTTCATCCACAAATCAACATGCAGTTATTGCACAAATCAAGACTGGCAAAGCTTCCAATGCTGTTCAAGCCATGAAACATATCAATACCATCATCTCTGATTCAGTCTCCTCACAAACAATTAGAAGAGTCCTGAAGAAACATTCATTCAAGGCTGTGGTGAAGAAGAAAAAGCCCTTGTTGAGTGCAAGGCATAGAAAGGCAAGGTTGGCCTTTGCTCAGAAGTATCAGGAGTGGACTGTGGAGGACTGGAAGAGGATTATTTGGTCAGATGAGACCAAAATCAACAGATTTGGGTCAGATGGAAGAGAGTGGGTCTGGAAGAAGAAGGGAGAAGGGTTGATTCAGAGGGAGGTGCAGGGGACAGTCAAGTTTGGTGGAGGAAACATCATGGTATGGGGGTGTATGGGATGGAATGGAGTGGGGCATCTTGCAGAGGTTGAGGGGAGGATGAATGCTGACCAGTATGTGGCCATTCTGGAGGAGCACATGCTGCCTAGCCTGGAGGAGAGTGGGATTTCTGAGGAGGAGGTAATTTTTCAGCAGGACAATGACCCCAAGCACACCTCAAAGAAGGCCAAGAAGTGGATGAAGGACAACAATATCACACTTCTGGACTGGCCTGCACAATCTCCAGATATCAGCCCTATTGAACATCAATGGGTTCATCTCAAGAGGGAGCTTGCCAAGTATCCAACACCACCAAAGGGAGTTTGGGAGATTTGGGAGAGAGTGGCAGAAGTGTGGAATAATATACCACCAGAGGTATGTCACAATCTAATAGAAAGTATGCCTAGAAGGTTAGAAGCAGTTATCAAGGCCAAGGGAGGTCATACCAAGTATTAAAATAGCCCAATTCTGTTTTTCTGATGACTACTTCCATAAGTGGCCCAATGAGTCTCTGAATTAAACTGCCTATATCTCTAGTAATACTGATTGACATTATGTAATTCTTTTTTTGATGGATAGCCCTGATCAAATGCTATCTATGGTACACCAATACTTTGTTTGTATTTATTTTCAATCCAATGTTATTCAAGCAACAATCAAAAAATACAAAATATTGGGCCGCTTTTGGAAGTCACTGTATGTTGTTCACTTTTCATTTGCTACTCTCCGTACTCCGAATGTTCCGATGGTCAACTCCGATATCTGCACATCACTTATAGTAATACTGATCATTCTAGTTCACTATAAATAGTGTACCAAACCTGTCGTAGAACCTCAGTTCAAATATCATATGTTACACCTCATTTGCATCCGCCTCTACTTGCCTTTGAGCATTCTCTCCGTCACCTCCGCTCATCCGCTTATCAACTCATCCGACATCCGCCAATCTGAAATCGAGGACCACGTCAAAGAGTGGGGCGCAACATACAAGTTGAAGCCAGGTCCTTTCCGCCAGATGTCGAATCTGTCGCATCCGCTCATCTGCTACTCCGCTCCGACTCATCCGACGTTTTCTGACATTGAGAAAAACGCTACATGACAGTATATTTGAAATACCACCATTCTTGATCTACGCAACAAACTCTACCCACATGTCTCAAACCCGTAATACAGTTCGAACCACTAGGACTGCTTGTGCAGCAGCAGAACGTTCATCATCCACACCATGCTCTGCTTTCCTTCGAGGAACACGCAATGTAACCATTACCCCTCGAGGAGCCACAGCATCATCATCCACTCCTACCTCCGGACCATCTGTTCCTCCGCCTTCTTCCGATCAGCTTCCACCACTTCCCCCCAGTCCTCCAAACCCACCAACGGAACCCTCCGTACCTCCAAATTCTGGCTTATTCGGCGGACCTCCAGGAGGATCTCCTCCTCCCTCCGACACTAGTTTACATGGAGATTTGGACGACTCCGATTCCAATCCAGATCAGGAACCCAATCTAGCTGAAGCCATATTGCTCATGCCCAGTCAAAATCGGATCTGGTTACTTCCGGAAAAATCAGGGTTTGATAGGGTCAAAGCTGGCTTTTCCTGGGTCGATTGGGTGGACCCGAAAACCCCATTATGTCGGACCAAAAGTCGGAAAAAATGGGGAGACCAAATTTTCAAAATTCCGGGTAGCACAAGCGAGCCAGACATACCTATCCAGATATCCAGACTTTCCCCAATGGGGCTCTACTTTCCCCTGAAATTTTCGGGCATTCTCAGGATATTCGCCGGCTCATTCCCACTGGTTCCAGCTTTTTCCCGCTCGTCCCTGGCCTTAACCAGGTCAACTTCCCTACCATTCCCAATTTTACCATGCTTGCCCAGTTTGGTCACCCGATATTCCCATGTTTGTCACTCATTTGTTTCATTTATTCCCCACTGTTCCCAGATGTTGTCGGTTGCATTGTGGTTTTTTGGGATTTTATGTTTTCGAATTCATACTTCATTGAACCACAAAATTTTCATTTCAAAGTCGTAGCAAATCATTCAAATCATAAAGCATATGCACAAATCACGTGCGTGGGTAGGACAGAATGTGTTGTAAGACGATGAGTGAGAAAAAAGAAACAACAGATCTAAAGCAGACGCGCAGACGCGCAACGACAACCTCTGGCAATGGGATCAATCACCAGCGGCTGTCTGATATGTCGGCATCGCAATTCAGGAGCCCCTGGTGGGCTAATCATCCCAAACAAAGGAGAAAACACATCAGGGTTATGAACATCGTACAGACAGATACATGACTTGCCTTCGCTCGCGCAGAGATCCTCGTTGGTTCTGTGGCAGCCCCAGTTTGTGTAGTGGAGGCCGTGGGTGACGAGGGAGGCCAAGTGGGGCCATTGGGCACGAAGGGGGGCGTTGGGCGCGAAGGGAGGTCATCCGGCATGATTGGAGGCTGTTGGGGACAAGGGGCAGCCGTTGGGGACGAGGGGAGGCCTTTGATGGCGAGGGGCGACCGTTGGGGACGAGGGGAGGCCGTTGGGGACGAGAGACGGCCGTTGGGCATGAGTGGAGGCCGTTGGGCATGAGGGGCAGCCGTTGGGGACGAGGGGAGGCCGTTGTGTATGAGGGGTGGCCATTTGGCCCGAGGGACGGTCGTTGGACACGAGGGGAGGCCGGTGACCGTTGGGGGCAAGGGACGGTCGTTGGGCACGAGGGGCAGTCGTTGGGGCAAGGGGCGGTCGTTGGACGGAAAGGGCGGCCGTTGAGCACGAAGGAAGGTGGTTGGGCCCCGTTGGGCAGGCCGTTGGACGAGTGAAGGAGCCGTGGCAGTGGGTTACTTACTCTGTACTTATCTAGGCCATCAATGTGTCAAACAAATAACAACAAATAATTCCATCAATCGATCAAAAAACTGCATGATGGGAGGGTACGAAAGAAGTTGGCTGAGGTCGCCTGGAAAAACCGAGTTCGAGTTTACGAGAACTCGGAAATGTATCGCATCACGATTCAAAAATGATGAAGGACACCTGGGGATATCAGGGTTCCTGAGGCACAGCCTGGCACAGCACACCTCGTGGCATCAGTGATTCCCAGTCAAAATCGGACCTGGTGGAATCCGGCCCTTGTGGGATTGAGGGGGTCCCTGACAGGGAAAGTTGGGAATCAAGACACCATCGGGAAATTTCCTGATGGTCCTGGAATTCCCAGCCTTGCAACGAAAAGGTGCGTTGCACCTGCTCGAACTTTGCACATTGTGCTGGCACACTCAAGCTTTTTTCAAGTCAATTCAAACTCCGATTCAACTCGCCGAAGCGAGTCATTTGAACTTTAAAATTTAAGTATGTAACCACTGCCAACCACTTCCCACAACGCCTCCCCCTCGCTCTGCGCCCGGTTCGTGGGCTCAACAGCCACCCCTTGTGCCCAACGTCCACGTTTCTTGCCCAACGGCCTACCTCTGTGCCCAACGGCCGCGTCTCCTGCCCAACCACCTTCCTTTGCGCCCAACGGCCGCGTCTCCTGCCCAACGGCCATTCCCCGTGCCCAACGACCGTCCCTCATACCCAACGGCCGCGTCTCCTGCCCAACGGCCTCCCCTTGCCTCCAACCACCTTCCTTCGCGCCCAACGACCGTGTCTCTTGCCCAATGGCCTACCTTTGCGCCCAACTGCCGTGTCTCCTGCCCAACGGCGATTCCTCGTGCCAAATGGCCATTCCCCATGCCCAATGACCGTCCCTCGTGCCCAACGGCCGCGTCTCCTGCCCAACGGCTTCCCCTCGCGTCCAACCACCTTCCTTCATGCCTTAGATTTAGCAATCACATTGCTCTTTGCCTTTCCATTTTCCTGCATACTCTGCCTGAACCTTGGAACGGTTTGTTAAGCATAACAAGGCTCTGGCTGCCTTGCATGACACGCACGAGATGCGCGAGCTGGGCTCTCACAATGTGCTGATCTCTTCCTTCCACAACATTCGGGTGACACTTGAGAGCCTCAAAGACGAGGTAATATCACTCGTTGTACCACATGACTTGTAAGCTGAAGAAATTTTGTATTAGATCTGACGCCTCCATGCTCGCACTGGTGCTGAAGTTGCACTCATGGTTGTGCGGTCCTCGAAAGAGCAGTACAACCAACCCGAGGTTATCACAACAAGTGAACATGTGTCTGACTTCTTCGAACTGGCTGTCAAGGAGAATATATTTGATCTCACAATGTGAATGGAAGCTTATATTCTTTCAGGAGTGCATGGTAAGTACATCCAATGCTCTTAGCTTCTCCACCTAACACAATTGGTAAGTGTTGTCCGAAACTGTATCCAGGAGTTAAGCAATCTTCGCTAATCTTCGCTCGAAAATATCATCCTTGATCCTTCTAAAATTGAGTAAGTATGATGTCTCTAACCCTGTATTGTCATATATGTTCTACCACAACTTCGACATGAAGATCACTGCAAAACATGGCATCATCATCAAAAATTGGCCATTGGCCAAGTTCTGTTGTCCAAGTGAAATTAGCTCTCGCATTGAGCTCAACACTCTCTTTAATGCTTGGCATAGTAGTACCACTCATTTTTACAAGATGTCGCAACAGGAATGGAATGACTGGATGGAACAACATGCAACATCCGAGAACACGGACACCACAACATCAATTTCAGGGACAAATCCGGGCCTTGACCAATATCGTGGCGATGCAAGCTCATCAGTTTGAACCAATCATGCACAGAACATACAGACTCAGCAAGAAACTCCTTCCACAACAGCTGCATTGGTGACAGCTCCGGGTCCATTGATGGCTAACGTGGCTGTGGGGAATGAGCACGGCGGCCTCATTCCTTTGACAAAGAAACAATGCAAAACAAGGAAGGACAAGGGCATGCCAAGAAAGAAGCGTGGGGTGAAGAGTGCAGCTATGGTTACTAATGAGAACTTAGTGCTGTAGCTGTATACTCAACATTGAGTCAACAACTTCGATTACTTATTTATTGCATTTCGTATTTATTGTTGTCACTCTGCTACAAATTGAGAGAAAGATGAGGGGTGAAGTGTGCAACAGATGTTTCTCTCCACTGTGTCCTCATCTCATGGAGCCTCAAACGCCCGTCACTGTCATCAAACATAACTGGTTCATGTCTCATAACCCATCCCTACATCAAAGCTTGTGTTGGCCTCTCCATATGTCAGCAAACATTGACACATGAACAAGGGCCACTTGACAGTGGCAGGTGTGGGGGGCTCCAAGAGATGAGGACAAGCACAATGTGGGAGACGCCATAGAGTGTGAGAGAATAGATGCCTGAACGGGGGACGTTTGATGGTGGCAGCCGTGGGAGGCTCTGAAAGATGGGGACACATGTGATGCATGCAAGAGATGCCAGAGGGTGAGGGAGAGAAATACTGACACATGAATGAGGGAGGTTTTATGAAAGTGATGACGCTTCGAGAGATGGGGACAGTCCAGGGCACAATGCATGCGGGAGACACTAGAGGGGAGAGACAAACTGCAAGCTTTCAATTGATGACAGGTGTGGGAGGCTCTGAGAAGTGGGTGACGCACACGAGAAACTTGCAAGAGACACTTGCCAGCAAACTTTGATGCAGGGACAGGCCGTGAACAAGAGACAACTAGGGTGTTTGGAGGGAGTTCAATGGATAAGAGATAGGGTTTGATGACAGGGCGTGGGATGCTCCGAGAGACGCGTGTCGCAAGCTGCACACCCTTTCCTTGGTGCGATGGCGCAACAGTGGGAGCAGATGACCAATATTGTGGGAGGGCAGAGTTTGTTGATAGGAATGTCCGGAGGGAGGAGTCTCTAAGTTGAGTGGGGTGTGGTGGTTGCTGGCACTTCCCTCGTTGCTGCTGTTGCTGCTGCGGTGACTGCAGGGATGGCGGGAGCTGTGGCGGCGGTGGTGGGTGTGACCATGGCTAGGGCTGCGGCTCCCCTCTTTTTTGGTGGTGGCGGTCGTGGTGGTCTTGGTCTTGGTGTTGCGGCCACCATTGCAGCTGCTGCTGTGGCTGCTCTCGTCATTGTCATTGTTCTCCTCCTCCTCATCCTCGTCTTGGTCGTCAGCTTCGGCTTCCGCAGGTTCTGCTCAGTGTCGTCGGCGGCCATCCTCATTGACCTTGGTGGCCTTTGTGACTGGGGTGGTAGCTGGCACACATGCAGGGGGGGGGGGGGGGGGCAATGGCAATGGCGCGTTCCTCGAGCTGGTGCTCGGGGGGGGGGGGGTATTTGTGGTTTGACACAGATAAATAAATAAATTGAAAAAAAAACCCACCTCATGAGATGGGGTTCATCGGGGGTAGAGGCAGTGTTGGTGCTGCTGGGCAAAGGGTGAGTGAGTGAGGGGCTCTGTGTGCGGTTGTAGGGGACCTACTTGGTCTTTTTGTTGGTCCTGGAGAGGGGAGCACGGAGAGGGTGGGCGGATTAGTTAGAACGAACTGAAAATGGAAGGGAAAAAATGCACCGGCAGGTGTGTTTTTTGTTGCTGTTGGGCGGTGGTGAGCACGGAACGAGGGGAAGGGGGGGGGTGCCACGTACCTTGTTGTCCCCTTTCCTTTCCTCTTGCTCACCCTGGTTGACGGCTGCCTGGTGGCGGCGTTGCTGTCCTTCTCCTCGTCGGGGGCTGACGTGGTAGCCTTTGGGCACTTGCGGCTGGCGTTGTCGTTGGTTGCTGACATGGTATGCTTGCGGCTGGCAATCATTGATGTGGGGGCACAGACATGGCCGGAGCAGGTCGTTTGGGCCTCAGCGGCAGCAGTCGTGGAACAGGGAGGGGTTCGAGGGCATGGTGGAGGTGATGGATCGATAATCAGTTGGCTGATTACACAAGCAAAGGGGGTATATAGTGTACAAACACGCCCAACCACAAAAGCCTCGGTGGCTCAATGGTTTTGAAAGGCCCATAATAATTACATAACACTGTAGAAGGTCATAGGTTCAATTCTTGCGGCTCACTCTCTTTTTCAATACTAAATAAGGCAAGAATGAAGTCCACTTCAAGTCCGAGCGGATTCCACTTGGAATCGGAGGCAATTCTGCTCAATAATTCTGAGCAGAAAGTCATTCCACTCAGACTCCGCTCAGACTCTGCATGGATTCCGCTGGAGGATGTGGGGGAGTGTAAAGAGCTCTATTGCCGGGTGTCAGTGGGTGACTCTGCTATGCATTCCCACCTAACCTCGAGTTCCTGGTTTGGGTGAGATATGCAACATAGTAATATTAAAAATAAAATAAAAAACAACATGTCAGAAATGATTATATCTAAATAAAAGATGGCGAAAATAAAACCAGATAATAATGTGTGGCATATGTGGATCTATCTACTTGCAAGGCTTCCTACCTGGTGTTGGCACCACCTTGTCTACTGCCTTGCGCTTCCGACCCCTCCTTTGTGACAAATTTGATGGGCTGCAGGTGGGGGGTCAAAGGAGACCAGCTGGGGTCATAGACCGAGATTGCGACCATGTCCAGGGACGAGACCGTAGCGGCAAGTCAGATTCCACATCCATGTCAGAACTACCAGATATTGAATATGATGGGCTGCAGGTGGGGGGACCTGCGGCAGGGGTCATGGACCGGGATTGTGACCGTGTCTGGGGACGAGACCAAGGTGATAGAGCAGGTATCACAGGGTGGGATTGGGAGTGGCGGGGACGTTGAAGCCCAGGTGTCACAGAGCGGGTCTGTGACCTTGTTGGCAGACAGGCTACTGGGAACATGGATGGTGACAATGCAGGTGGGCCAGATGCTGGGTTTAAGAGAGTTTGATATGTCACCACGGTGTCCTGGGAATTGGAAGGTGTTGCAGGCACAAGCTTGATGGCAGGAGGAATGGGTGAAACAGTTGGCTCTTGAGGCGGCATAGCTGGCGGTGGGTTGGGCGGCAATGCAAAGGAGATAGGCGGCAATGCAGGCGAGGAACCGCCAGGCGCCTGTTCATCTACTGTTGGGGTGGTATGAGGAGGAGCCATACGAGGCCCAAGCCATTTAACCTGCACACAAGGCGGTTTGTCAAGTGGGGGCTGCACCCCAGGGTTGTCAATGCCTTCCATCGGTATACCCAAGAACTCACAAACGGGTACCAAGTTTGTTGTGAGATTCTTGATGTTTGCGTCCAGCCGTTCCACCCGCTGTGCCGAATCCACCTCCTGTGCTGTTATCTGGGCCCCAGCTCATGTGATGACTGCATTCAGCCCCCCGGCAATTGCATGGATCTTCTGATCAAGACCGAGCAGGTGTTCCTGCTTGTGGTTGAACCTCTCTTGATTGAGCTCCAGTCGCCAGTCAAGAGTATCTGCAAAATCTTGAAGACGGCCATCCAGATAGTCCTCCACTGAATATATATGAGTTGTGAGAGCTGTGTCATGGGTTGATTGACTTACAGCTGGCCATGACATTGCTCCTCCTTGATTTCCATTCTGCCCTGCTTTCTTGTGGTTGTCTATGCTTGGGGGTGGATGATTGCCGTGGTAGGGGGGTGTCAGGCATATGGATCGGTGTTGCCGGCCATCGCTCCCTACTTGCCGCCTGTTCACGTTCCTGCATTGCCGCTTGCTCCTCTTCCTGGCGTACCCGCTTGTGTTTACCTTCCCGCATTGCCGCCTTTCCCTTGTCGCGCATTCCCGGTTCTTCTTCCCCCTCTGTTGTTGCCGCTCCCTGTTTCCCCACCCGCCTCTGTTTCTGCCCCCGCATTGCCGCCTTTCTTTTCTTGGGTCGCGGTAGTTGTGGAGGCGGCGAGGAGCAGGGGGCGGCAAGCAAGAGGCGAGAGTGGTGGTGGCGAGAGGAAAAGATGGTCATCAGCCGTCACAATGTGACAACACTGATCAACATTCGGAAGTTGCCGAATGTCGACCACCTAGGTCATCTGACCCTGTTATTGAACTTTGGGCAAGAATTCCTGCAGAATTCCTCCCAGAATTGTCACCATTCCTATCAAGGATTCTGATAGGAATTTCATTTCTTTTGGATTCCTGGAGGATTCCTACAGGATTCTGCCAGAAGTCATGGGGGAAGGTCGTAGGCCTGATACTGGATGTTTTGTCGAGGGGAAGAGGTGGTATGGTGGTGCCGAGTACGACGGCGCAAGGGTTGAGGTAGGGTAGGTGTGTCGTTTGGTTGGTTGTGACGAGATCAGCAGGGCTGAGCCTGGCATCTCTGAGAGCAATGTCGAAGTGTTGCAAATGGCTCGGATGAGGGGGAACGGAGCACAGAGAGGTTGCGTGGAGGTAGACGTGACGTGGTTGGAAGTGATGTGGCGTCTGTCACCCAATTGAGAGGTTCCGGCAGAGATGGGGATTGGGTCATGGTCGCGGGCACAGATACAGGTGGGGACGGAGACTACGGAGGTGCCATGGTTCTGGTGGAAGGGGGAGGGGCTGCTTTCCTTCCTTCATCATACCCTCCTATGTATCCTGTTTGTTGTCCTTTCTCAAATGCGAGGTGCCACACCATCAGTATATAGTTGTAAAGGACGGGGTAGTCGTGCGATAGCCGTTTGACGATGGCAAACAGTTCCGGGGCCAGTACCGCTTCTGGTACTTGGATGGGTAGGGGGAAAGAGGGGGGCGACAGGGGGCTCACAGGTGTGGACATGGGGGTCAGTGGACCTGGGAACGAGGACGGCGATGGTGACATGGACACGGACGCGGATGTGGGTGTCAATGGCGGCATGGCCGCAGATGGTGACATGGACAGTGGCGATGCGGAGGGAGACAGAGACAGAGAAGGCGACGGAGGCCTGTCGGCAGACACGGGTGTTGTCATGAGTACAGGTGGGGACATGGGCGGCACAGCAGGTCTCGTTTCATCGAGGGCAGTTGCCCTTCCTTCCTCATATCCTGCCTTTCGGCCCTCTTCAAAGGCCGCGTCGTACTGCCTCATAACCATCTCTTCGAGCTGGTAGTCATCGAGGTATAGGGCATGGGAGGGCTCCAGTCTGGGTGTCAGAGGTGGTATTCTGTCGATGTAGCACTGGACAAGGTGTGGCAGAATTGTGATGTGAGTTCGTGGTGATGTTGATGTAGGTGGCTGTGCTGTCAGAATGGGTTCGTTACTCAGCAGCTTGGAGAGGGTAATGGCAGGGGCTGTCGGTTCTATAGATGGGGTTGAGGTATTCTTTTTGTTGGCTTTCTTCTTATTTGTTCGGGGTGGCATAACGACATCGCGGCTTGTGACGTGTCAGGGAGTAGTGGGTTCTTGGGTGCAAAAATGTAACTGTTGCTGTAACACTGTCTATCCTTCTCTAGGTTTCGGATTCTCTACTTCTCCAGTTTTCCGTGTCTCTGTGCGCAAAAATAAAATTCTAAAAAATAAAACAGCGTGGCAAACAGCGCAAAGGCCGACTGCAGGTGGTTGGCCAAGGTCACAAAAGGTGTGTTAGAGTACGAATCACACTGTCATCACCATGTGGAGAGGTGGAGAGCGGTCAGGCAAGCTCGGAGCAGGGCTCAACGAGGGTAGGGCAAGTTGCAGTATGATAGCAAGTGGTGTGTCTACAACAGCTGGAATGTGCTATATAGTCTATGTCATGTGATTGTGTGGAGTTGGGGAAGAGAAAAAAGAAGATGAGATATTGATACATAAAGAGTTTGGATTGGAGAGAGCGGACGTGTTGAGTCGGATGGGAGCGGAGGCATAGAGAGAGTCAACGCAGGCCTCAGACCGTGCTTCATGAGGACCACTGCCTATTTTTTTGACTCAACCCCCTTACCTTTATCCTTGGCTTGGGTGCCGACTTGGGCGGCCTTCCCTTTAGCCTTGGAAGCAGTGGAGGTGGACTTGGGACAGTCCTTGACAGTGTGTCCGACGCTACTGCAGAATAGGCAAGGTTATTATCAAAACAACGTTTACATTTTTGATACGTCAGTTTGCCATCCTTGCCTAGTTTACTGGAGAGGTCGGGTTTCGGAGCGGAAGAGGAAGCGGAAGCGGTAGCAGGAGCGGATGGTTTCAAAGATGATGTTTGTGCAGTGGGTTGGTTCGGAGCGGAGGGTTTCTTGTCGGACTTGGGAGTGGGTTTATTGGTTCTGGATTTCTCTCATTGACGTTCCCAGTAGCGAGTGTCAATAGTATGAGCCGCGGATCGTAGGTCTGGTAAAGACTTGATCTTGGGTTGTTGGGACCAAGGTATTCGATCCGTGTCTGTTTGAATTCACACTTCTCTGGTTTGAGATACAATCCATGTTGTCGGAGCTGCTCTAATACTATGTGTGTGATCCTCCGATGCTCCGACAGGTCTGATGTAAAGATGAGAATATCGTCGAGGTAGACACATATGCCACCTTCAGTAATAAGATCCTGTAGGATATCGTTCATCATAGTCTGAAAGGTTGAAGGGCTATTAGTGAGTCTGAAGAACATTACGAGGGGTTCGAAGAGTCCCCGATTTGTCCGAAAGGCCGCTTTCCATTCATCTCCAGGCTTGATTCAGACATTATTGTAGCCCCATCAAATATTGAGCTTGGTGAAGTATTGAGCGTTCTGGAGTTTGTTGACTAGTTCGGAGATGAGCGGAAGAGGGTACTTGTTTTTTGATAGTCTTGGAATTGAGCGATCAATAATCCTGAACGAGTCAGAGGGAACCGTCCTTCTTTTTGATGAAAAAGACTGGAGAGGCCATCGGAGATTTTGAAGGTCGGATCCAACCAGTGGCCAGATTTTCTTCCAAGAATGCATTGAGTTCCTTCTGTTCCTTCGGAGCGAGCGGATACACCTTGCAACCTGTCGGAGTTGCATTGGGGATCAGCTCAATGGCATGGTCCCATACATGTTCCTCTGGCAGATTGTCGAAGGAGGTCTTGGAAAATACATCTTCAAAATCATGTAAGTGATTAGGTACGGAATTGCGAAAAGACTTGGGTTTCTGATTTTGGAGGAATGCCTCTGATAGGCGTTGTGAGATAGTTGACAATGCTCAGATGAATTCCGACGTCGGAGGTAGGCCTCCGATGAAGAGGCGATCTTCCTCTTTGAACTCGTCTTCCTCCTCCGCATTGTCTTCCACCGGCTCATCCAATGATTGTTCTTTGTCCTCGCTGATGTCTTCCACCCAAGGGCCTCGCGGGGCCTCCTCCGCTAATCCAGCATCTGGCGTCGGACCCATCCGACAAGTGCGGATGCGTGCCTGCTCAGGTTTGCGGGCCTTCCGCTCCTGAATGGCCTCCTGATGGCAAGTCCGACAGCGAGCCGGACATCAACTCATTCTCACCTCCCCGGAGGTCCAATCTACCTCAGGATTGTGCTCCTTGAGCCACATGAATCCAAGTACAATATCCTGCTTTTCCAGTCCAGTTACAGCGAGCTGGGTCCGCTCCGTGTGATCCTGATATCGGAGTATAACGTCCAGGACCTCCGATATTGCTCCGGCGTCGTTCGGAGTACCATCAACATTGTAGACAGGGATGGCACATTGTAGCCTTCAGGTACTGAGTCAATGTTCCTCTACCAGGGAGCGGTCAATGAAGGAGCCAGTTGCTCCGCTATCGAGGAGAGCCTTTTGTGAAAGGATATCCTTGGTATCCACCGCCTCCAGAACAACATCTAGTTCAATAGTGTTGTCGGAGCCGTCGGAGGCCAGGATGTATTTTTTCGGAAGTCATCATTCACATTTTCGGAGTCGGGGTAGGTGTGTCTGAGGGTTCATTCTGCGCCGAGTCATAGGGAGAAGAAGTAAAATCTGATTCATCTATAGACAAGGAAGCATAATGATTGCTAGTTGTTACACTTTTTCACCCCTTTTCCTATGCACCTTCACATGCCCCTTCTACCCTCGATCCTCATCAGACCCTGTTTCACTTAACTCCGACAACCCTGGGACACGTGTCCCCTCTATCAGCGCTATGACTCACATTGACTTGGACTATTCCCCTTCTAGATACATTTTCACTCGTTATCTCTGACTCACGGCCTTGAGGCCTTATCTCTGACTCCTATGCTACAGCCCCCTTTTAACCAATGGCTTATTTAGCTCCTGCGCAGCATTTACTTATTTATAGCCATCGGATAATGTATATAAGACCTGTAACCTTAGAGTAGAGGTCCTTAGCTTGACCTAGGCATACAACGCTTACTTGTCTTATCTTCGAACGCTCTCAAACTAAGTGTCTTGCGAGGACTTAGCTCTGCCAGACTTGAACCGAGTCGTCCTCTTGAGGAACTCGCTGATTGACCAAGTCGACCTATTAAGGGACTTGTAGTGGAACCAGTTCGAACCCACGTGATCCGATCCTTGGACTTGTTGTTGTAGGCTATCGCCGTAACAAAAGGTCAAGCTGATCAACGTCGTCAACCCACCGCGGTTTTAGATGCAAAGATTCCTCCCCGACAATCCACCTTTGGAGTCCTGTCCGACTCAGAAGATGAACAGGAATTCGTTGATGCACCTATCACACCACGACCACCACCGACACTGTACAGAAGAGTAACCTCCGATTTCATACCAGTCAACCCCACATCACCCTCTTACCTCTCTCCGAGATGAAACCCACCGCCACCAGCTGTTGCTGTTGCTGCACCCAGACCGACCCCAGACACCCCAAAGACCCCACTTGTAGAAATGACTTCTCAAGTAAGAACCCCAGAAAAGGAGATCAAGATCAGCCTGCCGGCGATCTTCAATGGAGACAGGAGGAAACTGTCTGATTTTTGTTCGATGCGAACTTGTACCTGGAGATGAACGATGATGTTTACAACTCCGACAAAAAGAAGATCCTTTTTACTGTCTCATACATGAAAGGAGGAACGGCCGGACCTTGGAAAGAGTCCTGGCACAGAGATATTACCACCACCGGAGTATCTGTGTACCCGAAATATGCGGACTTCATTGAAAAACTGAGGAAATCATTTTCCCCGGTTGACAAAGAAGGAGATGCGTTGACAATGATGAAAACGCAGAAAATGGAAGGCATGACAGCCGATGAATATGTTGAAAAGTTCAAGTTATGGGCTGCGGAGAGGCTGATCAAAGATGATCGGTCTCTCAAGGACTACTTCATGGAGGCATTGCCACACGCGCTCCGAGACAAGATCTTGGGCCTTGATAAGGTCCCAGGAACAATTGACGAATGGTACACCACGGCGTCCAGACTGGACAACCAGTGGAGAAGGGCTAAGGCAGTGGCTCTAAGACTCAGACCCGATGGGGGAAAGAAGAAGTTCAAAGTAAACTATACCCCCGCACCTCGAAACGTGCATTACGCCCCAGACCCTAATGCCATGGACATTGACCGGCTGACCGCTGAAGAAAGAGACGACCACTTCAAGAAAGGGTTGTGCTTCGTCTGCCACCAGGCAGGACATCGTGCTGATGCACACAAAGGAGGAAAAACCCCGGTTGCGAACAACACATTCAGAAAAGCTTCCAATGCATATGCCCATATCCGAGGCATTTTCAAAGACTTACCGAATGAAGAACAAGACGCCTTGATCTCCGAAATGGAGAAACAGGGTTTTCAATAAAGCGGCCTGTACCGATGTCAGCCCCCGCTCAGTTTTCAATCTCCCTATCACCTGTAATTGTAGCCGACATGAATGACAAATCTTTTTCGATCCCCATTGCAATGTCAGGAGAAGGAGAAAACATCGACGAGAGACAAAAAATAAATGCCCTGATTGACTCAGGGGCAGGAGGAACCTTCTTGGATCAGAAGTTCGCCACAGCTAACTGAATGGAGCTTGTCCCATTACTGAAGCCCATTTGTGTGTTCAATGTGGACGGAACAAAGAACAAAGAAGGGATGATCACCCATTGTACATGGAAGAAGATCTGGATTGATGACAAAGAACTCAACGTCAGATTCTTGGTCACCGGACTTGGAAGGAAACCGCCATTTTGGGGTTACCCTGGTTGAAGCAATACAACCCGAAAATTGATTGGGAAAGAGGAACCTTGGATATTGAAAGTATCAGGTTCAAGAAAACCCTAGCAGGGGTCATGAGGAAGAAATTTGACGAGCTCTTGGCGTCAAAAGACAAGAAACCCATTGCTATTGCAGCATGGTTGAAAGAAGAGCCTAAACAAAGAATCTTTGCAACGATAGAAGAAGTTGATGATGAAGAGACCCTTAAACCGAGAAAGGAGGCTCTACCGGCAAATGGACCTATCTTGAAAAGGATAGATGAAGAATCAGACGATGACCTCGACCTATTCAGGACATATGTCACAACGGACGAACCCATTGAGGATGTTTGGATCCAAGCCAAAACCTCGATCTCCCAGAAACTCTCACACAACACGGACACCGCGGACAAACCAAAGAAAAAACTACCAGAACGATATGATCAGTATCAGAAGGTGTTCGAGAAAACGGCATCTGAGAGATTACCGGAACATAAACCATGGGACCACGCAATTGACTTAAAACCGGACTTCACCCCGAAAGACTGCAAAGTTTATCCTTTGTCACCGGAAGAACAAACTAAATTGGACGAGTTCCTTGATGAGAACCTTCGAAAGGGGTACATCAGACCCTCGAAATCACCAATGGCATCACCCTTTTTCTTCGTGGCAAAAAAGGACTTGGATAAACTCAGACCCTGTCAGGACTATTGGCGATTGAATGAGGGAACGGTGAAAAACGCATACCCGTTGCCCCTGGTCAGAGATTTACTGGACAAACTGAAAGGAGCAAAGGTATTTACCAAACTGGACATGTGTTGGGGATACAACAACGTACGGATCAAACCTGGCGATGAATGGAAGGCTGCATTCAAAACAAATCAAGGGTTATATGAACCCTTGGTTGCCTTCTTTGGGCTGGCAGGCATGCCACCCACGTTTCAGGCAATGATGAATGAAATTTTCAAAGAAGAACTGGAAGAAGGATGGTTGCTCATTTATTTGGACGACATCTTCATATTTTCAGTTGATGATGAAACGGACACTGAACGGACACTCCACATACTCAGGAAGATGATAGAGAATGACCTCTATCTCAACCTGGAAAAATGCGAATTTGGAGTCAAACAGTGCGAATACCTCGGACTTATTATCAAAGAAAATGAAATCGCAATGGACCCCGTTAAGTTATCGGGAATAGCAAAATGGCCAGAACCCGTGACGGTGAAGCAGGTCAGATCCTTCCTTGGATTTGGAAACTTCTATCGAAGGTTTATCGGACACTACTCGGATATTGCAAAACCCCTGAATGATCTAACCAAGAAGGATCTAGAGTGGGAATGGAATGAGGAATGCCAGATGGCATTTGACACACTAAAAGACAAATTCGCAGAATCACCGGTATTGTTAATGCCAAACACTGACAAACTGTTCATCATAGAATCCGATGCATCCAAATGGGCGACAGGAGCAGTACTGCGCCAACAAGATGTGAATGGAGACTGGCACCCCTGTGGATATATATCGCACTCATTCTCTGCGCCAGAACGGAACTATGAGATCTATGATCGGGAACTCTTGGGAATTATCCGATCACTGGAAACTTGGAGGCACTATCTCCTTGGGTCACCATTTCCAACAGTTGTTCTATCAGATCACAAGAACCTGACGTACTACCGGGAACCCCAGAAATTGAACAGACAACAAGCACGGTGGAGATTGTATCTCTCCGAGTTTGAACTCAAACTAGTACACACCCCAGGATCGAAGATGATCCAGTCTGATGCCTTGTCAAGGCGACCGGACCATATACCCGAAGAAGACACGGATAACGAAGACATTATTGTCTTACCGGATGACATTTTTGTCAAAACAGTGGACCTTGAGCTACAAGGAGATATTCTGAAAGCAACCGAAAACGATGAGCTCTTCTCAAAAGCCATCACTGCCCTATAAGAATCGGGAACGCCACCGATTAAATCTCATTTGTCAGAATGGAGAACCAAAGACGGAATATTATTCTTCCATGACAGATGTTACGTACCGCCAGATGAGACTCTGCGCCGGGAAATAACGAAAAAATACCATGACTCCCTACTAAGTGGACATCCAGGACATCTGAAAACCCTGGAATTGGTCAGGCGAAACTATTGGTGGCCAGGAATGTACGTGTTTGTCAAGAATTATATTGGAGGATGTGCAACCTGCCAACAAATGAAAGTAAACACACACCCTACAAACCCTGGATTGATGCTGATCAAAGCACAAAAGGACGCTAGACCATTCTCCCAGACAACGATTGACTTCATCACGGACCTACCCGAGAGCAACGGATTTGACAGTATCATTGTCGTAGTAGACCATGGTTCTATGAAGGGGGTAATTTCCATCCCTTGTACAAAAACCACCGATGCGACCCTCACTGCCAAACTTTATTTGGACCATGTGTACCGAAGATTCGGACTCCCAGACTTGATTCTGTCTGACAGAGGACCGCAGTTCGCCTCTCAGGTCTTCAGAGAACTAGGACGACTCCTAAGGATCAAACTGATGATGAGCACGGCTTATCACCCTCAAACTGATGGAGAAACGGAACGAGCAAATCAAGAGCTTGAGATCTATTTCCGGATGTTCTGTTCGAACAATCCTGAAACATGGCATGATCACAATTCAACAATAGAGTTCTGTCACAACCAAAGAACCCACTCCACAATGAAACGATCCCCATTCTATCTCATGATGGGATATGAACCAAGAGACATACCATTGGCATTTGAAAAGACAAATGTACCAAGCGTAGAGGAACGGCTCAAAGAACTAAAACAAGCAAGAGATGAAGCGCTGGCAGCGCACGAATTAGCCCGTCAGATGATGGCAGAAAGGTCAACACGAGGCTTCACTCCATTCGGGAAAGGAGAACAAGTATGGCTTGAAGGGAAGAACCTCTGAAACGGATACCCTTCCAGAAAACTGGCACCTAAAAGAGAAGGACCCTTCGCCATTGCCGAGGTACTCGGGCCCCTGACGTACAAGCTGAAGCTTCCAGAACAGTGGAAAATCCACCCTGTGTTCCACGCCTCCTTGTTGACACCTTATCGAGAAAATGACACACATGGACCGAACTTCCACAACCCACCTCCCGATCTGATCGAAGGAGAACACGAGTACGAAGTAGAAGCGATCCTTACCCACAAGCTACAGGGCAGAGGGTACAAATATTTGGTCAAGTGGATGGGATACCCATTGAGTGATAACACGTGGGAACCTGAATCCAACTTAAAAAGGGCCCAAGAAATGCTGGGATACTACAAACAGACTCATCACCTTTGAACGAAAACCATCCACATCTTTCATCATCATGTCCAACCTCCGCATCACCCCTCCCAAAGAAGTTTGCTTCAACACTGACAGACACACCAGACGATCCCGACTCCTGAACCTGTTCACCAACCCTGAAGACGAGAACAACATCCTTGGGCGACTCGAAGACAAGACAGACCAGTTCCTGGTCAACGCGTTATACGGGCTTATTGCCATCAGGGAGTACTATTACAACACTTCCGCCTCTATTGCCCACCTCATTGACAATCATGCCGACCTCCTAGTAGACAGAGGAGTCTACCGACGCTTTGAAAGATTATTCCCCACACATTCTAACTACCCCGACCTCTCGCTCGTAAATCCCACCCCCAGATCTCCTACCCCTGAACCGATCCCCGTCCCTGACCCAACTCCCCTCGTCATCAGAAACCCTGAACCCCCGAGCACCCCTTCCCCCGCCGAATCCACGTCGCCCTTTGAGAGATTATTCCCCACACGCTCCAATTACCCCGACCTCTCGCTAGTCAACCCCACCTGCAGATCTCCTACTCCAGTAACCCCAATCCCTGAAACCACGCCTGAACCAACCCCCGTCCCTGACCCAATTCCCCTCGTCATCAGAAACCCTGAACCCCCGAGCACCCCTTCCCCCGCCGAATCCACATCGCCCTTAACCAGCGACCGAAGCCTTTCCAGCGTCAAGACTGACGTGAAAGGAAAGAAACCATCTTATGGAGTTGCTAAGCGCTCCAGAAGAAAAACCATACGCACCATCATGTCGATCCCACTCGGACATGGTTCCTCGTATCAGATCCCCGCCGAACTTGCACAAGGTTCCTTGATTCAAATCCCCATTGACCTCACCGACGAACCTGATTGCATTGGTTACGAGATCGATACACACGGACGCGCTCACTCCCCAAGTGGACCTTGGTGCCGTCCTGCAGGATGGCCGCACATCGACAAAGGACGCAAATGCGGTCTTTGCGCTAGGGCCGACGGACACATTGAGTGTCAATGCGGACACTACGTGTGTCAGAAGTGTTGGAAGAAAGCACCCGGGCACTACGACTACGAGTGCTTGGGACCAGGACACGCAGCACTCGAGGATGATCAATACGAGTTTGACGACAACGCCATACACAACATGGCGACTTGAAAACATTGAAGCCGGTGACTTCAAGCATAGAAGGGGGGTAATGTTACACTTTTTCACCCCTTTTCCTATGCACCTTCACATGCCCCTTCTACCCTCGATCCTCATCAGACCCTGTTTCACTTAACTCCGACAACCCTGGGACACGTGTCCCCTCTATCAGCACTATGACTCATATTGACTTGGACTATTCCCCTTCTAGATACATTTTCACTCGTTATCTCTGACTCACGGCCTTGAGGCCTTATCTCTGACTCCTATGCTACAGCCCCCTTTTAACCAATGGCTTATTTAGCTCCTGCGCAGCATTTACTTATTTATAGCCATCGGATAATGTATATAAGACCTGTAACCTTAGAGTAGAGGTCCTTAGCTTGACCTAGGCATACAACGCTTACTTGTCTTATCTTCGAACGCTCTCAAACTAAGTGTCTTGCGAGGACTTAGCTCTGCCAGACTTGAACCGAGTCGTCCTCTTGAGGAACTCGCTGATTGACCAAGTCGACCTATTAAGGGACTTGTAGTGGAACCAGTTCGAACCCACGTGATCCGATCCTTGGACTTGTTGTTGTAGGCTATCGCCGTAACACTAGTGGACAATGAGGGCACACCATTCACTTGTTGTCGGGGGGAAAATCCTCTTGTTTGTCTTCCCCTTGCTCCGACGCTCCGGCAACGTTGGAGGTAGACGCCATTGCATCTTTAGCGGCTAGTTGGTCCATCATGTACTCCTCCTATTTGTCCGACGTCATGAATCGGATGTCGAATTGGAGCGGACACTCGCGACTAAAATGACCAGTTTTACCACATTGAAAGCATACATTGGCGTTCTTACCCCTAACGCGAGAGGCATCAATATCCATCACATTGGGGTCGCAGACGGTCGGAGTCGGAGCAACAACTGTCGGAGGTGCACGAGGAATATAGGCGATGAAAGGTCGGGGAAATACAGATCCTGCCGCTGCCTTCGGTGCAGTCGGAGCAGTGTGGAAAGGGTTTGGGCATGTCGGAACTGTGGACTTAAAAGCTTTATTGGCAATTCGATTATTGTTGTTGACTCATGCGGCTGCATACCAGGCATCCGGGTTGTCATCCGCGGGTCGTCCGAAAGTTAGTGTCGCAATTTCGGATTGGATGTTGGATTGGAGGCCATGTCGGAACTTGAGTGCTATGTTCGTTCCTTCGGTGTACCCAGCCTTTTCGACATAATCTTTGAAGTCGTCAATGTAAGCCTCCACATCCCGACTACCTTGGTAATAGGCTTTTCCCTCAAGCATGAGCCGTGCGTCTTGTTCTTCGTTTTTCGGAGTGAACTCCGCAATGAATGCGGTTCGGAACTGCACCCAGGTCTGGTGGCATGGAGCTCTGGTCCGACGCTCTTGTTGGATGACGCGGTCGGTGAAGCGCGCCGCGCGTCCACTCTTCATGAAGGAAAGCGCCCAATAGATCCTAGCATGATCATCTGCAAACTGTTCCGGAACCAGTCCCATATACAGTTCGCAAGAATTAAGAAAGGTCCAACCAGTGGTACGTGCTCCGTTGAAGTCCGACAGAGTTGTGGGTTTGGCCCGACGCACACCTGGATTAGCAGGTGCGATCGGGGCTGGCGGAAAGGCCGGAACTGGGGCCTCTGCTGGAGGGGGAATCGGGTCGGGGTTGGGAATGGGAACAGGTGGAATAGCGGCACAGATAAGTTGTTTGAGTTGAGCAGTAATGTTGGTGAGGGTCTGGCGGTGTTCCTGGAACTCGCGTTCAAGCGCAGCAAGACATTTGGGGTCGTCCATTTCTACGTGCGATACGGAGTCACCAGTTACGGAGTGGTAGGCAGAATGGTGGGAAGAGGGATTGGAAGGGGCATCTGATGTACCGGAGTCGGAGGAGGGCGGACTCGAGTCCATGTTGTCAACTCCAAAGCGCAGAATGGCTTCAACGGTACAATTTGTACCCAGTCCGTTTAGAGAGGACTTTCTACTGTAAGGGCGATCTTACAATCCAACAACTCCAAAGTGCTCCAAAGCGACTCCGATGTTGGACGACTTGCAAGGGAAATCCAAAGAGAAAGTTCTGAGGATTCCTGTGCAAGCTAGGCAGCTATATAGACGACGAGAATTGGAAATGAGGAGAGGAATGTTGTAATATGACAAAGATCGGGAGTAGGGATGGGAACGGAATATGTAAATCGGAAGCATACATGTGGTGGTATAAATCATTGCTCCGATGTGCACTCCGACGCGGAGGACAGGTCGGAGGTGTTGGAGGTGTCGGATTGAGGAAATCGGATGGTTGCCCTTACAGTTAAGTGGCCGGGCCCAGAAACTTTGTTGGGAAGAGAAAACCATTCTTGTTGGATATGAAATGCAGTGGACCATCAGGTATTTTCTGTTCAAGGCCAGTTGGTGCAATGAGCGGAAGGAGGAGAATGTGTCCCACACAGGACCGGCAGCAAATGCTTGCAGGAAGTCAGCAATGTGGCATACCCTGGCTGCTGATGCTGACAGAGCATTTGCTCTTGTTGATAGATCATACACCACCCAGTCGATTTGACATCCGTATCCAGTTGTATGTAATACATAAATTTACAGATGATGTATGCCACAGTATCCATCCGGCACCAGAAACTGGTATGATGGACTCAACCAGCATCTGCTCTCCAACCAGCACTAGCAACTAGCACCCTGGACTCTACCGGCATCATGTTCCCATCAATGTAAATGACCCGCAATGCCAACACAACCGGCAGATTGTGTTCTTACAGCAACCTTTGACTGGCAACCTCTGGCTGGCAACGGGTTGGTGTTAACTTTAGTAAACAGAAAATTTTCCTGATCATGTGATTTATCAACTTGATCTCCAACCACGACATTATTATTATTGTGCTATTCATCATGTCCTCCACCCCAACCACCTGCACTCCTTCTATTGTGGACCTACAAGAGATTGTGTTATATTGCAAGTCATGCTATCGTGCCATGCTCAATGCCATGACAGGGACCAAAGAAGAATGGATCCCCCAACTCATGTGACATGAACTTTGATAAGATTGCCTCATAGATGTTTTCATTACAATTCATTGGTATTGCCGTGTCATCTGGCCTAGCTGTAGATGTGCCGGTCATTATCTGGCATCTGTCCTGGAACTGGCTGGAGACTCTCAATGCACCACCTCTCACCTTGGACTTGTTGCTCACCCTTGATGCTGGCTCACACCCCAGCCATCTGACTGGCATGGTTGAGAGCTATCTCTGTGATTGGTGGACAAGTGACTTGCCTGCGCAAGCTGATCAAGTCCTCAACATGGAATGGCTGCCTGACTGCTTGCGCTTATTGTGGTGTATCCAAATCAAACCTCCAGCCACCACATGCATTTGTGGGTAGCGGTGAATATCTGGTACAGCTTCCTCTCAGTCCGATGCCCGAGGTCAACCTCGCCTGCAAAGAGTGTCGGTTGTATCGCAATGCTGCAATAAGTGCTCTCAGACACCTGCATGCACTGTGCCGGAATGTTCAGGTGCAGGAGGCCGCAGCAGAGAACCGGCACTTTCAAACTTCATGGCATGCCTCAGCCTTCTACAGGTTGTATGAAGCCGCTCTCCCAAAAGAAGGAACAGACACAGCTACCGGATTCATCGTCTCTGGTATGGTATCCTCACCAGGTCCTACATCGTGACCAGCACCGGCACCACTACTACCACCAGAACCACTGCCCTCTTCCTCACATCAGCTGCATGCACAAAGGGCTGCCCCTCAGCCTATCATGCCTTTGCAACCTAAAGGGACCGTCCTGAAGAATCTGAGTAGGGCCGAGCTTGCCAAGATCTTTAGTCAACACGCTGATGCTGAACATCAACGTCTTGTCTCACAACTATCCCTGAAGTGGACATGGGGAACAGACCTCGAACTGGATGACATCTGGCAATTGTTCCGTGCAGCTGACAGGGACCCCTGACAATGCCCTCAACGTGGCAGAAAACACCTGCTGCCCCACATGGGCTATGACGAATCATTGCTGGATGGGAAGGCTGTTGGTGAGTACTCAGAGGGGCCAGGTCCAAGCAGCGTCGGCGCCTCGCAGTACTCCCAAGTGGAAGACGATGGCATGGTCCCAGAAGTTGCACCAGGAGATTTTCTACTGCACTTCCATGAGTTCCCCCTCAGTGAGCCTTACAGTTGCGCACTGCCAGGAGAATTGCCAAGGGGAGGGAATGCCAATATGCTATTGCCACTAAATTGTGGTGTAACTATGTCTCTCTGTTCCAGTGAGGCTCGTCCCGTGTCTGCATCTGCTGGTCCCAGGGACAGTGCCGGTGGTGCTGGTGGCATGGAGGATGCCAGTATTGCCAGTCACACAAGTTGTGCTGGTCCACTGGAGGAACCAAGTTGTGCCAGACCCTTGGAAGGTGCCGGTGGTGCCGGTCCCATTCAACATGCCAGTGAAGATGGTAATTTGGTTCCAACTCCCAGTCTTGCCGTCTTTCCTTCCACCATCAGCACCAGGGTCCTATCACCTCCCAGTACCAGACCACATGCCCCTGCCCCCCACTTGGCAACCCCCTGTGGTGCCAGTCCGCTGCAGAGGACAAGTGATGCCGGTCACATTGAAGGTGCCAGTGGTGCCAATCCCATTCCACATGCCGGTGAACATGATTATCCCACTATCAGCACCAGGGTCCTATCGCCTCCCAGTGCTAGACCACATGCCCCTGCCCCCCACTTGCCAACCCCTGCTGAAAGTGATAGATCACACTCCATTGCAGCTCAAGACGTGCTTTGTGCCTTCATGGCTGATGACAAGCAATCATCATCATCATCATTATCATCATCCTCAATCTCTGCTCGTGATGTCCATCTTGCTTTGATGGATAAAAATTCTGACAGAGAATCATCAACCTCGTCATCCATCTCCTCCTGTGATGCTCACTGTGCCCTGATGGATGCAGACAAATCTGACAAAGATGGCTCCTCATCATCATCAGTTGCTGCTCATGATGCACATTGCACACTACTCTCTGATGATTCCAATGGTGAATTTGACTCTAATAAATTGGCCCAAGCAAATAATGAGGTACTCGGTGCTCAATCTCGGTTCACATTTGCAGATTTTCAACATTATCCTGACCCAGATGACTATAGTTCATGATTTGCCATGTACATATATGTGTTGTTAATCTGGCCTTTGTATGTGACTAGATTCCTTTGTTTTATCATTTGAGGACATGTTCAGTTGCTGGTGCACCGTGGCTGGATACCCACTGGGGGTTCCAGTAATTGACTACAGTGTTTTTTTTAAAAATTTTTTTAAACACCTGATTTATATTCCGGGGCTCAACCGCAGTCTGGTCTGTACTAGAGTACAATTTAGATACAACTACTACTGTAACATAGTATGGGATAGATGCGCAAGCGCGTGTGATGACATGACTGAAGGCATGTGGAGAGAGACCAATGGCTGATCCATGGAGTGTGTTGTGTATGTGTTGTATGTATGTAGGAAAGAGGAAAGAGAGAAATAAATAATAGTAGTCCATTATATAGGTAATCAGACTGAGGGGATTGTAAAGGTCTGGAAGTTTACTGTTGGAGGTCCACTAGCAGCCCATTTGATGATTGGGAGTGTGATCTTGACAATGGTTGTCGAGATCTGGGGGAAAGGAGGCTCATGGAAGCGAGCGGCAGTGGGGAAGGGGGGTAGTTGAAGAGAGGCGGAATGGGAGCAGCCTGTGGTGGGAAGGGCCTGGCCGGGGGTGCAGGGGGTGCAGAAGATGCTTGCGCATGAGGGGCGGCAACATGTGGGTGTGCGAAGGGCACAGCCCTTGCGTTGAGGGGAGCCGCCTTGGGCGAGGGTGCCCTGGGTGGTGGGGGAGGTGGAGATGATGGTCAGGGAACCTTTGCAGGAGGGGGAGATGAAACAGGTTGAGGGACCTGCTTTGTTTTCTTGTTCTTCTTTCGCTTCTTGGGTGCGGCGGAAGAACGAGAGGGGGGGAAGAGTTCCAGGCTCTTCTTGAGTTCACGCTGGAAGGCGCGGATAGGGATCTCTTTGCCATCCGACCAGAAGTCAGATAAGCAAGGTGATGGGGAATATTGTGGAGAGAAGACATCAAAAGCTGGTTTAGGCAGTGAAGACGCAGGGAGGGGGTAGTTTGCAAGCTTTTCCTTACCCTTTCGGGGCAGGGTCTGGCACTTGCGAGGGTGCCAGTGGGAACTGAATGGGGGGGGGGGGGGGGGGGGCCCTCGAAGAGTTCTTCAAAAATTGGGAGAAGAGACCTGAGACGAGTGGAATGAACTGCAATTGTTGTCTTGCAACAAATGGTACGAACCACAGTCGCTATGTGTAAGAGGGAGGGAGGACATTCCAGAGAAATACGAGTCTGGAGAGACAGAGCCACTAGGAGGAGGGATGAGCTCCCACAGGTGGCGTGTGCGGCTTGCTCTGGGGGCACCTTGGAGAGGGGACGGGAAGGGCATGCAAGATAAAAACCCTGCATAGCCTCCCACTGGGGGGGGGGGGGGGAGCTTGCCATACTTCTTGGGAGGTAGGTTGTACATCCAGCAGGGGGAAAGCAAGAGAAGGTCATCTTCAACCGAGAAGTGTGTGAGCACTGGGGAGACAACTGGGGAAAGGAGGAGCGACAGAGCGGCCACTGGTTTGGGAACAGGAACAGACATTGCAGTCAGAGGCAGAGAGGCCTGGGCCTGCATTGCCACCGATGCATATGATGCATGTAATGATGGGGATGTCTGGGTGGATGCCGAAAGAGACAGGCACACTGTGGCAACGGATGGTGACCGAGCTGCCACTAAAGCCGTCGGGTGCAGTTGCAAGGGTGATGGAGGAGGGGATGTCTGATTAGACACTGAGAGAGATGCTGGAGGCGCAGCTTGCACAGCTGCAGCCTCATGAGTGAGGGGAGGTGGATTCACCTGGGTTCTGCATGTTCTAAGTGATGCAGAGGGGTCTGCGTCGAGCAAGACCTCTTGACTGGTGGAGGGGGAAAGGGGAGATGGGGAAACCTTCCAGCAAAATCTAGAAGAGAATCTTATAATAGTGATCACCTTCTGGTAATCGGGAGAAAGTGTGGCGAATGGACCACCAAAACTGTAGTGTTGCTGGCACTTGAAGCTAGCGAGAAGATTCTGCCACCACTCTATACTCTCGGTGGGTTCAGAGCAGGTGGAGGAGGTGGGAGAAGAAGGGCAAGGGGGCGGTGTCTTGTTGTGTACCACATTAGAAGTAGCAGACAACAGTAACTCAACACCCCCCGCTCCAGGTGGAGAGCAGCCATAGGACTACAGTGTTTAAGTAATGTCGGTTGCTGACAACCATGTTAACAATGGGTTGGGTTTGATGACCATCTACTCCTGCAAATAAAAAAAAGGTTTAGTTGCACAGTGTTAAGTTGCCGGTGATGCGACAATATAGTTCTCGTCATTCCAGCATGTTGCAGCTACCTGTCACATTTATCTTCCTTTGCTGCATTGTGGAATTTTCTCAATTCCCCACACATTTCAAAGCCACCTCCCCAGACACTATTGCCAGACCTCATATGGTGGCACACCATTCTCGCCAAACCCATTCCCCTCTCTCATCCCCCACCAATTTCAAACATCCATTTTTTGTCGATGCATCCACGTCATTGGGGATTGGGGTAGTCCTGGAGGATCATTGGGATGCTTGGAAACTGAGAGATGAATGGAATCGAGATGGACGTGACATAAACCGGGCGGAAACCACCGCCACCAAACCCAGCTTACATATGGCCATCTCACAAGGTTTCACCAACATGCACATTCCTATTTGATCAGACAACAAAGATGTCATATTCGACCAGCAGCTGGGCATTCCCGCAACCATGCCATTAACTCAGAAATCCATCATATCCTAATGCATGCTCACAAGATTTGGTTATCCATTGTTTATATCAAATCTATTAATAATCTTGCTGATGCACCATCACATGGCATACAGCCCTCCTTTATACCCTGATTCCCATTTCCCATTCCTCTACCCAGCCACCTCTCACGTTATCTTACACTCTCATCTGTCTAATCATTACCATGTTTAATTCAACATACTCCTGTGCCGGTTTACTTCCCAATCCCCATTCCAGACTTAGTACCCCCCAATTTCACACAAAATCGCACCACACCAAACACATGTTGAACTGTGACAACAGCAAGGGGCAGCACACACAGCTGTTTACTTTCAACCCACCCTTGTTGTTCTTCATTTTTACCTTGTGCATGGTCTCCAATCTCCAAATGGCCCTTCAAAACAGGGGGGCAGGCCCCACCTTGGACTCTTACAGCTCTCATGTATGCCTCCTTCTCAGGTTCTGTGAAGCTGAAAGGATTCCCCAAAACTATGCTTCCTGGCCAATGAATTTGTTCTTTGTGTATACACAGCATCATGACTTGGGTCCATATCGGGAGACACAGCACACAAGCATGTCTCAGGTCTCAAGGCATGGCATTCCTTCCACAACATGCTGTGGAACAACTTCACTATGTCTTGAATGGTGTCGCCCCACTCTCTCCCCTCTCCTCCTCTTGTCCACCCCATATCCCTGTCAATCACACCATGATGGAGCTACTCTGTGACAAACTAGACCTGAAATACCGCTATGATGCAGCCGTTTTTGCCTGTGTGACCATTGCCTTCTGGGGTCAATGTAGACTAGGAGAACTCTTGCCCCTCTTGAACAGGTCACCTACCTCCAACGTCCCCTTGCATTCACACCTACGCCGCTTGCGTTGCCAAAGCAACATACATAGAATATCCATCCCATGCATGCCTAGACCTGCTCCACGCAGTTAAAAGACACATGCAACACAACCAACTCCCCCATGACCCACCCCCTTTCTCTTTCTGAGCAGCCCATGGGGTCAGCCACCTCACCAAAGATTGTTTCATGAAGTGCTGTAATGATATCTGACAGAGTGCAGTTTACCCACGGGTCACTGGCCATTCATTCCGCATTGGTGGAACTACTGAATTACTCCTTACGGGCATCCCCCAATATAGTCAAGATCATGGGGCAATGGTCCTTGGATGCCTTTCTCCATTACTGGAGGTCAACCAAAGAAAATGTGCACATCCACGCATGTCATGCTGCAGACTTCAAGCATCCTACTAAGTGGAGGCGCACACATTCACAATCAACTCAAACATGAGGACCATGCGCTGGGGAGTTGCCGAAGATGGCTTCTGGCAGTCCCCTTTCTTTGGAGCATTCGCCGCCTCCACCTCCACTCCGCGCTCATGGGCACTTTGATGTCCCATCCTCTAATTGTGATATACCTTTTACCTGGCTCGGCAGTCTGTGTAGCCACCAACCTGAGATCCTTGCCTCTCCTGCTGTCTTGTGACAATGCCCCCAATGTGTCGCCACAATGGGGACCCCAGGTAAGCCCACCTCATGTTCTGGCCATGCCCAACACTAACCATGATCATGTCAACCCATACGTCAACACCCGCCTTGCCACCTCCACAGCTGCCACTGTACATGAAGCCCCACTGCCCACCTCTCAATGCCTCGCCACCATCCTCAGCTATCCCACGGTGAGCCCAACTGACCACAGCCACCCCCAATAACTGACCATCCCCAATGTCCACACTGGGGCCCACAATGCCATGCCTGGGTGCCACGTCACAACCCATTTTGCCACGACCCACCTTGCCACCACCACGGCCATCGCTGAACACAAAAAGGCCCAACCCCATGCCTCTCGCCCCTGCCCGTGCCAGAAACGGGTACCCCAGGCGTGCATCCACCTCCTCTGCCCTCCCCCTCAATCTGGGTGACAACAATGTTGCCCCTCACCACCACCATCAGCCACCAATTGCAACAAAATGAGCAGAAAGGAAACCCCCCTGGTAAGCCCAAGTCACTGCAGTATCAGGGGTGAATGGGACTTCAAAAGGGCCATAACAGCGTTGGGCGAGTTTGTTCGAGGGGCGAGTAGTCTTTATGTTTGTACCCTCAATGTATACCAGATCCCCCGGTTTGAAATAGATTGTAGGACAAATGCTTCTATTGAATGACTTGTGTGATACCTGTAAGGCTTGCTTCATCTCCTCTTCTGCTTCCTTCCTCACTCTCCTCAACCAATCACCAAACTGAGCTGCCCCCTTCTCAGGTAGTCAACGTACACTGTATTGTAATATATGGTCTAGCGAACACATACACTGTATGGTAAATTACGGAAGCAGCAAATTTGCTAGAGCACCCGCGAATTCGCCACGGCGGGCGGTGACAGAATGAAATGTGGCTGGCGACAAGTCAATGTGGCTGGGGACAACATCGATGCAGCCGGGGACAAACTCAATGCAGCTGGCGACAAACTCAATGCAGCCGGCGACAATGACAATGTGGCCGGCGACAAACCCAACGCAGCCGGCGACAAACAATTCAATGTAATATGGCCAGCAACAACGACAATGCAGCCGGCGACAAACTCAATGCAGCCAGCGACAACATCAATGTGGCCCGCGACAAACTCAATGCCGCCGGTGACAACAATTCAATGTGGTTCAATATGGCCAGCGACAACCAAGGCTCATTTTATTGTAGAGAAGAAGGGTAGACATCTGTATAGTATGTAATAACAATGGTACCCCACTATAGGCATATCACTCTGCACCCTCGCTCTCTGATGACCCAGTATCACTCGAACTGCCAGGGACACGCACATCAGCTAAATCTTCAGTGGTCCAAGGGCGGCATTGGAATTGAGTCCCAGGGGCATGGGCAAAGAGCCCCAGCAAACGAATGAGAGGGGGGGTCCAGTTGGCTCACTATCAGAGACATTGGAGTCGACACCTTCAAGTGCCCTGGCGATGTTGGCGGCAGTAGGTGCATTGGTGACAGATCCATTGCTGTCGCTGTCGCTGTCAGTTTCGCTGTCAGTTTCGCCATCAGGTTTGCCGTTGCTGTGATTGTCCCGTCACTGTCGCCGTTATGGGTGCCGTCAGTTTCGTTGCTGCCATCAGCCTCGTCGTTGGCTTCATCGGAATCCTCAAGAGCCGCCAGTGCATTGTCAAATAGTGTTGACGGTGGGGGCCCGCTCTGGTCATCCTCTATGTCACTCACCTCCTCCTCTAGGACATTCATGACAACATCCAGAGTCTGATGATAGATTGCGGTGGAAGGAGTGACTGGGGAATCAATGGACAGTGAACGCCTTATTGGTGCAACAGGCTTCGGCGAAGGGTGGCACGGTGAAGACAGCGATAACAGCGAAGACAGCGAAGACGGCGAAGGTTTGGATGGCGAAGGTTTGGACGGCGAAGGGTCGGCCGGCGAATGTTGGGATGGCAAGTCGGTGTCACTCATATCCTCCAGTGTCTGCATGACAAGGTGGAGAGGAATATCGCCCATGATAATGTCGACGACCTCCTGGTGATCGGCGACAGGCGATGTGGAGGTGGCCGGAGTTTGAGTTGGGGGTGACCTGGGGATTGGAGTGAAAATCGGTGAGTCACACTCGGCATCGAGAGTGATGAGGGAAGGGGCAGGAAGAAAAGCAGCAGCGGAGTTGTCACCTGCCCCATGTGGCAGGTTGTCTGCCGGCGTGGCCGTGTGGGCTCGGTGAAGAGGGTACTCTCTGGAATGGTGGGGAATATTGAGGGTGCCGAGATCAGTGATGAGAGATGGCGAGGCAGCGGAATGGCGACCAATCATGTCCGAGAAGGGGGCTTCTCCTGGGCCATCAGAGTCGTTACCTGCAAAACTGCCGTCGGCTAGGGACTCGTTATATCCAGAATGCGGCAGCTGGTACTGGTTTTCTGCTGCTCTCACCAGCTTCCTGATGTCGTCAACTTCGAGATCAACGCCCCAGGTCCACTTCAGGGAGGGGTGCTGCTGGTATCGGTCGTGTTCGGCCGCTGCAGTCTCCTGGATCATGGTGGCCAGATCCTGGAGGGTGACTTTCTTGCTCTTTGGCCTACCTTTCCATTGTGTTTGAGCGGTGGTTGATTTGCACATCGGCCGTGAGGATGAGGGTTGGGGAGTGGCCGCTGGCGAACCGGCGCGATTGCCAATGGTTGCCGATGGCTGATATGGTGGTCCTGCAATGTGTCCCCTTGCGGGTTCCAGGGATTCAAGAGTCATGGCGTGCTCATAGAGCATGTTGAAACCACTAGCACGATGGATGGCCAAGTGCAATGCATTCGCCGACGCTGTTTCCTGAGCATGAAGCCTGTTTGCCACCGCTTGGAGTTGGTGAGAGGCGTCAAGGGCCACGGCACGGTACCCTGCCGCTGCCTCAGAGTTCAGAGAGATATGGGGAGGGGGAATTGATGGATAGTCGGCAAGAGAGTGACCGGCGAATGGACCGGCGACAGTCTCGCTGCCCGGCGGGTGACCAAGCACGCCGTGGTGGACTTCGAGACACTGGGTGAGTGTGTCATCATCCAAAATCTGCTGGGGGCACTCTGGGTGGTTCCACCAGTCGAGGTGGTAGTGCGGCACAATGCCAAATTCTTGCGTTGGGTGGGAGCTCCCATCAAGCACGGCTGACCAAGGAAAATGGGGATGAGCATCATTTCCATATCCACCCAGATTGGTGAACGACAGTGTGCGAGTGATGATTGGAATGTCTATTGGCACTCCAGCACTTGCCGCCAGGCCGACAAAGTGCATCGACACGGCCTATGATATGTGAGTATACAGATTATTTAATCGGTACATCAGCTTACCAATTCCGAGGCAAGTATATCCTTCATCCACCCATGCTGATTCGCCGGCGCCCGCCGGATACCAAGCAAAGTGGCACAGAAGCGTGACTCACAGTATGCAACTACTGTATTTGGATCCGGACGAGGAGGAGCAGTCATAAACGAAGTTGAGGTGGAGGAAGAGGGCATTGTAGTTGCAATAGACTGTGGATGAGAAGAAGATGGCGGTAAATGTGACAGATAACAATGTGCTTATGCCATGTGTCACATCGTTACACGTTACATGCATGTTTTTTTTTTCCTTTTTTAATCCGATGTTATATGTAAATGTGAAAACACTACTCAATTATCCGCACATATGACCTTGTAGTACCCACAAATTCATCTTCAGCATCTGTCGCAAGGATCTGCCACATCGCCGCCTTTCTCGCTGCATGTGCCATGAGTCCCGGCGAAGCGGCGACTTGTCGCCGGCCGTCCCAAATGTCCCGTTGATGGATAAAATATCGGGTCGTCCAACCCATCTCATATTGGACGAGGATGACTTCCTCCTCCCAGCGGTGGCTTCGTGCTCGTGCATGTAACCAATGAACATGTTGGACTAAAAGGCGATCAGAAGATCCACGGCGACAATACCCGGCGACGTAGGATTGATACCCAGTTGCATCTGCCATATCCAGGACAGGTGTAGATAGTGTTTCGAGGTCCAGTTTACTTTTGTTGGTTTCAGACTGAGACCGGACGGAACCGAACCGGTGAAAGACCAGACCGCCGGTCTCGGTCTTTAAGGTTTCGGATCACAACCGGTTTCCGGTTCGTCTTTTTTCAGGATTTTCAGAGGCCGCTAAAAAACCGGTTTGAACCGGTTTAAACCAGTCTGTGACCAAAGGTCACCCACAGTTGGTATACTCACCAACTGCAGTTAAACTCTGAGTTTTTCAGTGATTCTTTGACCAATTTCTGACATCAAAAGAATTTAAAAAAAAACCGCAGTTGGTATACTGATGAACTGCGGTTCAATCTTGAATTCTTCAATGATTCTTTGATATCAAAAACCCAAATAAAGTCAAACAATCATCAAAAACTCAAAAAACACACCGCGGTTGGTGAGTATACCAACCACGGGTGAAGACTGGTCTGAACCGGTCTTGGTTTCATTCTATCTGAGAAACAGAACCGGTATGACCGGTTTCACATGGTCCGGTTCAGTTTTTCAAGATCATGTGAACCGAAAAATTGGTCTCGGTCTCAGTCTCTAAATTTTGAGGGTCAAAAACCGGACCGAATTGGACCTTTAAACACTAGGCGTAGAGTTGTTGAACCCTGGATGTTGGGATCCAGAACAGCTGTGCTGCACTTCAGGTCGTCTCGGCTTAAAACCTGAAATCTCGCCATGACGTCCGGCGAAGCTTGCAGCCGGCCGAGGGCCGCCCTGCATCGTGTATATACTTGAGAATGGAAAGAAATCTGCTGATTGAGCTTGATGATCGCGGCTCGAGCTCGAGTTTTGACACTTTTCCGGGGTGCTACTCGGATGACATGGGAGTAGTGAAAGGATTTGTCGGTGATGATGGTGCGAAGTGCATTGAGATGCCGTGTGGCCTGTCTCGTTCGCTCGGCCACCTCTACAGTACAGTGAGCTTGATTGCGACCAGACGCAGTGGAAGGCAAGACAAGTGGCCGGTGTTCATGTGGGAGGTTGCCGGTGACAGTATAGCAGCCAGGGACGTCGCCGTCGTCTTTGCTCTCACCTTCAGGCTCATCATCATCAAGATCGTCAAAGGCTGTCAGATCATCTGATGTTGATGTATCTGGTGCCACTATTCCCAGCACCCCAACCTGCTGTTGCAATGTATCGAGCACAGTCAGCTGGGATGTGAGATTATCTTGAAGGTGTTCAATCTGTTTTGCATCTTCAGGCCGAGGGTTCTTTTTCCAATGCCGGAGACGGTCCTCTAACTCAATCCTGCCCAGCAATCAGAAGGATTACAAGTGAGTGACACATAAAACATGCACTGTTTCTCCTTGATATCGAGGGCCATTCCTATCCATTCTTCCACCGGGGTGTGCACCTCGCTTGGCATTATGTCGACAGGCTCCTTGGGATCGGTTGTACGAGTGCATAGAATATCCATTGCCGTGACATTGGTGAGGCGACGTGTTTCAGCAGCTTTAATTTCTGTCTCCCAGTTGTTCACATGATCATGGGTGATTGCTGTCGTCATCTTAACAAAGTAGTCCATCGCGGCATGAGACATTGATCTCGCCTGGATGTGTCGCCGGCACAAGACATGTACTGAGACCGGCGAAACAGCGAACATGTACCAGCAAAAGGATGGTAACCGGCGAAAGGAAGGATCGGCGAAAGGGAGGATCGGTGAAACAATGTCGGTGAAAGGATGTCACCGGTGAAAAGAAGGACTGGCAAAAGGAAGGATCGGCAAAAGGAAGGACCAGCAAAAGGGATGATCAGCGAAAGAATGTCGGCGAAAGGATGTCAGCGAAGAAATCGTCAGGGAAACAAGAAAGGGATGATTGTGGAATACTTACCCATGTTCAACATCTTCTTGTGATTTGAGTCTGTTGCATGGTCATCAATGGTTTCGGCCCTATTTGCCAGTGTAGCCGTCCGTACTGTTGTTGTAATGACGTTCAAATTTGACCACAGAGTCTCAAGGATTTCACCGGCGGTGACGGCGGCGCCAGGAATGAAGGACGTGGCATACCGGAAAAAACATTCTTCCTTGTGGCCATGTACATGAAAGAGGCCGATAGCCCGGTCTAGCACCAGGCCAGGGGGGAGGAGGTGACCAATGTGGTCATAAAGGTAGACAAAGTATTGACAGATGATGTCGTAGATGATCATGACGATCTGTTCCACATCCACATTGCCATACTTGATACCCATAAGAAGAACCCAGTCAGCATTTCTTTGGCCCTCACCCTTGAACAGATTGGCAATCGCGTTGGGGACAAAACACCCATGCTGTGCACAGGCAACGGCAACAGTGCCAGTGATGTCGCATGCCTTGGAGCCAAGCATAGCAAGCTCAATGGCACGAAACTGGTTCTCACATGGTGCCTTCTAAAGATCAATTTTTCAGCATCTCTGGGCTGTATAACAATGCAGAAACTTTCATACTGTGAGGCGCTCTATGGCGGTTTTCAGGAATCCGAGATAGTCTTCACGCTTTGACATCATACCAGCACTCTCATCCAGCCACACCTTGCCGGAGGTTTTTTGCCGAACATGGTCGGCCTTGAAGTTGCTGTCGGCGACAAAAGACCGATTGTACACCCACCCTGTGCATTTGATTCACCAAGGAACACGATATCGGGATGATGCACCTACTGTCGTGGATCCTCTTTCCAGTGTTCTGGGAGATTGATTTCTGGTTGGGGACATGCTGGACAGAAGTTGCCAAATTCGGGGGGTGCCGTCTGTTTGCTGGTCGCCATTCTGTGGCCATGACCAGCCCACTTCTTCTTCTTCAACCAGCGCCAGATGCGCGACAGCCAAAGCAGTTCTTGATAGAGGTTGGGTGCCTTCAGAGGTGCCATGGGAAATGTGAGTTGACGAAGCTTTTGAAAGTATTGGTATGCCGTGGCCTTGCACTCGAGGTTTGAAAGGCAGAAATCATCCAGAACAGCGACAGAGAACAGAGTTCTGTACCGGATGAAGGTTGTTGGCACCAGGCGACAGTGCATCAGGTCGCCGTGAACACTCTCCTGGCCTTGGCACTGACAGGTAACCAGCGCAAGATGATGGATCCCATTAGGGTGAACAACATGCACATAGGGTTGAGCAATGAGTCATGCTGGGGTATGGTGGGGATGGAACTAGTGTGTGCCTCGGCAGCAGCTGAATCGCCGGCCGTTGAGTTGTCGGCGAAGGGCGCCGCCTTCAGGGGATTCTCGGCGAGATATCCATGGCATGGCATCAAGTTGCCGTCCTCATCGTCATCCTCGCCAAGTTCGGTACTCGGGTAGTCAGTATCATCATTGTCCACCCCATCGGCAGTAGGACCGGCGAAGGTAGTGTCACCGGCGAATGTATCATCATCGGCGAAGTTAGTGTCACCGGCGAATGTAGTGTCACCGGCGAATATAGTGTCACCAGCGAAGGTTGTTGCCGTGAGTCAATGCTGTTCCTTCTCATCTTGCTGGATCTGAAGTTCCTCCAAGAATGTGACTTGCCATTCCAATGATGGGCAGAGGTCTGTGTCCAGATGATGTGGAACAAGAATGTATGTACCGACCTCCCACAAGGCAGCACGGCGAAAAAACTACCAGTCCAACACTCAATGCAGTGCAACGGGTCATGTTGATGAGCATGATGCATGCACCCATGACAGAGTAAAGGTGTTATGGTACAATCTATGCACCTCCACACAGCTCTTTTCTCACCAGTGCATGTCTGGCAGTATCCACCAGCCGGCAAAGCTTCTCGGGAGAGTAATGCGGCCAACAAGGAATCAGCACGATGGACAAATTCTTGCATCCAATAGTGTTGCTTTACCATGCCTGTTAGTAATTATACTTGAGATCATTTATTAGCTGGTATCTTGTTTCTATTTGGATTCATGTCATCACTCGCCAATCCTTCCCATCCAGCATCACCAAAAGGGCCATCTGGAGGGATCGCAACACTGACAGGCTCAGTGGTTGGACCTGCCTCGTCATCTGATTGTAGATTGGAATTGGTGGGCGGGTATAGTGGGACATCAACATCTCAGGTAATTAGTCCTTGTCGAGTCAATACAGTCACCTTCTTTACTGTAACCACCTGATAATTCTCATCCTCATCATATACATGAATCCTCTTCTGTCGCTTTGATCGTTGGCTCAACATTGAAAGGTTGGGGAGGATTGGTTCACGAGAGAGGATTGGTTCAAACGGGCAAAAATGCGACGGCGCATGGTGAACACATGTCCACAATGATCTCCGTGTGTTCACTTGTCACCGCAAAAGCTTGTCTTCTATCATTTTTGTACATCATCAATGATTAGTGTTTAAAGGTCCGATTCGGTCCGGTTTTTGACCCTCAAAATTTAGAGACTGAGACCGAGACCAATTTTTCGGTTCACATGATCTTGAAAAACTGAACCGGACCATGTGAAACCGGTCATACCGGTTCTGTTTCTCAGATAGAATGAAACCAAGACCGGTTCAGACCAGTCTTCACCCGCAGTTGGTATACTCACCAACCGCGGTGTGTTTTTTGAGTTTTTGATGATTGTTTGACTTTATTTGGGTTTTTGATATCAAAGAATCATCGAAAAATTCAAGATTGAACCGCAGTTCATCAGTATACCAACTGCGGTTTTTTTTAAAATTCTTTTGATGTCAGAAATTGGTCAAAGAATCATTGAAAAACTCGGAGTTTAACTGCAGTTGGTGAGTATACCAACTGTGGGTGACCTTTGGTCACAGACTGTTCAAACCGGTTTTTTAGCGGTCTCTGAAAATCCTGAAAAAAGACGAACCGGAAACCGGTTGTGATCCGAAACCTTAAAGACCAAGACCGGCGGTCTGGTCTTTCACCGGTTCGGTTCCGTCCGGTCTCAGTCTGAAACCAACAAAAGTAAACTGGACCTCAAAACACTATCAATGATCAAAGTATTAAACATGTGTTCACAAAAATCACTAAAGCAATATATGTCCAATGGGTTCCATCGAGGATGTTTCTTGAATAATTCCACATCCCACCACCCATGTCCGACTTTGTGCCACAAAGGAAGCCTCGAGCCGACTGTCAGTAGGCACTGACGTGGCCATTCCCTCCCTTGTGTCGGGCCATCAAGCTGTTGCAGCTTGGGAAACCTGGCACATGGGGTACTCCATCAACAAAGACTGGGCAGCTGGTGGCCTCGCAGTCTCTGACGACACTGAAACCTTAGCAATAGGACACGGGGGGGTTCTCCAACCTGGTCACTCTGCTAGGGGGTCTCTCCCAACTGGAAGAAATCCATATCTTCACCGACTCTGTTAACGCCATTCGGCGCGCCACAGACCCGGACCTCCACTCATCGCAGGCAACTGCGCTTGCTATCATCAGTAACCTGGTCCCTTGGTTTGAGGAACCAGGTCTGAAATCCAAGGTCTTCTTTCACCATGTCCCTGATTGCTCGGACCATGGCTTCGAACCCCATCATGCAGTGTACGACTTCGCCTCCAGATCCCTCAATTTCAACACGAAACAATTCACGGATGACATGCTAGTCGACTGGAACAACCTGTATCAGTCCCCCAAGTATGTTGGCCGTCACTACCAATTCCCGAGGTCGTGCGTCAGATGCCAAGACCACGCTCGGGCCAAAAGAATGAAACTGTCCCACCTCAAGGGCAGCACATGGCTTAAGGATGTGGGTCACTCCCAATCCCTCACGGCTCAAATGGTCCACGGCCTCACCAGTCACGCCCCAATTGGCCACTATAGACATAGGTTCAATATTGGTGACAAGATTGAACAATGCGACTGTGGATTGGGGTCCATCGAGGACTTCGCCCATGTATTCTACAAATGTCTGCACCACCCCACCAGGCCCCCAGACATGCCCACCTTCTCGAGGAACACTCCCATTTGGGACATCTTCGGGAAATTCATTATGGATAACCCAGGGGCCTTTGCCTTTAGGGATCGTCCAACACCCAACACAACCGTTGGCGGTAATCGCGTGGTGCTGGGTACAAAGGGGTGCAGCCCCCTCTGGCAAGTGAACATGATCGAAGGGTAAGAACCGCTCAGGCGCTTCTTTGGTGGGTAGGGCGCAGACACCCCCCAGCGCCGTCAACGGCCAACCTCACAAGGTTGGAGTGCTCTTGCATCGCGCAGCCGAATATTCGGGTGTGTATGCTAACATGTTTGTTTATAACAGACCCCCCTGTCCTGGCGCGAGGACTTATCAGCTCGACGGAGCTTTGCGCCGCCTGTTCTTCATGCGTATGTAGATCCTCGGATCGATGTAGTTTAATCTATGTCAAGCGGACTGTACCCCTAGTATACCACTATATAAATTGTTGACCAAAAAAAAAAAAAAAAAAAAAAAAGGTGCAGCAACAGCAACAGCTGGCGGCGGTGGGTTTCGTCTCGGAGAGAGGTAAGAAGAGGGTGATGTGGGGTTGACTGGTATGAAAGAGGAGGTTACTCTTCTGTACGGTGTCGGCGGTGGTCATGGTGTGATGGGTGCGTCAACAAACTCCTGTTCGTCTTCTGAGTTGGATGGGACTCCAAAGGTAGATCGTCGGGGAGGAATCTTTGCGTCTAAACCCGCGGTGGGTTGGCGGCGTTGATCAGCTTGACCTTTGTTACGGCGATAGCCTACAACAGAAAGTCCAAGAATCGGATCGCGTGGGTTCGAACTGGTTCCACAACAAGTCCCTCAATAGGTCGACTTGGTCAATCAACGAGTTCCTCAGAAGGACAACTCGGTTTGGATCTGGCAGAGCTAAGTCCACGCAAGGCACTTAGTTGGAGAGTGTTCGAGAGAATAGACAAGTAAGTGTTGTTTGCCTAGGTCAAGCTAAGGACCTCTACTCTAAGGTTACAGGTCTTATATACATTATCCTGTAGCTATAAATAAGTAGGTGCTGCGCAGGAGCTAAATAAGCCATTGGTTAGATAGATGTTTCAAGGGGGCTGTGGCATAGGAGTCAGAGATAAGGCCGCGAGGCCGTGAGTCAGAGATAGCGAGTGAAAATGTATCTAAAGGGAGAATAGTCTGAGTCATTGTGAGTCATAGTGCTGGTAGAGGGGACACATGTCCCAAGGTCATTGGAGTAAGTGAAACGGGGTGTGATGGGGATCAAGGGTCGAAGGGTCGTGTCAGGTGCATAGAGAAGAGGGTGAAAAAGTGTAACAACTGTAGGTCAAATGCAAATGAATGAACTCATTCAACAGGGCATGATGGTCACGGTGCCGATCAATGGCCCACTGGATGGTGACCCACAGTATAGTGTCCCAGCCTCTGCCGTACGGGCTTTGATGTTGAATCGAGCAAACGACTCAGTGATTGATCCAACATTGATTACACCAAATGGTAGGATATTCATGTTTCTGATCTTGAATTGTCACCATGCTAATAACTGATTCAGATCACTCAAATGGCCTTCGCCATTCCAAACGACAAAAGCAGTATTGCCTTTCATACAATACTTACATGACAAGCAATAATAAAATTGTAAAACAAATGAAAGTGAGTTGAATGGATATGTGAATAAAAAATAAAAAATTCGCCAGCCGTGTTCACGCGCGAGACTGCTTTCCCCCAGTCGTGCTGCTGTCATCCCCACCCTTGCGCTTTCGTCCACGTTTCCCCTCAGATGATGCTGTACTGCCTGATGCAGATGGCAAACGTGAGTGGTTGCTTAGCTGAGGACTTCGCCGAGGCGCATCAGCAGGCAAGGCGGCGAGGGTCACTGGACGAGTGTCGGTGGTGTCGGGCACATCCTCTTCCATCACAGATTCCTCCTCTGCGACGACAGCCATAGGACTCGCAGGTGGGGGGGGGATGAGTTGCACCGTGCCTTGCGCTGTCTCCTGGGATGTCGTTGGTGTCGGCGTGATAAGGTTGACTGCAGGGGGGGCGACGACAGGGTGGGAGACTGCAGGAGGGGCGACGACGGGGTGTGTGACGGGGTGGAAGGCGGCGGTGATGGTGGCAGCGGCAGTGGTGGTGGTAGTGGTGGTGGCAGTGACAGCTGGGGGCGATGGCGAGGGAGAGTCATCCCAGCGACTGACCGGCGAATGCCCAATGGCGAAGGAAGCAGCGTAGGGGTTGTCTGGCGAATGGCACTCGCTGAGATGGGCCAGGCGTGGCCCCAGAATCTTCGGAAAAGGGCTCGGCAAAGGACCTGGCAAAGGGCTTGGCGAGAGACCCAGTGAAGGATCCGGCGAAGGGTGGTCGGCGCGAGGCGTGAGGGGTCGATGACGGCGGGTCACTCATTGTCGATAGCCATCGCAGGGGCAAATCTTGCCATGCACCCTTGTCTTGCTGCCACCCCCCCATCTTGTAGTGCTCAGGGTCCATCCCCTTGGGGTCCGCAGGCCAGAGGCGCTCCATGTTGACTTCTGGTGGTGGGGGAAGGTAGGGTCGCCAGTACTCGCGGTCGTCGTGGGCGGGACGGCGGTCGAAACCCAGGTAGTTCTCGATGTCCGTCAACCTGATGTTCAACCCCTCGAGTGTGTCCTCCATGTACAACAGGCGGGAGTACACATTCTCCTCCTGCATCGCCAGCTGTGCATTTGCCCCCTCCAGGATTCGGTTGAAGCGGTTTGTGAGCTTGTTAATCTGCCCTTCGAGCTTGAACAGGGCGCAACTCTGTGTATGGTATGCCCGCTGCGAGATGGTTCCCTGCTGGCGGAACCAGTCCACCAGGTATAGCTCCACTGCCAGGCCAGACTGCGTGAGATGATAATGATTCAGTATAATTACTCACACGCATCTGTGAGGGTGGGGGGCAGTGTTGAACGCGCCACCAGCGAAGTGTCACCCCTGGCTTCGCCGTCGCCGATGGGTCGTCGCCAGGAGGTGGTTGCTCCTGGGCCAGTCGCCACATCGCCGTTCTTATCTTCATCGTCCTCATCATCACCGTCCACCTCTGTCTCTACCTCCACATATTCAGTCGCCTTCGTCGCCTTCTGCCGTGCTGCCTCCTTCGCCGGTTTTGCCTTTCGTGACGCACTGCGGCCCTCCATCTTGGTCTTCTTCTTCCTCTGAGGTGCCTCGCCACAGGCATTTCCCCTTCAGCGTGTAGCAGGCATAACACGCTGCAGCAAACTTCTCCTTCTCACATGGCTGCACCTTGAATTTGCACCTATCACACGGGATGTTGTTGTATTTGCCGGTGTGGACAGGGGCTCGCCGAGCATAATTCCTGCGGCCTTGCATCGTCTCGCCTCGGGCTGGTGCCGGTTGCTTGTCCTCATCACTGCTTGAAGCCATGGTTGGCTTCGACCTCAGTGTCATCTTTGCAGGTGCGTCCTTCGCCACCTTTCCCGTTCCTGCCTTTGCTGCACCCACTATATTCTTCGCCGGTTGCTTTGCCGTCGTCGCCGTTTCTGTCTTCTCCTTTGCCGTCGCCATCTTCTCCTTCAACAACTCGTCCACCTCCATCTCCTCTGACCCCCCACGTTGGGCTTCCCCTGTCTCCCTTGATCGCCTGCCATTCCCCTCCCCCTCCTGTTCCTTCGCCGTTTCCTTTCCCTTCACCGTGTCCTTTCCCTTCGCCGTCTCTTTTCCCTTCGCTGGTACTTTGCCCTTCGCCGTAAGGCGACGTGGTGTCGGACGTCCACCCGCGGCTCCTGTCGGCACATTGCTTGGCCCAGCCAATGGTGCAGTTACAGGGGCTGTTGCCTCTTGTACCCGCAGGCTGTCGAACGTTGCCAGGGCAAGGCGTTGACCTTCCAGAAACCCGTCCTCTTTGCGCTTGTGGGCCCAGGACATGACAAACTGATTTATCCAGGTGAACCTGGCAAACGGTGCCGCCGGTTGCCCTGCCACTTCCTTGAACAATTTCAACTATTCGTGAAATACGTTAGAATCGGGTCAATACAATGGCTCCGGGGGTTACTCACCAACTTTCCCTTCATCCCCTTTAACCCTTCAATGATGGTCCCATCAGCCATCCCCTGCGAATCATGGCGTCGAAACGGGCGAAGTCGGCGACAATGTCTTCGGTCTTGCGGGGAGTAGCGGACATCTTGAGGGCGGTGTTGTGGAAATGCGTTGGTAGTAGGTAGATGAGTTGGAAACATGTGTAATTGCCGCTCGCCGTTGAATAAACGAAAAAAACAAACTTTTCTAACACGTGACTACTTCCACCCTGATCATTGTGATGATCGGCAACCTAATTCCCACCGGTCGCCTTCTTTTCTGCTACTCCTCATGTCTGCCCCATCCAACCAACCCCAATCTGGCCCTGAACATGGCAGAGATGCGGCGCTCTCTTGATGTTGAGCACGCCGCAGGAGGGGTGAGCTGTTCCCCATACCACCCACCACCACATTCCTTGACTCCATCCACCTCATGTGTGTGGATGAGCATCGTCGCCAATATTTGTTGGCCGACGAGTTGTCGCCGGTCATTTGCCAATGCTCTGCGCCGGTTATTCGCCGTGCAGTATTCGCCGGTCTTGTTCGCCGGTCTGTTCGCCGAGCAGCCTTTTGCTATGTTTCACCGATCAGCGGTCTTATTCATCTGGCTGACCTCCTTGCTCCTCAGCCCCTTTCTATGGAAGCCCTGTCTTCAGGCCTCATCAACCGGGGTACTGTCCCAGCACCCGCTGTACCAGTACATCATTTCCCTCCCTTGTGTGTTTCGCTCTCACCGCTTTCTATAGGGTTTGAGCCATAGAGAACTTCTTGTGCTTCATGCGGAGGTCAAAGCCCTCCAGGCACAGCTGGGCATCAGCTACAAGGATGCTGCACACTGTCTGTAGCCTGCAGAGGTACACAGGATCCACACCCTTGACATGTTACGGACTCTACGGTATGCGGACGATGTCATCACTTTTACTTATCGGCCTGGCTCGGCGCCCTCTTACGAGCTTACTATGTCTAACATCTACTTCCGCAACCTTCAATTCCCAGTCTGACTCACTACCTTTACTTTGTCAGCCCCTTTAGTATACTTCGCTCCCGTGCTGACTCGCTTTCCGCAGTCAGCTTACTTATTGTACATAGCCTTCCGCAGTCGCCTTACTCATGCGCACTGCCTTCCGCAGTACTGACTCATCCACTACCGCCTATAGTCAGTACCTATATAAACCTCCTGTACTATAGTAGATTCCTTAGATTTAGCAATCACATTGCTCTTCGCCTTTCCACTTTCCTGCATACTCTGCCCGAACCTTGGAACGGTTTGTTAAGCATAACAAGTTGCTAAATCTCGTTAGGTTCGCCCAGAGTGAAGAGAGCAACTACCAGACGAGTCAAGACGTCGCGCTTCTTTGAAGACTTCACCAGTAACCCATTCGCCTCACCAGAAGCCCAACAGGAGGAGCTAAGTCCTCGAGACAGCATCGATTTTACACTCATCCAGCAGTACATTGAATTGGAGATCTGTCGCATCCTACAGCAGGTGCTTGACGAAGAACTAGACAACGACGAGCATCGCCCCCACGGCGAGATAGCAGAGAGCATCCATCTTGCTCGACAACACCAGATCGCGCGTTACAACGCCCGACAGAACGAACTTGAAAGCTTTTGTGTTCAAGAAGGACCTCAGACAGGTCGGATCACAGAGATCAGAGAGTTTATCGGTGTCCAGACAACCGTTATCAGAAGATTGATTAGGACGCTCACATCAAGACGTCCCAGAGCCACATCATCACGTCGTACTCAAAGCAACAGATCTACGCCCACTTCACAACCACCGAACAACAGACCGAGTACGGTCGTTGGGCACAAAACGAGAGACTTGACCCCTTCTCACAACCGACAGACGCGCAGGAACAGAGATTCCTTAGAGATCTACAAAGGAAATACCCTGAACGTTTTGCCACCAATTCCGCCGACAAGTCCCCTGATGAATTTGCTTTTAACTCCGCACAGTCAGATATCGAACAGACGCCTAGAACAGGGACTCATTTTCAACCCTTACCTGTATCCCGAACCCCATCTTCATCCCAACAACCCGACCCCTCTCCTTCTCCGCAGACTCTAGACATGGCAGAAGCTCCGGCAGTACAAACGATGGATACATCCAAGATCATCAAGGATCCTGGGATGTTCAAGGACAGACACACCTTTGACGAGTGGTGGAAAGCCACCAAACTATACATCAGGTTCCAAAAGAGCCTAACAGACGATCAGAAGATTCTTGCGGTGCTATCCCGCATGATGGAAGGGTCCAGCAGGCACTGGGCCAGTAACAAGTTAGACGCTCTTGCCGTTGACAACAAGAACATCACCTGGCTAGGATTCTCAGAGGATATCGCAACACGATTTTCTGTCGCCAACAAGTCAGTCGCTGCCAAAGCGAGACTCGAAGTCCTGAGGCAGGAGAAACGTACCGTTGATGAATTCTTGGACGAATTCGAAGAGCTCTTGAAGCTGTCAAACCTTGGTGAAGAAACTGGGAAATACATCCTGGAAAAGAACATCAACCGAAGAATCTCTGAACAAGTGGCAAGCAAGGATAAGACATACTCCGAGTACGCAAAGGAGATCCGAAACAAGGGATGACAGATGGAGGGACATGCACTAGTCATCCGGGGTGGTAGCGACATGCGCACCGGATCGGGTACCACTTATGGTGGTCAGGGCAAGGCCATGGAGATCGACAAAGCAGGAGTGGCCCGTTGCTACAACTGTCAACGCTTCGGTCACCTCGCTAAAGACTGCAGCGCTCCAAAGAAGAAAGATGGTCGCAAGTGTTTCAACTGCGACCAAGAAGGCCATATTGCACGCAACTGTCGCAAGCTGAAGAAGAACTCCGGAAGGGTTAGGAAGGTGTCTGAGGAAGATGCCGAGAATGATGAAACCACAATCTTAGAAGCCGACGAGAAGGATTTTCCCGAAGCGTCCGATTAAACGACGCTAAGTCGTGACCCTTATCTATTAAACGGACTTGCTTGCCTTGTATGACTGCAGACAATAGAACCTATGTCATCCCTGCCAAGCGAGCCGCTGCGTCGACTAAGATTGTGAAGGGAGACAAACCTCCAAAACGACGAGAGATCAGGCTGTTAGCTCAGCTCAAAACACGACGAGGACCAAAGGTCATTCGACCTGAGGTTGATAGCGGATGTGAACGCACATGCATCCATCCCAGAATAGTACGTGAACAGAACCTCCCCACATGAGGGATACCGCCCATAGCAATTCTAAATGCGGATGGATCACCAAATAGACAACAGAAAGCAAACCAACTTGCCGAAGTCAAACTGGATTTGGGAACACATCAGGAAACCATGGAAGCAATGGTACTGGACATTGGGAGAACAGACATGCTCTTGGGACATGACTGGTTGGTACACCACAACCCTACGATCAATTGGACAACCGGCGCTGTAACATTCAACCGGTGCCCAACAACATGCCGAACCAAACATTCGGATTTCAGGGTTAACCTCGATGGTCGCAAACACCGGGTTCGCATGGTTGAGGTGCGTGACAAAGATGCACCCAAGAAGTCGGATCAGAAATGGAAGCCTGGAGACCCTATATTGGAAGCTGTCACTCCCACACCACCTCCCACAACCAAACGACCCTCATATGTTGATCGGTTTACTCACCTCTTCGAGAAGGAGAACTTTGATAAGATCCCAAAGGAAAGGGAATGGGACCATGGTATTGAACTTACACCGGACGCACCAAAGGAACTAGGGGGAAATACATATCCCATGACACAAAAGGAACAAGAGGAATTGGACGCATTCATCGACGAAGGTCTAGCAACTGGAAAGATCCACCCGTCCAAATCCCTTATGCTTCCCCTTGCTTCTTCATCAACAAGAAGAATGGTTCCAAACGATTGGTACAAGATTACTGCATGGTCAACAAATTTACGGTCAAAGACAAGTTCCCACTCCTGCACATCTCCGATCTCTTGGACGTGCTGAAAGATGCAGTCTACTTCAATAAGATGGACATCATGTGGGGTTACAACAATGTCCGGATCAAGGAAGGCGATGAATGGAAGGCTGCCTTCCTCACCAGTCGAGGATTGTTTGAACCATTGGTCATGTTTTTCGGCCTTTGCAACTCCCCGGGAATGTTCTCTTGGATGATGGCTAGTCTATTCCGGGACCAGATCCGCCGACACATCTGTGTGATCTACATGGATGACATTGTGGTTCTTGGTAAAACCAAGGAAGAACTTGCGCGAAACACCGAAGAAATTCTGCAGATCCTATCGGACAATGACTTGTTCCTGAAGGAGAAGAAGTGTTTCTGGGAAGTAACGAAATGCCCCATATTGGGATATGTCGTTGGTGAAGGATGTGTCGAGATGGAAACCGAAAAGGTGGACACGATCCGAAACTGGCGAGCACCCACATCAAAAAAGGAAGTCCAGAAGTTCCTTGGGTTTGCCAACTTCTATCGGCGCTTCATTGAAGGATACTCAAACATCGCGAAACCACTTACCGCGCTCACAGGCGGCACTGCGTTTACTTGGGGACCAACAGAACAAAGGGCATTTGAAGGACTCATACAGGCGATCACATTGGCACCAGTCTTGGCATTACCAAAACCAGATGGACAGTTCAGGGTCGAAACCAATGCATCGGGCTATGCAATTGGAGCTGTACTCTCTCAAAAACAGGACGACAAATGGCATCCTATCGTGTTCTTGTCACGGACCATGTCCGCGGCCGAACAAAATTACGAGATATATGACAAAGAGCTCTTGGCAGTCATGGAAGCACTGAAAGATTGGAGACACTATCTACTTGAAGCCAGGGAACACTTTGAGATTTTAACTGATCACAAGAACCTGGAGTATTTCCGCCGTCCTCAGGACCTAAATCAACGACAAAGGCGCTGGAAGATGAAGTTACAAGACTATGACTTCGAATTACGGCATGTGCCTGGCAAGACAAATGCAAAAGCGGACATCCTGTCGCGCTTACCCTGGTATGAAACGGAACAACAAGATCAACAAACAGAAACGACATGCTCCGCTACACCCCCATGCAGCACCAAGTCATCCATGGGAAGACATAGGGATTGACGTCGTGGGACCGATACCAGAGTCCGAGGGAAAGAATGTGATTCTGGTCATCACGGATAGACATTCGAAGATGCTCCATCTCATTCTGACAACCGTGGAATTATCGGCTGAAGGATTAGCCAAGATCTATCGGGATCAGATATGGAAGCTTCATGGGATCCCCAAAAAGATCATCAGTGACAGGGGACCACAGTTTGCTGCAAAGTTCATGGAGATACTTTGCCGCATGTTAGGGATCAAAAGGAATCTGTCCACCGCATACCATCCACAGACTGATGGACAGGCCAAACGATCGCATCAGGAAACAGAAGCGTTCTTACGAAACTTTGTCAACCATCTACAAGATGATTGGGCTGAGTGGATCACAATTGTTGAATTCCAGTACAATGATAAAGAACATCAGGCGACAAAGCACACACCATTCTACCTCAACTATGGCTTGCATCCTTGGAAGGGAGAACTTGTGTTGGAAGACACCAACCTGGCTGCCAACAGCTTCTTGGAAAAGCTCAAACAAGCACGAGAAGATGCCAATGCAGCGCTGAAACAGGCACAGGATCAGATGAAGAAGACAGTTGATACACGACGAAGTCCGTCTCGGAACTACCGCATCGGAGACAAGGTGTGGCTGGAAGGGACTAACATCAGGACTAACCGTCCCTTGAAGAAACTTGACACACTCCGACATGGACCATTCAAGGTCCTAGAGAAGAAAGGAGCTAGCGCGTACCTTCTTGATCTTCTGAAGACTTGGAAAATGATTCACCCTGTGTTCAATGAGACCCTGTTGTCACCATACGAAACCCCAAAGTACGCCATCCAGAAGAAGAAACCAGCCCCTGATCCGATCATCATCGAAGGACGAGAAGAATACCATGTGTCCACGATTCTAGACTCTCGAAAGTTCCGTGGAAAGATCCAGTACCTCGTCCAGTGGGAAGGATATGGCCCAGAAGAGAACACATGGGAACCTCAAGCTAATGTTCAGAACGCTCAAGATTTGATCCATGATTTCCATCGGCAGAACCCGTCTCGCCCACGATAAAAGACAGTGTTCGAAATCCATAACAGTATCGACCTCATCAGTCAACCACACACCGAGTTCCCCGCTCTAGTCTTTTCCCCGCCCAATCAACCATCCTCACCGCCATGTCCAACACCACCGTTACCTCCACCTCCACCACCGACATCAACCCCACCATTGCCGCCCTCATGAACGAAGCACTCTCCATGAGAGACCAAATCCATGCCCTCAAAACTTCCCTTGCCGACCTCCTTCATTGCCAGATGCATATCCGGCTTCACTCGCTGTCCAACCTCCCCATCGCCCCGAGTCCCGAGGAAAAACAAATCCTCGGAAATTACACCAGCACCCTCGTGATCGAAAATCGACGTATTCGGCTGGCTATCAAAGGCCTCGAACTCGCCGTTGCCATCAACGAGGAGTTGATATATGATTGGAGTCTCAAGGAGAGTCCGAACTGGTCCGATCCCGGCAACAACGAGGGATGGGGACAATGACTCTGTGAGGACACAGAGCTTGAAGAGGGGAACATGTTACGGACTCTACGGTATGCAGACGACATCATCACTTTTACTTATCGGCCCGGCTCGGCGCCCTCTTACGAGCTTACTATGTCTAATGTCTACTTTCGCAACCTTCGATTCCCAGTCTGACTCACTATCTTTACTTCGTCAGCCCCTTTAGTATACTTCGCTCCCGCGCTGACTCACTTTCCGCAGTCAGCTTACTCATTGTACATAGCCTTCCGCAGTCGCCTTACTCATGCGCACTGCCTTCCGTAGTACTGACTCATCCGCTATCGCCTATAGTCAGTACCTATATAAACCTCCTGTACTATAGTAGATTCCTTAGATTTAGCAAGCACATTGCTCTTCGCCTTTCCACTTTCCTGCATACTCTGCCTGAACCTTGGAACAGTTTGTTAAGCATAACATGACACTTCCTGGCGCCGGGCGGCTGGCACCCGGTGAGTGGTTGATGAGATGGTCAGCAACAATATCGCCGACAGGATCATCAATATAGATAGTGGGGCAATGCAGGAACAAGATGGGGAGGGTGCGGGTGGGCGGTTGGGCGATGGGGAATAGGTACATTAGGGGTTGCAATGTAAAATAGGATAATGTGAAACACCTCCTGGTTTGTAACAGATGACTGTCTGTTGTCGCCAGCTTGATTCCTCACCGACATCCTTTCGACATCCTTTCACCGACATTCTTTTGCCGCCCTTCCTTTTGCCGGTAAACCTTTTTGCCGGTCCTTCCTTTCGCCGGTGACCATTGTTTCACTGACCATTGTTTCGCCGGTATGTGTTTGCCGCGTCGCCGGTCACAGGACATGTCTGTGCCGGCGACACGTCCAGGCAAGATGAATGTCTCATGCCGCGACAGACTACTTCGTCAAGATGACGACGGCAATCCTGGTGTCGGCCGCATTGAGTTTTGTCGCCGGCCACCTTTCTCCGGTCCTTTTCAACCTTTTCGCCAGTCCTTCCTTTCGCCGGTGACCATTGAGTTTTTTTGCCGGCCACATTTCATTTGAGGGTCGCCAGCTGGATTGACATTGTCACTGGCCAACATTTGACTGTTGATTGATGTGTTGTTGCCGGCCACATTTCATTTGACTGTCGTCGGCCGATCGTTGTCACCGGCTGCATTGAGTTTGTCGCCGGGGGCATAGAGTTTGTTGCCGGCCGCATTGACTTTGTCGCCGACCACATTTCATTCTGTCGCCGTTCGCCATGGCGAATTCGCTGCTTCCGTAATTTACCATACAGTGTATATGTTCGCTGGACCGTATATTACAATACAATGTAGGTTGAGTATGTGCCCTTCTTCTTCACATGGACATCTCAAATGTGTGGCATGTGTGGATGACGTCAATGGTTGAGATAGAAAGGAGATTCACCAGTGGAGGTGCTGACATGGTTATTCAAGGTGAACTGGGCCAGAGGTAGCCAGTTGGACAAGTCATCTTGGTGGTAGCTCACATACTGTACATTCGGAGGTATTGGGTGACTTCGTGGTTCATCTGTTTGACCTGGGCATTGGTCTCTGGGTGGTATACGGTTGAGAGGTTCTGTTTGATGTTGAGGATTTTGCAGATGTCACAAGTAAATTTGCTCGCAAACTGTGGACCATGGTCTGACACAACTTTCTTGGGGACACCAAAGAGGGGGAAGACCTTTTCCTGGTAGATGTTTGCAAGCTGGGAGGATGTCAAAGTGATGGAAGTGAAGACCGCGATTACCATCTTGGAGAAGTGATCCACAATGTTAAGGATCCTTTCTGTTATGGCGATAGCCTACAACAGAAAGTCCAAGGATCAGATCACGTGGGTTCAAATTGGTTCCACAACAAGTCCCTCAATAGATCGACTTGGTCAAGGTCAGCAAGTTCCTCAGAAGGACGACTCGGTTCAGGTTCGGCAGAGCTAAGTCCTTGCAAGGCACTTAGTTGGAGAGCATTTGAAGGAATAGACAAGTAAGTGTTGTATGCCTAGGTCAAGCTAAGGACCTATACTCTAAGGTTACAGGTCTTATATATGTTATCCTATAGCTATAAATGAGTAGGTGCTGTGCAGGAGCTAAATAAGCCATTGGTTAGATAGATGTTTCAAGGGGGTTGTGGCATAGGAGTCAGAGATAAGGCCTCGAGGCCATGAGTCAGAGATAACAAGTGAAAATATATCTAAAGGGAGAATAGTCCGAGTTATTGTGAGTCATAGCGCTTTTAGAGAGGACTCATGTCCTAGGGTTGTTGGAGTTAAGTGAAATGGGGTCTGATAAGGATCAGGGTCGAGGGGTTGCGTGAAGGTGCATAGGAAAGGGGTGAAAAAGTGTAACACTGACTCGTGCCCAATGGCGTCTACTCAAGCCCAATGGCCTCCTTTCACGCCCAATGGTGTCTACTCACACCCAACGGCCATCTCTCACCACCATCAGCCCCCTCCTCATGCCCAACGGCCGGCTCTCATATCCAACACCAGCCTCTCATGTCCCCATCAAATATTTCTTAACATCAATAGTTAATTGTAAATAAGAATTGCCCAAATAAAATATATGATTCAAATAATATAACCTCTTGAGAGCAGTTTTAACTGGTTTTTTATAGTTTTTATTTTTTTCCAAATCCAAGAGAGACCTGTTATGAGTTAAATACTGTGTTTGGGGGTGTATGTCAATAGCTTAGATGACTTGGAGTACCCTCTTGCTTTGCATGAGGTTCATTGGTTGAAAGTGGTTTAAACTGGTTAAGCCTGGTTAATTTTTTCCCCCAAAAGTGATTAACTTAAACCAGTGGTATGTCTGAATCTGATTAACTCAAACTGGTCAGTTAAGCAAACCACTGGTTTGGTTTGGTCTGGTTAGTGGTTAATTTTTTTTAAAAAAACTGGACTTTTGAACTCTACTAAAAATATTGGTGAAGTCGTGATAGTCTTGCTGGACATGGGAGAGATCCGGAGGTCTCTCAGACATGGGAGCAGATTGAGTGGAGATCGTGGGGTCAGAGAGGTGAATTTGGAAAGATTGGGCACCCAGAAGTTTGCAAGCTTGCACAAATGCGGCTGCATTTACTAGTGCAATGTTTGGAACAACATCCGGAGTTGCAACAGGTGTGTCGGAGTTGGAGGTTGGAGTATCGGAAAGGATCTGCAGAGGTAGTGGAGCTGACCTGGCAGAAGATGTCAAGGTTGGAGACTCCTTCAAGAGCTGTGGATGGAAAATCATACTGCCCAATACCCAGTCAATCATAGGATTGTAGTGGGTGAGCCAGTTGTATCCAAGAACCATAGAACAAGAGGAATCAAGCGGAGTCACATAGGCTATAATGGCCATATATTTACTGGAGGAAAAGTATACAGGGAGATCAACTGCCTGAGTAATGACGGAGTTGGATGTTCCGTCAAATAATTTAAGTTCAATGGAGGTATGGAGGTGAAAGGGAGTTTATAAGATGAAGCATAATGGGAGTCTATAAAACAATGAGTAGAGCTGGCAGGTAGTCAACCTATAGTGTACTGACTAAGACGGTGTAGCGAAGGCATACAATGTATTGAGTGAGTCGGCAACAGCGGGCCTGCTAGAGCTCCAGCGGAGCGGCATTGCCTGTACTGTATGAACTGGCATTGTCTGTAATGTATGAACCGGCATTGCCTGTGCTATATGAACTTGCATTGCCTGTACTATATGTACCAGCTGTTGGTGGCAAATGTGTGACCTAGTATTTATTTCTGAGACGGCAATGGCCTGTATTATATGTGCTGGCAAACCATCCACTCGCAACTGTATATGCATTGCAACTACTATCTATAATACATATAAGATTGTGCTGCTATCTTCTTGTCTATCTGCATAATTCTGTCATGCAATGAGTAGCATTCTCATATCTCTGGCCACAATGTTGTTGGAGAGGCTTTTGAGGCAGCAATGCAGAGAAAACCGGCATCTGTTGAGGCGGCAATGCAGAGAAAACTGGCAAAAAAGCGGCATGAGTTGAGGCGGTAATGCAAAAAAAGCGGCATCAGTTGAGGCAGCAATGCAAAGGAAACCAGCATCTGTTGAGGTGGCAATGCAGCCGGCAAAAAAAGTGGCATCTGTTGAGGCGGCAATGCAAAGGAAACCGGCATCTGTTGAGGCAGCAATGCAGAGAAAACTTGCAAAAAAAAGCAGCAATGCAAAGAAAACCAGCATCAGTTCAGATTGCTGGTTTTCTCTGCATTGCCGCCTCAACAGATGTCGGTTTTCTCTGCATTGCCACCCAACAGATGCTGCTTTTGTTGCCGGTATTCTCTGCATTGCTGTTGAATAACTTATGCTTCCATTAGACGCGCCATGTGCTCAACCCCATGACATACAAATAGTGTACAAATAAGTAGACTAGTATATAAGACTGTCCTTATTCTCTGTGCAATATAACACTCTTACTGAGTAACCCCCACCTTGCAAACACCTCCCAAGGTTAGTAGTAAGGTTCCCCCTCTATCATAGATACACAATCTGTAGCGCGTAGCATAGAGTATGCTAGGACTGCACAACGACCCATCCACTGTGATCACCTCCAGTGTTGATGTGATTGTATGCTGTTCCAACAGGTTATGAGCCCTGAGACTCGCCATTGCGCTCGTCGCTGGCAGTCTCAGTAAGACTCAATGCCGCTATTGTTACATTCCAATCAGCTCCAATGATTTCCAACCAATTCCAACACCTCCGACACCTCCGACATTTTGACTAATACTTATTATGCATACTTACTGTTATGAATCTCGTTACTACGTACAGTGCCTCACAAAACTGATTCAATGTTTGTTACTTTGTGAACACCTTCAAAATAACTTTGCGAATAATGCCAATCAAAAGAAGGTATTGGTACCTGGTTAAAAGCCCTGCTTCAGGACTCTCGGAATCTGCAATAATTATGTAATTCCCATAAAAAATTATCAATATATGATCAAATTACTCCAGGGACTCATTGAATTAGTTTTGTGAGTATGTACAATAAATACAGTATTTTATACTTTAGTACTTGGTATTACCCCCCTTAGCTTTGATTACTGCCTCTACCCTTCTTGGCATACTTTCTATCAGATTTTGACACACTTCTGGCTCTATATTATTCCACACCTCTGCTGCTCTGTCCCAAATCTCCCAGACTCCCTTGGGTGGTGTTGGATATTCATTCAACTTCCTTTTAATATGAACCCAGAGGTGTTCAATAGGATTGAGGTCTGGGGACTGTGCAGGCCAATCCAGCAGAGCAATATTCTTGCTGTCCATCCATTTTTTGGCCTTCTTGGAGGTGTGCTTGGGGTCATTGTCCTGCTGAAAAATGATCTCCTCTTCAGAGATTCCACTCTCCTCCATGCTGGGCAGCAAATTGTCCTCCAAAATGGACACATACTGATCAGCATCCATCCTCCCCTCAACCTCTGCAAGTCTCCCCACACCTTCCCAACCCATACAACCCCAAACCATAATATTTCCTCCCCCAAACTTGACTGTGCCCTGAACCTCTCTTTCAATAAGCCCCTCACCCTTCTTTCTCCAGACCCATTCCTTGCCATCTGACCCAAACCTGTTGATTTTGGTCTCATCTGACCAAATGACCCTCTTCCAGTCCTCCACTGTCCATTTCCTGTGCTTCATAGCAAATGCCAACCGCCTCTTCCGATGTATGGCCTTTAAGAAAGGTCTTTTCTTCTTTGTTACAGCCTTGAATTCATGTTTTCTGAGAACCCTTCTCACAGTTTCTGGGGAGACAGGATTGGAGATGACAGTGTTGATGTGTTTGGTAGCCTGCACAGCATTGGAGGCTCTCCCTGAGGTGATTTGTGAAAGTATGTTTCGTGTGTTGGTGGGAGAAAGCTTGGATGGACGACCACCAGAAGAGAGACTGCGATGAGGAAGAAGATTCTGAAGCACTCTGGAGACAGTTGGTTGGCTGACACCCAGGTTAGAGGCAATATGACGAGTGGAGTGACCATTGGAGGCCAGAGAAAGAATGTTTTCCTTGTGGGAAGAGGAGATAGGGCACATGATTAATTATGGAGGCTGTTGAGGTTGGATTCTTCTTATACAACTTTCCTTGACAACCCATCAGGGTTCTATTCAAGTTCCATCAGTAAGTCATGACAACTGGTTACCATACAACCAGTGAAGCATTTGATTCTGATAATTGCCATAGGTACTCACAAAACTGATTCAATGAGTTGCTGATTTAATTTAATCATATCTCCATGGATTCTGATCTAAATCATATGATTTTTTTATATTCTGAAAGCCCTGAAGTAGGGCTTTCAATTATATACCAAAGGTTTAATTCAATTGGTATTCTTTGCAGAGTTATCTTGAAGGTATTCAAAAAGCAACAAACATTGAATCAGTTTTGTGAGGCACTGTACATTACTTACATCTGACCATGTTAAGCATCTCCGACAGCCACTTATTATCCGACTCCGACGAAGCCACACGACCTCCGACATAGTATTTAAACTTATGTAGAATCATGTATTAGCTTCAGTTTGAATATCAACTTAGATTCGACATCACACCTCCCGTCCTCTTTCCGACTCTTAACTTGAGTCCGACCTCCGACCCTCCAATCCTCCGATCCTCCGAAATAAGGACACCGACATATTAGCGAGGGCGCAACACACAAGTTGAAGCCAACTCCTTGCCCCTACGTTGCACGCACTCCGACCCTCCGACCTTCCGACATGTCCGACGTAGCTCCGATGTTTTGTCAATCAGTACTTAACAGCTATATTGCAAATGCAATAGATCAAGTGCACCTCGATCTGTACATACAACATTAATGATTATGTGGATGTTTAATCCCACATCATCGTGTAGCACGATGAGCTAGCAGATTCAGGCGATAACACCCTGATGATCGCGACGCCCATCCGCCTCCATACATGTGTCTACCAGTTAACTCTGTGTACGACGTTAAATGTGGAATAGGGGTCTGATGGACCCTAGTGGAGCAAAACACATGTTGCTGTATCCCTGTTTCATCTAAGATCCAGTGATTTGACATGTGACTGATGCATTCTATTTCTAGTCTTTTGCGCTCTCACCCTTCGCATCAAATCATGTCTTCTTTTGATTACAAATCCGCTGTCGTCAAGATGACCGGCTCTAACTGGAAGGAGTGGAGCGATAAGATGACAGGGTTTTTACAGTTTGAAGGGACCTGGATGCTTGTATCCAGGGACTGGAGACAGCCAACCTCCTTAACAGCCGCTTCAATGTCTGAACAACGAAAGGAGTTCTGCAAGTGGAAGGAGAAAGACTTGAAAGCGCACGGCGCAATCATCTTATCTCTGGTGGAATCTGTAAAGCATGAGGTTACTGCATTCAAAGCTTTGAAAGAAGTTTGGGATCAGTTGAAGGTTCTCTTTGAGAACAAAGGCCCTGATGAGACGTTCAAGGACTTCGCCTTGACTCTCGATTGGCACCTGTCTGGTGGTGACCCCCGTCTGGAATTCTCTAAATTCCGTGATCTCTTGGCACACCTCAAAAGGCACAAGATCCCCTTTGCAACAAAATTACAAGGGATGCTTGCTGTGCACTGTCTCCCTCCAAAGTGGAAACACCTTGGTTCGCATCTGGCAAAAGAATGGAAGTTAGATACTTTCAAACTTGCCGATGTTGAAGCCATCATAACCATGGAGTATATGTGCATACAAGCCAAAGCACAACTTCCGGCTGCCAACAAGATCTCCGCTGTCAAGCGGAAAGGACAGGAACCCTGCTGGCGTAATGGTCTGGGACCTGCTGATGCTTCTGGGTCAAACCAGAATTCCAGCAAACCTCAACAACAGAACAAAGGAAAAGGAAAGGCAAAGGAGACACTGTCGAACAACTCCAGTGATCAAAATAAGAAGCAGCCATTTGTATCCAAAAAGGAAGGGTTGCGGAGTTGGAAAAAGGCCCAGTGCGCCCAAGAAGCCGCTGCAGGCGACACCGCCGGCTGCTCTCATATTGCCTCATCAGCAATGACTATGAATCTGCCGACAGCCTCCTTCACCACTGTCACGGGCTCGGGAAGCGTCATTCCCTCCCAACAATCTTCTGCTCAGACGACTGATCCTCGTTGTCCTCCTCCTCTCGAATCGTGGTTGACATCTAGTCCCGCTGAACATATCATGACTGCAGGTGTGAGAGAACTTCTCAATCGCATGACAAACACATCCGTGCAGCATTTCACAGGTGCTCCGGTTAGTTTGCATCATGTGCATGGAAGATACCCAGAACCTTTGCATACAGGAAAAGATGTTCGGGCTCGGAAGTGGAAGTGATCTGATGGCTAAGAAGCAGAATGTTGTTTCGTGGGCCGTTAGTGTTGATAACATTGCCCGCGCGACAAACATTGTAAGTTGTAAAGTTGATGCACATTGTGTGGTGGGCATAAATTTGATTGTGCTTCAAGAATACTTTTTTCCAGTCTCCTTCGGTAGAATTTTCTGGTGCGAAGCCATTGGTCATGAGCATGAGATGGATCTGAGGTAGAAGGTGCTGCTTGAGCTTTGAAATGAAATGCTTCTTGAAGTTAATAACAATCAATTGATAAACAGTGGATTTGTACCTTGAATGCAGGATCCTTCTTATTCTCCTGAAAGAAAAGACCAATGTCCACAGGATGATCCTCTGTTTTGCCAATGGCATGATGAGCTTCGGGGGAAGGATCAACCACAAATGACTTGGAAGATGTGGTTGAATCTGGGGATGCCAACTTTGAGGAGGCATGGGCTCGAATCTTCCTGAGTCTTGCCTGTTGGCGCTCTGCCCCCACCATCTGTTTGGTATAATCTCTGTGGTCAGTTTGTTTGTACCGAGCTTTTGAGGTTCGGTGCTCGGATTCACCCTAGATTGCTAAAATTAATGTTCAGCTTTTGAGATGTTCCAAAGAACCCTTACCGTTTCTGTACTGTATGAGTCAGTCGTCCCAAACTTTCTGATGGTGTCGACATAGTCTGCAAGTACATGGTATTTATATGTGGCTAGGTTGAAGATCACTTCTTTATGACCGTTACCCTCAGCTTGTGCAGTCTGCTTCTTGGCAGGGTTCACTTCAGCTTTTTTTGCTTTCATTCATTGTCGTTTTTCCTGTTCTTTGGGTAGCTCATAAGTCTTATACGACAAGCATGTCTTTTTCTGAAAATCCTTGAACTTTGCAGCAAGGATGCTAGTGGCTGACTCGAGCTCTGTAAGGGTTTGATCAGTGTGTAGCTGGAGTTTTGCAAGAGAGTGCCAATGAGCGCAGGCAAAGAGGAGGTTAAGCACGATTTGATTGTCAGAATCAAGGTCTTCGCACTCCCCCACATCCTCTGGCGGAATCCAATCGGAATCCGATCGGAATTTTTCGTTCTGATAGGAATCCAATCAGATTCCTATCAGAATTTCAGCCATATATTTGAGGGAAAATGGCTGTAAAATTCCGACAGGAATCCGATTGGATTCCAAGCAGAATGAAATTCTGATAGGAATTGCCTTTCGGAATGCTCAAATTCCTATCGGATTTCCTATGGAATTCCTATGGAATGCCATCGGAATGCACCCACCCCTCAGGAATTCTTGAGGGCCATCACAAATAACAAACAAACAACACACCACCCCTTCCTCTCATCCACCACCTCACCATGCATCCAGGCCGATGACCGCCGACGACCATGCCTGGCGTCGTTGGCTGCGACATGTAAGCCCACCTCAACCCTCGTTACCCATGCACTCACAGACCAGACAACTAGCACCAATGGCTGGCACATTGCCTCCTGACCTCGCCAACCCACCCTCGCCATTCCACGTCACCAAAACACGACGAGCGAGGCCGCCCCCCGCGCACAGCCACCTCCCAACCTCACCCAGCTGCCCACGCCCTGACACGTCACCAAACCACTGTCCAACACCACAACAACCCTCTCCACTGTGCCACGTCACAGGACGCGGCCAACAACACCCCTGGCTGCCGTCCAGTCGCCTCCCGCTTCCCACCACCTCCACCCACCTGCCACTGCCGTCTCCCTGTCTCCCTGCCTATGTGCACAATCCCCCACCCTCTCACCCCTCCTCCTCTCTCCAGGGATGCCCCTTGTCTCCTGGAAATGCCCCCCAACCCTCCCTACCATCCCACATCAGGGAAGGCAACCAGCAACACCCCCCAGATGTGTTGGCCATGTGGCTGACCCCTGACAGCTGCCGTGTCTGCCCTGCACGCCTGCCGCTGTCCAACCACCTCCCGTCGTGCCACGTCACAGAACGCCCCCTGACGGGTCCGCCTAGTGTTTCAAGGTTCGGTCTCAAGAACCTATAACCGGACCAAAACCGGACTGTAATGAACTGGTTTTGAGATCGGACCGCGGTCTCGGTCTATAAGGTTTTGGATCACAACCGGTTTCCGGTTCGTCTTTTTTCAGGATTTTCAGAGACCGCTAAAAAACCGGTTTGAACCAGTTTAAACCGGTCTTTGACTGAAAGTCACCCACAGTTGGTATACTCACCAACTGCAGTTAAACTCCGAGTTTTCAGTGATTCTTTGACCAATTTCTGACATCAAAAACATTTAAAAAAAAACCGCAGTTGGTATACTGACAAACTGCGGTTCAATGCCGCCAACGCTCACCACGTCCCCTCCCTTCCCTGTCGTACCCCTTGGTTCCTACCTACCCCCTTCCATTGTACCTAACCCCTTGCCTCGTACCTCCCCCTGCCTTATGCGGGGGGTTGTTAATTAATTTTTGTATTTTGTATAGATCGTCTCTCCCCTGCCTTATGCGGGGGGTTATTTATTAATTGTTATGATCGTATTTTCACTTTTCACTTTATCTTATCTCAATCTTATCTACATCTTATCGTACATGAGGACATCTTATCATTATCATGCAGCAGGATGCGCAAGATCCAGAATCGCGCAGCATGACGCTGCCTCAACGCAGCCTCATGGTATTTACATATATACAGTGCCTCACAAAACTGATTCAATGTTTGTTGCTTTTTGAATACCTTCAAGATAACTCTGCAAAGAATACCAATTGAATTAAACCTTTGGTATATAATTGAAAGCCCTACTTCAGGGCTTTCAGAATATAAAAAAATCATATGATTTAGATCAGAATCCATGGAGATATGATTAAATTAAATCAGCAACTCATTGAATCAGTTTTGTGAGTACCTATGGCAATTATCAGAATCAAATGCTTCACTGGTTGTATGGTAACCAGTTGTCATGACTTACTGATGGAACTTGAATAGAACCCTGATGGGTTGTCAAGGAAAGTTGTATAAGAAGAATCCAACCTCAACAGCCTCCATAATTAATCATGTGCCCTATCTCCTCTTCCCACAAGGAAAACATTCTTTCTCTGGCCTCCAATGGTCACTCCACTCGTCATATTGCCTCTAACCTGGGTGTCAGCCAACCAACTGTCTCCAGAGTGCTTCAGAATCTTCTTCCTCATCGCAGTCTCTCTTCTGGTGGTCGTCCATCCAAGCTTTCTCCCACCAACACACGAAACATACTTTCACAAATCACCTCAGGGAGAGCCTCCAATGCTGTGCAGGCTACCAAACACATCAACACTGTCATCTCCAATCCTGTCTCCCCAGAAACTGTGAGAAGGGTTCTCAGAAAACATGAATTCAAGGCTGTAACAAAGAAGAAAAGACCTTTCTTAAAGGCCATACATCGGAAGAGGCGGTTGGCATTTGCTATGAAGCACAGGAAATGGACAGTGGAGGACTGGAAGAGGGTCATTTGGTCAGATGAGACCAAAATCAACAGGTTTGGGTCAGATGGCAAGGAATGGGTCTGGAGAAAGAAGGGTGAGGGGCTTATTGAAAGAGAGGTTCAGGGCACAGTCAAGTTTGGGGGAGGAAATATTATGGTTTGGGGTTGTATGGGTTGGGAAGGTGTGGGGAGACTTGCAGAGGTTGAGGGGAGGATGGATGCTGATCAGTATGTGTCCATTTTGGAGGACAATTTGCTGCCCAGCATGGAGGAGAGTGGAATCTCTGAAGAGGAGATCATTTTTCAGCAGGACAATGACCCCAAGCACACCTCCAAGAAGGCCAAAAAATGGATGGACAGCAAGAATATTGCTCTGCTGGATTGGCCTGCACAGTCCCCAGACCTCAATCCTATTGAACACCTCTGGGTTCATATTAAAAGGAAGTTGAATGAATATCCAACACCACCCAAGGGAGTCTGGGAGATTTGGGACAGAGCAGCAGAGGTGTGGAATAATATAGAGCCAGAAGTGTGTCAAAACCTGATAGAAAGTATGCCAAGAAGGGTAGAGGCAGTAATCAAAGCTAAGGAGGGTAATACCAAGTACTAAAGTATAAAATACTGTATTTATTGTACATACTCACAAAACTGATTCAATGAGTCCCTGGAGTAATTTGATCATATATTGATCATTTCTTATGGGAATTACATAATTATTGCAGATTCCGAGAGTCCTGAAGCAGAAATTTTAACCAGGTACCAATACCTTCTTTTGATTGGCATTATCTGCAAAGTTATTTTGAAGGTATTCACAAAGTAGCAAACATTGAATCAGTTTTGTGAGGCACTGTAAGTAGGGTACTTTCACTTGTATTCGATAGCTTGTTCTCTTGAGATTCCTGCTGGGTCTCTTGGCAATACAGCACCTTCATCATCTTTCCATGTTTTTTCCTCTAAGTTCAGATGTTTGGGCTCGCGACGTTGTTAGACTTAGCGTCGCCTCAACAAAAGAACAAGCTCTAAACTCGCCCGCCCAAACTCACTTCCCTTTCCTCCATTTCAACTTTGCTGTTTCATGCTTTTTCATCAAAAGTACTATACACGGACCCTAGCGTTAAGGGGGACCTCCCAGACTTCAGGGATAAGAAGAGAAACACTTGGTACACCCATTATAACTAGTGTTGCCGTTTGAGACACACAGGGAAGCATTGAGCCCATCCCGTGTTGAGGTGACCAAAGGCCGACACATCTAACCTTTGGGGAAGTTGCTGGCATGTGTGATGGTTTGGAAAGAGAAGACCGTACACGTCTAGTTCGCAACAGGTGTTCCAATCCCCGACTCCTCAATATCACGATTCGACCAGTCCAGTGCACGTAGGGGTATTTAGTGTTTGAAAGTTCGGTCTGGTCTCGTTTTTGACCCTCCAAAAAGAAGAACCAAGACCGGTATAGGTTTCTTAAATTTACCAAAATTGTAAAAACGAGACCGAACCGGTGTGAAACCAGTCATACCGGTTCTGTTTCTCAGATAGAATGAAACCAAGACCGGTTCAGACCGGTCTTCACCCACAGTTGGTATACTCACCAACCGCGGTGTGTTTTTTGAGTTTTTGATGATTGTTTGACTTTATTTGGGTTTTTGATATCAAAGAATCATCGAAAAATTCAAGATTGAACTGCAGTTCGTCAGTATACCAACTGCGGTTTTTTTTTAAATTCTTTTCATGTCAGAAATTGGTCAAAGAATCACTGAAAACTCGGAGTTTAACTGCAGTTGGTGAGTATACCAACTGTGGGTGACCTTTGGTCAAAGACCGGTTCAAACTGGTTTTTTAGCGGTCTCTTAAAATCCTGAAAAAGGACGAACCAGAAACCGGTTGTGATCCAAAACCTTATAGACCGAGACCGCGGGCATGTCAAGCCACAAATGGACAAATGGGTGTGAATGGCACGCCTGCGCTGAATCCCAATGGACAAGCTGCAGGGCAGCAGGGTTTTGTAAATGTCAACCAGTAAATCCCCCGCTGGCTCTGACAAATTGTTATGAACAATTGCCTATAGACTCTTATATACATAAAGACACTGTAAAATCATGGTTTCAGAAACTTTTGGACGCAGCAGTTATGTACAATAAAATACTATTAGATAAACCTAGGAGAGAAAAACCAAGAAAAAATGAATCGGACTTAGATACACTTGTAAATTATATCATTGGGGAGCCCTTGGAAATGAGGCTTGGTTCGTCCCCTATGGATGAATGCTTAATTCCCTGTTCAGAAGAATCAGATAATTTAAATAGGCAAACGGACTCAATGGGGGAACCATCATTTATTAGATCAGCTTCTTTGGAAAAGGAGCTCATGATGAAGATCACGCTGGAAACACTGCGGGACAAACGTACTTTCGATGTTGAAGCTTTATTGGACTCAGGGGCAACAGGAATGTTTATTGATGTGGACTTCGCCAAGAAAAACAACATTAAATTAAGGGAACTACCATTTCCTATTTGGGTGTACAACATGGATGGCACGCTTAACCAAGGAGGCTCAATCACACATGAAGCGGTTCTGGCTATGCGACACAAAGGGCATGTGGAAATAGCGGTGTTTGAAGCATGTAATTTGGGGAAAGCTAAAATTATTGTGGGACACACCTGGTTGAAACGCCATAACCCAGAAATTGATTGGGAACATGGAAACATTAAACTATCACAATGTCCAGAAGAATGTGGAATGCGTAGAACGCACTACTTAGATAAAAGAGCTAAATGGGGCAGAAGAATTATTGAAGCCATAAATGTGGATGAAGGAAGTATACCAGAGGAAGTTATTCATATGATCAGAGGAGCAAAGATGGAACCTATGCAAGAGGAATCTGCAGAGCAGAAAGTGCCTCGTAAATATCACCCATATTTATCTGTCTTCGAGAAAAAGGCATCAGAAAGATTACCGATTCGGAAACCTTGGGATCATGCCATAGACTTAAAGCCCGATTTCATCCCAAAGAAGGCTAAGGTTTACCCACTGTCACCGGAAGAAAGGAAAGAAGTATCTGAGTTCGTGAACGAGCAATTACGTAAAGGATATATCAGACCTACCAAGTCATCACAAACCTCGCTGGTGTTCTTTATACCCAAAAAAGATGGAAAGAAACGAATGGTACAGGATTACCAATATATTAATAGCTGGACTGTTCGAAATAATTATCCGCTCCCGTTAATTCCGGAGTTGATCAATAAGTTAAAAGGGAAGAAAAGGTTCACCAAGATGGATCTCAGATGGGGATACAACAATGTGCGCATCAAGGAGGGAGACGAGTGGAAAGCGGCATTTACGACCCCTGATGGAGCCTTTGAACCGACAATCATGTTTTTTGGATTGAATAATTCCCCGAGCACGTTCCAGACCATGATAAACAATATCTTTAGGGACTTGATCGACCAGGGATATGTGGTTATTTATATCAATGATATATTGGTGGCAACAGAAGGAAAGGAAGGGCATGACACCATAGTGGAAGAAGTTTTGAAAAGATTACGAGAAAACAATTTATTCTTGAAACCAGAAAAATGTTTCTTTCATAGAGACAAAATAGAGTTCTTGGGATTAACTATTGGGAAAAACGGAATCTGGATGGACCTAGTGATTGAAAGTTCGGTTTGGTCTTGTTTTTGACCCCCCAAAAGGAAGGACCGAGGACCGCACCGGTCTCAATTTTACATAGTCACCTTAGAAAACCGGACCAGACTGGTGAGAGACCGGTCTGACCAGTCCATGTATTCAGGTCTGATGAGACTGGACCGGTTTAAACCGGTCCAGACTCGTAATATGTACTGTACTAGGCTACAAGTGTGCTACTGGACGGCGCATGTGCATATTGTCTGAGTCTCGCCGTCTGACGCCGTTGGGCGTGAGTGGACGCGACACGTTGGGCATCCTTGAGCGCGAGTGGGCATGTTGGGCATGAGTGGACGCCGTTGGGCGCGAGTGAGACGAGTGGGGGGCTGTTGGGCTCGAAGGCAGGGTGTTAGGCATGAGTCGAGGCCATTGGGCTCAAAGGGACAGCATTGGGCGCGAGTGGATGGTGTTGGGCATTAGAGGCCGCCAGTGGGCATGAGTGTGGGCTGTTGGGCATGAGTGGTGGCCATTGGGCAGAGGTGGTGGCCAGATGGAGTGGAGGTGGGGGAAAAAAACGCTGTGGGAATGTTTTGCTGGCAATCAACTTATGGTTTGAGTTTCGGCGATTGCCAAAAATGCTCGGCAGTCAATGCCGAGCAATGCACATTGTCAAAACTTGTACTCTCGATGCCCAAACCGTGTGTAATGGATCTGGTGTTGTTTGGCTAGGGCTTCACGGCAAACCCTATTTAGGTAGTTGTTTACCTTGCATAAGCCCCAGCCCTTATCTTCACACCTGCACAAGTACCCTAGCAATCCATTCACTGGTCTAGTTTACTCCGTGCTACGTGAGGTATTCAGAGCTCCCTGTAACGACATGTTACATATTTTAAACTATCCTACTGGTTCTATACTCCCTTAGACTCTTACAACCGAAAATGGCAAAAATTGTCGACGTGTCGCCACGCTTTTCGGCAACACTAAAGGTAAAACCTTATCTCGACATTCATGGGAAAACACGAGTCTTCCCCAGGCCGTAATACGGTCAGACCTACCGAGGGAACAGTAGTTCCCTCAGCTGGAAATCCAGTAGTAGCTATGGCAGTCAAATTAGAGACTGCCACGTCACATACGAGAGGCCGCGCTGAAGTGGTACCCCGATATGTAGGTCAGCGGCCTACGTGTGGAAGTGTTTCAGAAGCTTCCGAGTCAGTTTTAGGATGAGCGATACGTAGCACGGCCAGGAACTCGCTCATGAGCTCCAATAGCCAGTATAGCTCAAAGGGCTTTCTTGGCTCACCCGATACTCTAAGAGTTGCGGGCACCAGAGAGGCGTATGTTATGCCTATACATGTGCTGCAACCCAAAGTGGTCTTGGGTACAAAGACTAGCTTCTTGGCTCAAGGCAGCCCAAGAGCTAAGGAGGGATTTTCAATCCCTCAAACGGCAATGCCGGGGCACTACAACTCAGGAGCGCTCCCTCCACCACCTCCCAAAGAAAGGCAGCAGTTCTCACCCATAGTAGGCTATAGGCAGCGACAAGTCACTGCGGAGGTTCCTAGTGTGGAGCCTCCCTTCATTCCAATTTCGGGCGATCATAGACTCAAAATCGGAATCGAGGTTATATTTAATGAGGCTGGGATTCAAAGTAGAACCCAGCAAGAACGGGTGGTAAGAGCCGTTCAAAACGAAGTCGACAAATTACTTGTCGAGATGGGGCCAGGAGTAGTCTCGCCCCAAAACCATCCAACAATGTTTTTAAAAACATTGCAGAGGTTTATAAAGATGCAGCTGCAAAGCATCCTAACCCCTGAACCCGTTGCGCCGACGATTGTGCACGACAAATATTATGAGGACTTAGAAGGTTTAGACCTCAAAGGGGAAAGCAACTTTCCCCAAGGCCCAACGGTGGTGCAGCGAGCATCGCTCGAGCAGGACGATGCCCCCATCCAGTTGGGCAATACCACAGCACGCGACCTCAACATCGAGGTCGCCATGGGACAGATCTCCGTGCCCAGACAAGTGGGGGAAACTTGGATGAGTTTCGAGAAGCGGATGAAAGCAACCCAGAGGATCGCTGAAGTGGGGCGAATTGACCCACACAAAATGGACCACGCAAGCACCACAGTTGATTCATGGTCAGTACCCGCAGGGTTGCAACAGGGGCCAATGGGACAGTCATTTCTGAAAGGAACACAAGAGCTGCCCAAACTGGGGTATGTTCCCAGGGCGGAAACAATGGTGGATTGAATTGCCCACCAAAAGATGTCCGCTGAGATGTATGCGGACATGGCCAACTTCGACCGCTATGATATGATCATAGGTACTCCGTTTATGAGGAAGTACCGGGTGCAGCTCGACTTTGAGAAGGATTGAGTGATCGTCGCGGGCGTTGCTACACCCGCAGTTAGAGTCACTATTCCGGACATGGATGACCGAGTGCGACACTATCGGTCCATTGATAAGTGCCAGGATTGACTAGCGTTGGATAGGCATCGGCCAACATTAGAGGAAGTGCCCGATGTCGATGCAAGTCCACAGGTGGACGTGTTGCCAGAGGAAGCGAAAGTGATCCTCTTGAGAAAAGAAGAGTACGAGTGTACTCTTGAGGGGGGGGAAGTGCCTATCCCCCAGATAGTAATACCGAAAGAAATGATGGATACTACGTTTGCCCTGTCGAAAGTTTATCCAGAATCAAGCGATGGAGAGCGTCTCCATCAATATGTTGAACCGACCGCCAATAATGGTGGGCAAAGGGTTCAACAGGAGCGAGAGCATGTTGCTCATGTAAAGGCACTATGGGATGCACCAATACCCAAGCGTCGGTATGAGTGGGTCCATGACCCACGGATGCCACAAGAATGGAATGAAATGGTGGCAACCATGTGTGCAAATGAGGGGCAAAAGGAACCCTCAATGCACTATCACATGGCAATGGAATCGGAGGAGACCATGCCTGAGGCGTTTGTACACCTGTACGAACTGGATCGCCCTGGGATGGAGCGATTAAATTGACTAGAATCGGAGAGATCTCAACTAGGAGCGGACGATACAGACGCCCGCTTAAAAAAGCTGATAGACAGGTTTCAGAAGCCTGTCACGAAGAAGTCGGGTGTAGCAAAGGCGAAGCAATGCCTCTTGCATCACGACTATCCCAGATTGCGCAAGCAATGGTGCGACGAGTTCCAGGACATAGTAAATGGGACTCGGGGTGAATTACCACCCTGGCGTGAGGTGAATCATGAGATCCACCTCTATGATGACCACAAGCGGTATACGTATCATACGCCGCGATGTCCTCACTCACTTAGAGAGGAATTGTATGAGAAAATCAACCGGTATGTTGATGCCGGTTGGTGGGAGCCTAAGTCAGTGACACAAGCAGCCCCACTTTTATGCCTATCCAAGCGGGATGGCAGGTTAAGGACGGTGGTAGATGCCCATCAAAGAAACAACAATACGATCAAGGACATGACACCTCTGCCAGAACAAGACATTATTCGGGAAGATGTTGCCCGAGCAAAGATTAGGTCAAAAATTGACCTAATGGACGCGTTCGAACAAGTACGTGTTCGAATTGAGGACGTCGCAAAGAATGCTTTTGCGACCATAACGGGAACATATATGAGCCACATAATGTGGATAGGGGACTGTAATGCCCCCGCAACGTTCCAACGGCTGATGACATGTATATTCAGAGACGCCATAGGGCGTTTCATGCACATATACTTAGACGACATATTTGTCTACTCCAACAGTATAGAGGAGCACGAGGAGCACCTCCGGGTCGTGTTTGAACGACTGAGGGACGAAAAGTTGTACCTCAAATGGAAGAAATGCGACTTGTACGCAGAGCGCGTGGATTGTCTCGGTCATATAATTGACCGAGAAGGAATACACGTAGATGCTGATAAGCTAGCTCGCATTAGGGATTGGAGAGTCTCTAGAAACTATAACGACATTCAAAGACTTGTTGGATTAATTAATTACATCGGTGCATATCTGCCCGATATAACGGCTTATACAGGACCGTTATTAGCGATGACACAAAATGGCGCCCCATTTATGTGGCGCCCTATCCACCAGTGGTGTTTCAACATGATAAAACGTATCTGTCTCACTTGGCTCATATGCGACGCCTCAAAGTCAGGCATTGGGGCCATGTATGGACAAGGCCCAACATGGAAGACATGTTGCCCAGCGGGGTTTATGTCTAAAAAGTTCACAAATGCCCAGCGAAACTATGCTGTGCATGAACTTGAGACACTAGCTATTCTTGAGGCCCTCCAGAAGTGGGAGGACAAGTTGATTGGCTACAAGGTCCATGTCATCACGGATCATAAAGCTCTTGAGTTCTTCAAGACTCAAAATCGGTTGACGAACTGACAGCGCAGGTGGATGGACTACCTGTCGCGATTTAACTTTGACATAACGTATGTCAAGGGCGAGTTAAACAAAGTGGCGGACTGCCTGTCTCGCTATTACAAGAACGACATCAACGAGGAGGTCCATAGCACGAACGAGTACATCTGCGCAGACGTACGAATGGACTCAGAAGATCTTCCCCTTGAAAGGTACCAGGAGGTTGTCAAGCGCGTGGTAGAGATACGCGCTATGCAAGACACAGGGATGCGTCACAGTAGGCGATTACAGGAACGCCAGGAGGAGCGCTTTATTGAAGCGGAAGTTATGGCTGGCCCGAAAGCGCCGGTTAGTGAGGTCCTGGGCACAGTTGCAACTAGTGGTAGCGCCCATGTTCCCTTATCTGAGGGGAACAAAACGCTGGGCGAAGCCTTGCTTCGCCGTAACATGGACCTGCCCCCGTTGGCTAAAGACAATGACACATTCAGGGAGCACGTACAGACGGGATACTCGTCGGACAAATTGTTCGACTAGATAAAAGAACACCCAGAGGACTACAAAGCCTTCCGAGTGGCAGGTGGGCTCCTGTGGACCAAGAACCTCATCGGGGAGGAGGTCCTGTGTGTACCCCGGGATCATGAATTGGTCCAGGAAATCTTGGCCCAAGCCCATGAGACCCTGGGGCACTTTGGGGAGCAGAAGACAGCAGATTATGTTCGCTGTTGGTACTGGTGGCCTGGCATCATGAAGGACACCAGGATGTTCTGCAGGACTTGTGAGTCCTGCCAGCAAGCGAAGGGGTTGAACCGACCCCCTATGGGAAAAATCCACCCACTCCCCGTCCCAATGAAGCCTTGGGACTCCATAGGAATGGACTTTGTGGGCCCATTCCCGGAGTCCAAGGGGTATAACTACCTATGGGTGGTTATCTGCCGAATGACGAGCATGGTGCATCTCATCCCGGTATGCACCAATATGAAAGCATCGGAGCTTTCGTGGGTGTATCGTAGGGAAATCGTGTGCCTGTACGGACTCCCTAGCTCGATCGTGAGCGATTGAGATTCGAAATTCACGTCAAAATGGTGGCGTGAGCTACACAGGATGTTGGGAGCTAAGCTCCTAATGTCGACATCCTTCCACCCACAAACCGACGGACAGACAGAACGGGCCAACAGAAGTGTTGGCCAGATTTTCTGTACGGTTGTCCGTCATGACCAGAAGGACTGGGTGGACAGGGTGGACCTTACGGAGTTCGCAATAAATGTGAGCATATCAGGAACGACGGGGTACGCTCCGTTTGAGTTGAACGGAGGACATATGCCCTCCATGTTGAAAGAAATACGGTCAGACGAGGCTATCCCAAAGGGTATCAGGGACTTTGCGCTTCAGGCTCTCCAGAACCTGGCGGATGCACATGACATGATTATAGAATCGCAGGCCTTTCAGGCGAAATACGTGAACGAGAGGCGTACGGCAGAGCCGGAACTACAAGGTAGGGCAAGAAAACTTTGCCCTAAGAATGTAGGTCCCTACAAAATATTGAGAGCGAGATCGGAGACCTCGATGTATGTGTTGGAGCTCCCGGTTGCGCTCCAGGAATGACGGATACATCCAATGTTCCATGTGTCTCTTTTGCGACCGTACGAGATGTCGAATGACGCCTTATTCCCTAACAGGGTTCATCCAGAGCCCTATGACTTTGGCGCGCCTGACAACGCTGAGTGGTTCGTAGAGGAACTGTTGGGCCATCGGTGGAACGGCGGGAACCTCGAGTTTGAGGTTTGATGGAGTTTAGGCGACACAATGTGGGAGCCGCAGTCGTCATGCAAGGACTTGGCAGCCCTTGACCAGTATCTGGAACTGCAGGGCATCCGCCGCCCTGCTCAACTGTCCAAGCAACAGTGAAGAGGATGATTGGCATCCTCTAGTGATAATTGGTGGACTGTGGGAGTGTTGAATGGGTCATGTGTGTTGCAGTGACCTCAGGAAATTTTTCCCTTCTTACTTCCGCAATGCACACTGCTTCGACATGCTGCACAGCGACAACGAAGCTACAGGCAGCGGTGCCCAGGGCCGCCGCTCAAACTGTCTGCGGGGATCTCAGAACCGCAGGGGCGGTTCTGGAAGGGGGGGAAGAGGCGCACAGAGAGTGCCTCAACGATGGGGCAGCCGCTGCCCCAGACACAGTATGCACAGTTCGCGCAATACCCTAGGGGACACGTAGAGTATCCCCAGAATGTGCAGGCCCATCAGGGGCCGGCAACATATCAGGGTGGATTTCGAAATCCACCCACGCAGTCACGGGGCTTGCCAGTGCCCTCTCCTCCGCAAATGGGAGGGTCCTGGGTGGATCAGATAGAACTGGACTATGAAGGTCCAGCACCACGACACGATGTGAGCGCGTTGGACCGCAGGGAGGACAATGCGTCCTCCAGAAGCAAGGGAAAACAGAAGGCGACTGCGGTGGAGCTTGCTCAGAGCGAGCTCAAGGAAGGTGGAGAGTTCCAGCAGGAGCTCTTAGGTCTCTTAGATCGCGAAGGGGTTGGGCTAGAAGTGGCCCGAGATGTGATCTCAAACGAATCAGCAGTCCTGACGATCCGCCAACTTACGACAACAATTCAGGACCTTCGCCGAGAGGTCGGATGGGCAAACAATGCCCGTCGACAAGCAGAAAATGACCTTGTCATGGCACAATGGAAGCGACCCGCTTCCCCTCAGTCTCCCCCACAAGAGGAGGATGTGCGCTGTCCCTGGAAGGTGCAGAGTCAGGGAGGGTTCTCTACCAAACCCTCGTCATCCTGTACTAGGGAACAAGAGGGTCCTTTAGCAGGACCCTCGGCCTTGGTCTTATCTTTGGGACCAGCTTCAACTCGCCCTTCTAGGGACTCCTCAGAATCTCAACCAGCGAAACCATTGTCGGTCAGAGAGCAAGGGATACCCCAGGGAGGTGAAGAGAGGTCTGGGGGTCATCATGGACCCCCACAGGTTGAAAGGATCTCTCAAGGATCCAAGGGCGCCGGAAGGCGTAGGCGCCCTAGAAGTGATGTGGTGGAACATATCGTTCCTCCCCCACACGTCCCAGGAGAGCCCCGGCTGCTCTCAGGAGTGGAAATAAAGTGGCCGAAGGTGGACAACGCAGTCCACCCATTAATGTTGGACAACATTCCACAGGCCCCAGCCTCGGAATCGTCGGACGACTACAAGGATGAGGAGCCTTCCCTCACTGATGATCTGGAGCACACGGAGGAGGACGAGACAGCTGAGGCGCAAGAGGTGTGCCTCCTCAGGAATCAAGAGGTTCGTGCCCGCATGGCTGAACATGATGAAAAGGCGGCTAAGGAAGCCGCCAAGTGGGAACATCGCAGGCCTGGGCATATTCCCGACCTGTTGGGTGTCGTCATTGTTGGCGGCAGCAATCATAAGGAATGTGATAACGCATTCTGGGGAATGGTCTCGAACTGATACTTCATGTTGAGACACACGAATATTGTATTTGGAGGGCGGCATGCAATGGCCGCCCGTCAGCTCGAACGTAACACTTCTGAGTGTTACTATCTTCCAATCAAGTGGAAGATGCAGAAGAAGGTCCCGCGGGGGTTCCCACTGAACCCCTAAGAAGTCGACGATCTCATCGCGACCACTAACAACCAGTACATGGGAATGGAGGAACACATCTTAGCGTACCTCCTGGTCAATGAGTTCCGTCGAGTGACATTCAACATCGCCGAGGAGCAGTGGGATCGAGCGATGCAGTATGTCCCTCGAGACGATGTATTTGAACAGGTACAGCTACCCGTCCCAGGGACCAATCCTCTGTGGGTTACTCAGGTGATCCCACCAATGGCTGGTGCGATGCGCTTCAGCTGTGAATGGGGAACCAAAGGTTCTGGCCTCAATACACCTGAGGCCACTATGGGCACGTCAGAAATGGCGAAGTTCCTTATTCATCATGCGCGGCCTGGGGGATTGAACCCCATAGTCGGCATCATCTTCAATTATGCCTTCCAAATTGAGGGGCGTAGCGTCTTTGGATACGCCTTGGGGAGAATCTTGTCCCCAACCACTGCGCAGGCCCGGCAAGTGTTCATGAGACACTTTGCCACGATATTGGCCCGGCCTTGTCTGTATGACAAGGCTATCAAACGGTGGAACGACCTTCGTCCCACTGAGCCATTTGTGTCAATCACGGACAGGCTCCCATTTCTTGTCCGGCGGATGGACTTACACAACCGCAACAGTAGAAACATGACAGACGATGATGTCCTCGCTGTCATGATTTTGAACGGCATCCCACCGGAATGGGTGGGTCATTCGTACCCATATGGGTGGCAATTCTTGCGTGACCATCTCGTGGCAAGGACGATGTACTCGGAGAACCTTCGGGTAATTGACACAGACCGTCTGCGTCGTATCGAGAGGGGAGGGATCCCACCAGCGATCCCTCAGTGGGGCGGTTGGCGCAGTCCAATGGTGAACGATGTGGGTCTTATCTGGACCCTCATCCATGAGGAGGAAAATCGAGTTCCTCCTGTCCGGAGCTTGAACAGCGCTATGTGGCTGTTGTACGGGGAGGAACCCTGGTACCAGTACACCGATGGACAAAGTGAGGGACTGCAAACGGCGCCTCCACAAACTTCGGCGGATAACATATCCGCCTCCATTGGTGCCCTGTCGCTGGCGCTGCCGGCCACCCTGGAAGAGGACTCCGAAATGAGGGATGTCGCGCAGGCTGGGCCTCACGACCTTGGAACGGCTGTTGGAGGGTCCAACAACCCTCACCCCATGCAGGAGTCCAACAACTCCTCGGACCCGTTGGCTGTGGATGCCATGCCGGTTGATGGAGGGTCTAACGACCCTCACCCAGTGCAGGAGTCTAACAACTCCTTGGGTATCGCGGCGGCTCCTTCCACATCGGGTCCTGACAACGGCGGGAGCGCTCCGGGGAATGAGACCCCTCAACCGTAGGCCCTCGGGCCTACAATTTGTTTCCTTTTTTATATGCATGGACAATTGCGACGCGACGAGTAACTTTACGCTATCTCGCCCTATTCTGCTTTCCGGTTGACACACGCGTGTCAACCAACTCGCTTTATTACTCGTCGCCGACAGTCATAAACTGTCGGCCAATAAAAATTGTTTTTACTTGTAAGAACATTGTGGCAGTCAGATGACTGCCTTCAGGAAAACTGAATAGCGAAAAACAGAAGAAAATATCGTACTAGGTTAGAGAGGCCCTAGTTAAGATTGCAACAGCAATCTTGAAGGGGGGTATGTAACGGATCTGGTGTTGTTTGGCTAGGGCTTCACAGCAAACCCTATTTAGGTAGTTGTTTATCTTACATAAGCCCCAGCCCTTATCTTCACACCTGCACGAGTACCCTAGCAATCCATTCACTGGTCTAGTTTACTCCGTGCTACGTGAGGTATTCGGAGCTCCCTGTAATGACACGTTACACCGTGGCACCACCAGTCCCAAAAATTATTCATAACTTATGTAGAGATACTTGAAACCAACAGTAAGTATATATACAGTTAGATACATGATCTATGTATGGTAGGAAGTCTGTACTCCAGAATGATAGATCAAAACACAGTCTAAATCGTGATAAACAGTGCATCATGGGTTCCATCAAACACAAAAACCAGTATGTTCTGACTTCCTCCCTTCCACAACCCCTGTAAACTACATGTAATATATATATACTACTGAACCATTGGACATGAACCTATTGAGACCATTCAAATCATATTCAAGGACTTGATAAGGTCAATATAAGTAAAATAGGTCGAAAATTTGACCAAAAAATTTTATATCAGATTTGGATTCTCCACATTCAGGGGATCTTATAGCACATTTGTTTTTCAAATTTGGTTGATTCATTATGGAGATATAACACTTTTACTGAAATCTGCACATTTCATTATTTCTATCATATCTAGACTTCTAAAAATTATACAAAGTGTGTCAGAAGGTGAATACATATCCCATAAGTAGTTCTATCACTTTAAGCTATTATTAGGCTATGAGGAAGGCACCACACGCACCTGTGCGATGCATTTTGCGCATTGTTTACTATTATTTGTTGCAGAGCACGGCACCTCTATAACTTAAAATCTGTGGTGAAATTTCAGAACAACAATACATATTGAGTGAGATATAATCCCCTCCTACATAATTGATATAGTAGAAACCCTTACTTGTTCCTGTGTAGACATAATAAGCAGATGTGCGATGTTTTTGGGGATTTGTTTACATGTATTTGACACATTTGATGTGCGCTTGATGCACGTCATCCAACGTCAAAACGATGCATCCACCCATTCCTGACCTTGCAATGAGGGGCACACATGTTGAAAAGGTTAAAATATATTTATTGAAAGCCTGTGTCTACATGTGATCGGGGCAGGGGGGGGTGCACACACACCTTTTGTCTTTTTTGGCTGGTTGTGCCTATTTTGGAAGTGGCCTATTTCGGAAGTGAAAAAGTGGGTATGTAGAGTGAGTGAGCCAGAAATTACAATGGTTCTGTGGCTTAGTTGGTTAAGTTGTTAGAATAATAGTATATACTATAGAGGCTGAGAGTTCAAGTCTTACTGATGGCACAAATTTTGCTTGGTGCTGGGCCCTCGGAGCGTTCTGAACCGGTCTTTGGCCGGTCTTTCAAATCTTAAAATTCGGAGAGAACCGAGGACTGGTTGTGATCAAAAACCTTAAAACTTGAGACCATGGTCCAGTCTCAAACCGGTTCGTTCGGGTCCGGTTTTGGTCTGGTTTTAGGTTCTTGAGACTGGACTTAGAAACACTAGATGGACCCTTTGAAAGTAGATGCCATCAAACAATGGCCGACACCGACAAAGGTCAAGGAAGTACAATCATTCCTTGGACTTGCCAATCCCTATCGGAGATTCATCAAGGACTTCTCTAAAGTGGCCAGACCATTACATAAGTTAACAAGGAAGGACATGGTATGGAAATGGAGTTGGAGCAGAAAGAAGCATTTAGAGAACTAAAGGAATTATTTATGGAAGCACCCATATTAGTTTCCCCCAATCCGGAAGGATAGAATCAGATGCATCGGACTTTGCCACAGGAGCGATCTTATCTATGGAATGTGAAGACGGTCACTGGAGACCATGTGCTTTCTTGTCTAAGGGATTGAATGACATTGAACGGAATTATGATGTCCATGATAAAGAAATGCTGGGTATTATCAGAGCGCCGGAAGCATGGAGACACCACCTTGAAGGAGCCAAACACGAGATTGAGATCTGGACCGATCACAAAAACCTGGAGTACTTCATGCAGGGTCAAAAGCTTAATCGCAGACAAGCACGTTGGGCATTGTATCTAACATGTTTCAACTTTAAATTAATACACAAGGCAGGAACCTCAATGGGGAAGGTGGACGCTCTTTCAAGAAGAGTCGACCATAGAAAGGGGGTGGAAAATGACAATGAGGATGTAACACTATTGAAACCCGAATATTTCCACTTGTGTGCAATGGATTGGGGACATCTACTTATTGATGGAGAAGAAACTAAACTATTGAAATGCATCAGGGATGCAAAAGAGTTTGGTGAGCAAGGGCTCAAAGCGGTGGAAGAATTAAAGAAAACAAACACAAAAACATTACAAGTGGAGGAATGGCATGAGGAGCAGGGTTTATGGTTGCACAGGGGAAAGGTTTACGTTCCAAAGGATCAGGAACTCAGGGTGGAAATTATTAAATTACATCACGACAATCCAGTTGCTGGACATCCGGGTCAATGGAAAACCCTGAAATTAGTTACATGTAATTATTGGTGGCCTGGAATCACAAACATGGTCAAAGCTTATGTCGAGGGCTGCAACAAATGCCAACAATCAAAGAACGTGCCTCAACCGCTAGCCAGTAAATTAAAAGCAAACACGGAACATGCTGGACCATGGAAACATGTCACCGCGGACTTTATTGTAGGACTCCCAGAAGCCCAGGGATATAACGCCGTATTAGTGGTCGCTTGTAGAGCTACAAAACAAGTACACTTTATCAAAACATGTGACGAAGTCTCAGCTGAGGGATTAGCTAAGCTACAGAAATATATCGAGACGAAGTCTGGAAACTTCATGGATTACCGGAAACACTGATGTCAGATCGAGGACCGCAATTCGGGGCAACTTTTATGAAAGAATTAAACAAGATCCTGGGGATTACAACTAAATTATCAACAGCATACCAACCGCAAACAGACGGACAAACGGAATGAATCAACCAGGAGTTGGAACAGTATCTAAGATCATTTATTTCCCATCGGCAAATGGATTGGCCCGAATGGATGGCAAGCGCGGAGTTTGCCTACAATAATAAGATACACACAGCAACTCAGTTTTTGCCGTTCTATGTAAATTATGGATTCAACCCTAGGATGGGCGTAGAACCTCGGAGGGCAGAAAGGTCAGAACCAGCAAAAGAATTTGCGGAGCGAATGAAGAAGATTCATGAGGAGACAGAAGCGGCGCTAGTAAAAGCACGAGAAGAGATGGAACAATATGCGAACCTGAAACAGGGTGATGCACCACTTTACAAAGTTGGCGACAAAGTTTGGTTATTGACTAAAGACCTGAAGTTGAACCGACCCTTAAATAGGGTTTGAAAGTCCAGTTAAAAAAAGAAATTAACCACTAACCAGACCAAACCAAACCAGTGGTTTGGTTAACTGACTGGTTTGAGTTAATTAGATTTAGACATACCACTGGTTTAAGTTAATCACTTTGGGAAAAAAAAATTAACCAGGTTTAGCCGGTTTAAACTGGTTTAAACCAGTTTAAACCACTGACCTTCATACAAGCAAGGGGGTCTCTCACTCACACAAAAATGACAGAAAAGGAGACAAGATCAATGGGAGCCTGGTCCCACCAGTCTTGCCAATCTTACATTAAAAAAATATTAATCTAACTACAGTAGATACTAAAAAAAAGCCCGTGTCTAACTACATTAAATACTAAAAAAAATCCAAGGTGATTTGCGCGAGTGTGGACAGTGTTGGGCGCAAGTGAGGCCGTTGGGCGTGAGTGCAGGTTGTTGGACGTGGGTCGGGGGGCCATTTGGCATTTGTCGAGGCCATTGGACAGGAGAGACAGGTGATTGGGCACAAGTGCATGTCATTGGACGTGAGGCGGAGGGCCGTTGGGCACGAGAGTATGTCTCGGCATGATCCTGTTCCATCATCAAGAGATAGACATTAATGTAGTAGAATGAAAACAAACCTGCCACCATTTCACGAGATCAACATCCTTCTCCACGTTGAACTTCTTTCCCAGATAGCGGCGTAGTTCGGCTTGCCATCCATTGTCAACCTCGCCAATCACAATATTCTTCCGGTGTTTGTCAAAATTGGATCAACAGCGGCGGCGAGGTGGCTGAGCACTCGTGCTGGTTGATGGGGTTGGTGGGGACGCGAGCGTGGAACTAGGGGTGGGGGCCTTGGGTATCCAATATTTCTGCATCTAAAATAGCTTGATGAAAAAGTTGAGGAATAGATAAGCAATCACGCACCAAACCTTCAATGATCATCATTGTGTTGTGTTGCCAGTTCTTTGCATTGGGATTTCCCTCTGCGATTGCTTCAGCTTGTTCCTCCGCGCCACCCCAGTTGTGCACAATGTAGTCTAGTTTGTAGTAATGGTGTATTACTGATGAGCAGAACATCAGCAAATGCTAAGACAACAAGAGCACAACTTACTGAGTGAGGTAACCATGGCAGGTTTATCATCAAATTGCATATAGTATTTATTGAGCTTGTCAAGGCCTTCCTGAATCGCGTTGTGATAGGGGGTAAAGCAAGGATCCTCGTGTTTATCTTCCCATGCCGTCTGAAGCTCTTTGAACAGTGGAATTGTGTTTGCGAGGGTTGGGTACCGTTCCGCAGAAAACACTTGCTGAATGTTGTTTGTGTCCTGGTTGATGGAATGGTGAGTTACCCATCAATCATGTACAATGGAGTACTCACCCATAAAATGTCGTGTACATCACGAACACACTTCCAATCTTGCTTGCTGAGACAGAATGCAGTCCATGGGATATGCTTTACAACACGGCCATTTTGGCAAAGGGTGGTGATGGGTCCGAAGAGTTTGTCGGCAGCTGAAACAAAGAGATTGATCAGCTATAAATATGGGTCACATATCCATCATTGAAACGAGGCATATGTAACAACGTACATCCTCTAATGTTTCAGCTCTATCCAGCATTTTGTGCACAGTACCCCATCAAATGTTGGAATGAAAGTTTAACTTGAGCAGATCTTCAATTCCGGTGTCACATTGGAGTTTCTTGAAGTAATCGATGCGCGGGGATGAGGACTGGATCTACATAATCAGGAGGTGATGAATCGAACTTTAAGAAGATTGATGGACATGTACCTTGACAGCGAGGGTTCGCACAACTGCAACAACGTCAACATCATCTAAGATTCAATTGTCTGGCAACTCTGGATCGTACTCCCAAATTGCGGTTGTAGTGGCAACGGCAGCAATTTTCGTGATAATGGTCATGAAGGATACATTGGCCAAATTAACAACATGGGCAAGACAACTGGATAATTTATGAGACGGATATGTAAGCTTGCTCGTGGTACTCACAGATGCTGATTTTCTTCAGCAATCCAGCGTGGCAGCTTTGGACAGCGATCATGGATCTCTTCGACCATGACGCAACATGTGCCATTGCTGGATGTGTTATCAAGGGTTGCCACATATAGCTGCCGAGAGGATAATTGATAATCAGCCTGAGAGAAAGTCAATGAGTGGCCCGTGCATGAGAGCATACCTTCGAGGATTCTTTACTGGTGATTCCAACACAGTCAGTGATCCCCACAAAGTACTGTCCCAGATTCTCCCCATCATGTCCGCCTGACAGCGGTCTGAATCCAATTACAGCCGACCGCAATGTCCAGTGCTTATCCACTACCTGAATCCAGTGGGCCACCATTCCAAGAAACCCTTGGCTCGTTGTGTCTGCTGTCCAAGCATCTGCTGTGATGGATACCGTGCCGGGCGCAGCCTGCATGAACGATCAGTAAGTTTTATTGCTCTTGATTTGACACTCAACGCACCTGAAAACCAGCTTTCAGTTCCTCAAGTTGCTTGACAAACTCATTATGAATATGTATAGTTGTTCACGTTGTGAGTACTTGGCAGCTCAGCGCTCTTTGTTGTGGGTCTCATAATCACAAGGCAGTTTTGAAATGTTGATTTATTTGCTACAGTAAGCGATTGTAACCCAGCATCAACATCTCTGCACATCATGTATCTGCCACTTACCTGGTCATCGCACGTAACAAATTGTGCAATGGCGTGCAGGATGGCATCGCACGTGAATGCCTTGGATGTGGTGACCTTAGCAAACACTCCATCTAGTTTTTGTTGGACATGGAGAGTCTGTCCCTTCTTCTTCGCCTCCATCTTGTTCCACACCTCACAGTCGATAGCCCAGTGGTGCTCCGGTGTGTCGGTGTCCTTGCATTTCCAGCTATACACATCGTAATGTTGACAAATATGGTAACGACATGTCGAGTTATCGCCAGTGATGAAAGCCCTCCATCGACCATCAACCTTCCTCATCAACTCTTTATTTGCCCTGCTCTAAGGTAAGTCTTTATGCTCCTTCTACTTCTGTCATACTCACAAGCATTCATTGCAATATCTTCCCTTCAGGGACTCACTGGTGCCGTCGTAGCTAAAGGTGATGACTGCCTGGTTGGAAAACATCAACACAATGTCTTTCACTGCCTCTTTCTTTCGTCTAACTTTCTTTGGAATGGCAATATGGTGCACATCCCCCAAGCCATCATTGTCCTTATTGATGGTTCATCAAAAATCAATCTATTTGTGAATACAACTCACCACGCCACATGCTTCAGCTTCCCCCGATTTGCCACTTGCATCTTCAGGTGCTTCGTCTTCTGGCTCTTCATCAGTGCTGCCCTCTTCGTCGTCGCTGCCCTCTTGACCATTGTCAATGACCTCAATGGATGAGGTACTTTCCTTTCGCTTGCCCCTTGATCACTTGTTGCTCACAGCTGGCTTCGTAGAGGCCTTGTTAGACTTATGTTTGGGGGCAGATTCCTGGTCACTGCTCTCAATCTCATCATGGATACACTTTTCACCAATTCAGGCAGAACGGCGAGAGACTGGAGGGTGAGCCTTGGACTTGGAGTTGGGCCTCACTTTCGTCTGGACTTTATTGTTAGCCATAGTAGTTGGGAGGTGGTTGAGAGCTGGCCTGCCACGCTGTGCGAGTGAATTTATGTGGCATTTTCATTATTGTGGTTTATATGTACATCTACATCCATGTTGTATTGTGGTGGGCATCGTGTTTCATGTGTCCCTATTTCTTCCCTTTACATGTTCATACATATTCGGTAGCATAGATGTTATTCTGCCGATGGATATCTCTGGCATGACATCAGTCCTGATGTTGACTTCGTAATTTTTTTTCCATTGTATTGGAGCATTGATTAACCGGTTATAACTGGTTATAACTGGTTAAACATCAGTTAAATTTTTTTTGGCTTTTGTGTAACTGTAACTGGTGTGTGCTGGCATCCAATGTAACTGTAACTGGTGGTCCAGCTAAGGATCAGTTAGGTTAGGTCCAGTTACAGTTAATTTTCCGGTTATGTAACTGGACCTTCAAAGACTAATGACAAGGATGCAATTGGACCCGGTCCAATTAGATGAGAACTTTCTACTGTAAGGGCAACCTTACGATTCAAGACTCAAACTCAGATACTTGCAAGGGAGATCCAAAGAGAAAGTTCTAAGCATTCCCCTGCAAGCTAGTTAGATAAATAGTAAAATGAGATATGAAATAAGAGATAAAATGAGACATATGAATGATGAGCAATGATCAGGAGTAGGGATGGGGGATGAATGGAAACAAGATGAATGATAGTACCTGTGATCTGATGTGCGGAGTAGCGGATGGGCGTGGAGTCGTCGGATGCGGAGAGGCGGATAAGATGTCGGAGGCAGCGGATATGATCGGAGGACATTGGATATGGTGGAATAGAAAGGAAAGAAAAAGTGAAAAGTGAAAGTGGTTGCCCTTACAAGAATCAGATGTATTGGACTTTGCCACTGGAGCAATTCTATCTATGGAATGCAAGGACAAGAAATGGAGACCATGTGCATAGTGTTTGAAAGTCCAGTCTAGTCCGGGTTTTTGCCCAAAAAATTATGAACCTAGAACCAAGACTGGTTGAGTGGTTTCTCCAAAAAACTGAAACCAGGACTGGACTGGTCAAAGACTGGTGAACCAGTCTTTCCTTTCTCAAAAAAGTAAACCAGGACTGGTTTGACATGAGGCAAAATAATCATAGATTTCCTCCATGAAGGAGGCAGCAACGACAGGTGATTTTAAATAACTACGACCCAGTTCTAGTGACTCATTACAAATCTGGGTGTGTTCTTCTGTCATTGTGTGCTCATGTCCCAGAATGTCTTCAGGGTATATGACATTATTGACATTTTGGAGGGTCTGGGACATTCCCATTATGCCAAGAGATGTGACAACATCACACGCTGCCTGCATCTCAGGGTACATCAACGGTTGATTAACTGGAGCACCTGTGAAATTCTGTGTGGATGTGTTTGTCATGCAATCAAGAAGTTCTCTCACACCTGAAGTCATGATATGTTCAGTGGGACTGGATGTCAACTGAGATTTGAGAGGAGATGATGAGGGTCAGTCATCCAAGTAGAAGATTGTTGGGGGGGAATGACGTGTCCTGAGCCAGTGACAGTGGTGAAGGAGGGTGTTGGCAGATTCATAGACATTGCCAATGAGGCAACATGAGAGCAGTCAGCAGTGTTGCCTGCAGTGGCTTCTTGAGTGCGCTGAGCCTTTTTCCAACGCTGTGACTCTTTCTGCTTCTTGTTTTGATCACTGGAGCTGTTTGATGGTGTCTCCTTTGCATTTACTTTTTCTTTGTAATTCTGTTGCTGCTGAGGTTTGCTGGAATTCTGGTTTGACCCAGAAGCATCAGCAGGTCCTGGACCATTATGCTAGTGGGGTTTCTGTCCTTTCTGCTTGACAGCAGAGATCTTATTGGCAGCTGGAAGTTGTGCTTCAGCTTGTGTGCACATGTACTCCATGGTTACAATAGCCTCAACATTGGCAAGTTTGAAAGTGTCTAATTTCCATTCCTTAGGCAGATGTGAACCAAGGTGTTTCCCCTTTAAAGGGAGGCAGTGCACAGCAAGCATCCCTTGCAATTTTGCAGTGAAGGGGGATCTTGTGCCCATTGAGGCGTGCCAAGAGATCATGGAATTTAGAGAATTCTGGATGAGGGTCACCACCAGACAGGTGCCAATTGAGAGTTAACGCAAAGTCCTTAACATCTCGTTGGGGCCAGTGTTCTCAAAAAGAGTTCTCAGCTGATTTCAAACCTCTTTTGAAGTCTGGAATGCTGTAACCTCATGCTTCACAGACCCCACCAGAGATAAGACAATCGCACCACATGGTTTCAAGTCTTTCTCTTTCCACTTGCGGAACTCCTTTTGTTGTTCAGACATTGTAGTGGCTGTCAGGGAGGTTGGTTGTTTCCAATCCCCAGATATGAGCATCCAGGTCCCTTCAAACTGTAAAAACCCTGTCATCTTATTGCTCCACTCCTTAGTGATGGACAGGGGTAACCTGCGGGTAAAAAAAATCGTACCCGTACCCTTACCCTCAAAAAACCATACCCCTCACCAAGGGTAAGGAAATCCTCACCTACGGGTGAGGGTTTTCAAGGGTCTGCTGGGATACAGAATACCTGCAGGATGGCACCCAAGGGTGACACCCCTTGGTGCTACGTGTCCTGTCTGCATGCCATCGCGGACCTCTGCATGGTCATGGGGGTGCACACACGACCCCCCTCACTCCTCATGTGCGTGTCGCGTCACGACCCAGTGCCCTCGTGTACAACACCCATCCCTGTTGAGGACCTCCCAGCCCACCTCCCTCTCTGGCCACTGCCTTCACCTCCTGCACCATTTGGCGGATGGGTAGGTGGGTGGCAGTGGGCAAGTATGGGATGTTGGGCAATGGTTGGGCACAAGTCGACGCCATTGGGCATGTGTGAGGACCATTGGGTGGAAGGGGGGGCCGTTGGGTGTGAGCCGACGTCGTAGGGCATGAGTCAGGGCCGTTGGGCGTAAAGGGGGGGCCGTTGGGTGTGAAGGAAGGTTGTTGGGCACGAGTGCAGGCTGTTGGATGTCCCCCATGTCATCTCAGGATCAGGCAGTCATGTCGTGCGCCTGGCATTGATGGAGGCGAGGATGTGGGTGGGAGGAGAGAAGTCAATGTCAACTTCAACTTGTTGATCATGGATTGTTTGGCTCAACCAAACATCATGTGACCTCCCAAACCCATCCAAAGGGTGCGGGTTTTCAGAGGGTCAGAAGTTCTGACCCTCACCCTTACCCTCCCTTACCCTTTCCCAAAACTTTGAGGGTTTTGCATACCCTTGTCCATCAGTACCACTCCTTCCAGTTGGAGCCAGTCATCTTGATGACAGCAGATTTGTAATCAAAAGAAGACATGATTTGATGTGAAGGGTGAGAGCGCAAAAGACTGGAAATATGTTACAGTTTCCGACCAATTCCGACACTTCTGATGCCTCCAACCACTTCACTTATGTTAAACATCTCTGACAGCCACTTGTTATCCAACTCCAACAAAGCCGCACGTCCTCCAACATAGTATTTAAATTTATGTAGAAACATGTATTAGCTTCAGTTTGAATATCAACTTAGATTCAATATAACACTTCCCATCCTCTTTCCAACTTTTAACTTGAGTCCAACCTCTTTGATAAACAAATCTATGTGAACCTATAAGAACCTGTGTGAACCTATGACCAGTTTACATTTTTTGAGTCTCAAATCAAGACTGGTGTTGAACCAGTCTTCTTTTTTTCCAAAATTTGAAGAACCTGAGACTGGTCAATCCTCAAAAATCTGAAACTTGAGACTGCAGTCCAGTCTTTCACCAGTCTTTACCAGTCTGGTTCTGGTCCAGTTCTAGATCTTTGAGACTGAACTTCAAAACACTACATGTGCATTTCTATCTAAAGGATTGAATGACATTGAATGAAATTATGACGTACACAATAATAAAATGCTAGGCATAATTTGAGCGCTGGAAGCACTGAGGTCACATACCTACTTATTGATGGGGAAGCAAGTAAATTACAACAGGTGTTGAAAGCAGTGGAAGAATAAAAGAAAACCAATACAAAAACATTCTGCGCAGACGAATGGCATGAGGAGCAGGGACTCTGGTTACACAGAGGAAAGGTGTATGTTCCAAAGAGTCAGGAACTCAGGGAGGAGATAATTAAATTACACCACAACAACCCAGTTGCAGGACACCCAGGGCAGTGGAAGACCCTGGAATTGGTAACACATAATTATTGGTGGCCTGGCATTACAAACATGGTCAAGGCATACATTGAGGGCTGTGACAGGTGTCAACAATCAAAGAACGTGCCTCAACTGCTAGCCAGTAAATTAAAAGCAAATGTGGAACATGCAGGCCCATGGAAACATGTTACAGCAGATTTTATTGTAGGACTCCCAGAAGCTCAGGGGTACAACACGGTACTAGTTGTGGCTTGCAGATCCACCAAGCAATCACACTTTATCAAAACACATGATGAAGTCTCAGCAGAAGGATTAGCTAAACTATATTGGGACGAAGTCTGAAAACTTGAAAGACTTCCAGAATCATTAACATCAGATTGTGGACCATAATTCATGGCAGCATTCATGAAGGAACTAAATAAAATATTGGGAATAAATTCATGAGGAAGCAGAAGTGGCATTAGTAAAAGCAAGAGAGAAAATGGAATGGTATGCCACTGGTCTACAAAGTTGGTGACAAAGTCTGGTTATCAACAAAAGACCTAAAGTTGAACCAACCATTAAAGAAACTTGCCAAACAATGGATTGGGTCCTATGACATAACAAAAATTATTTCATCACATGCTGTGGAACTTAAATTACCAAAAACTTGGAAAATCCACCTGATTATCAATGTATCATGGGTCCAGTTATTCAAAGAACCACTATTTAAATCACAAAAGGTGCAGGCACCAAACCCTATATTTATCAATGGCGAAGAGGAGTACAATGTTGCTAAAGTTATTGACTCAAGGTTGAAGAGAGGAAAGTTGGAATATTTAGTGCAATGGGAAGGTCTGATGCTGGATCACAACACATGGGAACCCGAGGATCACCTAGAACATTCACAAGAATCAATTGAAGACTTCTATAAATTAAATCTGAATGCTCCCCACCACTTACGCACACACATCTTTGAGGAATTGAAATTTAAACTTTATGAAAACTTCATGGACACCCCTGATGACATCATATCTCGCCTGGAAGTCGAGATCTAGAAAGGGGGTAATGTTATGATCATACTTTCACATTTTACCTTATTTTATCTTATTTTATCTTATCAGCATCTTATCTCATCTCATCATATCTATAGTCACACAGCCCAATATGCAGGATCCGTAGTTATATAGCTTGATGCTGCCTCAAGGCTTTTACATATATATAAGTAGCATACTTTCACTTGTATTCGATAGCTTGTTCTCTTGAGATTTCTGCTGGGTCTCTTGGCAATACAGCCTTTTCACCATCTTTCCATATTCCTTCACTAAGTTCCTAAGTTTGGGTTCACAACGTCAATGCTAAAAAAAGTGTATATTCAGACAATGCACTTGGAAATTATCAAAGAACACTTGATATTTTTATGTATTCATATTTACTGAAGCTATACAAGCATGTGGAGAACCATAAGCAGGCCAAAGACATATGAGGAAGGTCATATTTCAAGAAAGAGCAGCAGAAGGGAGCATGGAGAGATAAGATGTGTCACATCATGCTTTTCAAAAGCAGCCCAATACTATGGCAAGGCAACTATTGATCTTCTCATTTTTTTCTCTCTTCTTGCTCTTATCTCAACTGATGGGTAAAAAAGCCAAATCACAGACCCTGAAAAGAAGGGAGAATGTTGAATGTGTCAAAAAGTGGATGTTCAGGCATTGTCAAAGGAGTGCATCATTTCTGCATTTTGAAAGACTGGAGTTAGAATTGAATTGTGCCATTCAACCCCAATGTTATAATAGATAAAATGATGGAACCAAGTCTTAGTACCTGGTCTACAGAAGCACTCCCACTGCCCATGGAGGAACCAACAATGATAATGCTTCATGACGAGAATGCTCCACCTCCTACATGTCCACCCATGCCAATTCGGACAGCTGCAAATTCTCTCGCTTCATCATCTTGCTCATTCCTTGTAATGCCAGTGATGTCCAAGTCCAGCATGAAAATCTCTGCAAATCACCCATACATCATCTCCCCACATAAAAATCAATACCACTGGCATCTAACAGAGAGAGCCCAAAACAGAGAAGGAGCATGAGTTGAGGGAGGTGCTCATTGAGTTAGAGGAGCAAGAAGGGCAGCAACTCAGAAGGAGTGTGGCTGTCTTGAGCTACTATAGGACACAGGCTAAGCGAGGGTGAAGACTGTTGTTGGTTACCTGAGCGAGCTGGGTTGGTGACATGGCACAGTTGTCTGTCCATGGAATCTGTGAGAGAACGAGTGTGTACCCAGCTTGTCTGGCCTCAACAAGGACCATGTACTATCAAATTAGGCTATTATATCATCAATTTTGGGATGTCGAACTTTTTTGTTTCCAGGTCAGGACCCCACCCTGCCTCCCTTATGTCTTGCCTCACTAGAGTTTTCACAAGTTCAAGAGTGTTGAGAGTTGATGAAGCTGATTCACATTTCTCCACTATATGGTGAACATGATTGTAGTAATTAGTTAGTACTTACTGTCAGAGTTACCAACAACTTGCAAGATTGACATTTTGAGATATTCCAATCTCGCCTATTCTAATAGTGATCAGGCCTGGTTTGAACCTGCTATTCTACTGGGTCAAGCATAGGTGAATGATCATTTTTTGCCATAAGCTTGCATACTTTTAAAGCATTATCATCTCTCAGGAAGGCTGACATCTTGAGATATTGCATTATAATCCCATTTCACTTGTTCTAATACTGATACACCCTCTTCATTAGATGTCATTGTGCAGGGCCAAGCATCAGTGAACGGCCATCTCTTGCAATAATTATGAGTAGTTATCAAGTAGTTATAAAGGATTACAATGTATCTGAAAGCTTAGTGCTCTGAGGTATTACCTTACAAATCCTTCCAAACTAATCTAAGAAATACAGGTACTGTTCATTATATACCATTCTGATTAGGGAAGTGTCAGCACATGAACATTCAACAACATTCTTAGACCAGATTATAAGCCCTGGTAATGTCTTATATCACCTTATTTGGTAGTAGCAGAGCGTGAATTAATAATCACATCTGCCTGGTCATACCAGGCCCCCGCCATTTTCTGATGATACTGTACTATTATAACCATAAGTTCACATAACACATAATGGGGGGTCGTGAACTGAACCTATCTGAGCACTGTAACACGTAACATTTCAGTGTGAATGGATGACTTTCCGTAATGTTTAAAGACCCAGAAATAAATGAATGGTGACTGATTTGTGACTGATTTGGCAGGCACAAGACTCATCTAAGAGATTTAGGAAATAATCTAGGACTCTAGACATTACGGAAAGTCATCCAATCTTTCTTAAAACTAGGTCTAATTTTGTAAAAATTTTGGTGCCTTTTATTTTCTTTGATCAGGTGCCAGAGGTTTGATTCTACACTCTGATATTCTCTCTGCTTCTGATCTTCATTGAAACACCACTTCCATTGGCTATGAAGCCTTTAAAAGCCCTAAAAAAGAACAAAAGCGAATATATTTTTGACCGTAACATATAATGACTGACTTTGAACCTTGTCCCAGTGAATCTAATCCATAATGTGTAACACCCCGTGAACCTACGGTCGAAATACTACAGTATGCAATGGGTAAACAACAGAAACCAATGGGACTTTCCAACCAGTTTTAGTGGAAAACCCAGATTTTTACAACCAGTAAGCAATGGGTAAACAACATAAAGGCAATGGGACTTATCAACAGGCTTTAGTGCAGTAGACATACACCCCACCACCCCCTCCCAGAGGGGAGTGATGCAATTTTTTGCAAACAATGAGAGTTTCTATAAATCAATTATACACCAATGCATGGATAAACAACTGAGTGTTACTTTTTCACACCACACCAACCTCCGTGCCATCAGCAAACCCTGATCATACTAGCCGATGCTAGACAGCACTGTATAGTGCCATAGAGCCATAGTGTAGGGGTCTGTCTGCACAGTGCTGTATAGACAGGGTCGTTGCTATACAGCACAGGGTTCTTGCTACACAGCGCTGTCTAGCTCAGGGTCCTTGCTATACAGTGCTTCCCAGAAACAAATTAATTCAGTATAGCTACCAGAATGGTTTTCTTCGAGCTTGACAGAATTTACGATAGAATGAACATGGTAAAGCTTTATATTGAATCTAAGACGATACAACAATGATCTGCACAGAAGAACACTGTGGTACTATGTTAATACAGCCCCACCATGCATCCCCTGACTCCGCCGAGTGTCAACATCCCATCTTGGTGTAAGTTGAAGTTGACTTCATAGGTCTTAAGTCCCATGTTTGTGCATCAGAGTCAGAAGTGGATATAAATGTAGAGAAAGACGCACATGATTATGGATAGCGGCCAAGTGTGTTCAGGGGTGGTATGACATGGGACGAGGGGCCATGGGATGGATGCGAGACAGTGTGGGCGGCGCTGCTGTTCCACATTATGGATGTTGGTTTCCAGTGGTGATGTGGCATGCAGGTGTTGGCATTGTAGGCCCAAGTGTGGACATGGGGGGTGGTCAGTCATCAGGGGTTGGTGGGGTGAGTTCGGCTTACTGGGGGGTCCCCTTTCCAACTCATTGGGCAATAGTAGCCGATGGTGATGGTGAGGGGTTGAGAGGCGGGAATGGGGCTTCACGTACATTATGTCCCACCGTTCCTGTGTTCCCTCCACCATTCCTCGCATGTCCCTGCCATTTCCATGTTCCCTGCACTGTTCCCTGCTGTTCTCACATGCCCCGCCGTCCTTGTGTCTCATATGCCATGCTTCATGTCCTGCCATTCTCACGAGAACAGTGTCTGTCCCTCCTCTGGACATTTTATTGCCTGTACACGGGGTCCTGTCTACTATTGTGTACTCCACATGTGACCAATATATACTGTTGTTCCCAAATGTCTCAGTTACCCTTGGTGTTTTCTCCTTTGTCAAAAATTTAAACTAAGGATGTATTAGCTTAATAGCTACTACCAGAACCTCGGAAAACCTCAATACTCGATACCACCACTAGTACTATCTTATGGAGAATGCTCCCCTAGGCAATGGCACAGGTACTCCCGCAGGTACTGGAATGCTGACCCGTACCTGTACCTGCGCAGGTAGGTGCGGGTGAGGGTTCCCACATGGGTTTGCACAGTAGGCAAAAACATATGATAAACTACAAACAATAAGATAAACCACAAACAATAACAATAACAACAATAACTTGGGCATGCAAGGGTGCCGTTGGGGACAAGGGATGGCAGTTGGGGGCGAAAGGATGCCATTGAGCACAAGAGGATGGCGTTGGGCATGAGTGGTGGGTGTTGGGCACACAAGGCAGCTGTTGGGGATGAGAGGGTGCTATTGGACATGAAGGGACAATGTTGGGCGCTAGTGGAGGCTGTTGGGCACGAGAGGACGCCATTGTGGACGAGGGATGGCTGTTGGGGCGAGAGGCAGCCATTGGGGATGAGAGGGTGCCATTGGGCATGAAGGGATGCTGTTGGGCATGAAGGGACGCCGTTGGGCACGAGAGGAGGTCGAGAGGCAGCTGTTGCAAGTGGTGGCATTGTTCGAGTGCCACCTCAGAGCGTGACACATGATCAGAAGATTGATTAGGACGCTCACATTGAGACGTCCCAGAGCTGCATCACCACGTCTTACTCGAAGCAGCAGATCTACGCCCACTTCACCACCAACGAGCAACAGACCGAGTACAACCGTTGGGCACGAAACGAGAGACTTGACCCCTTCTCGCGACCAACAGACGCGCAGGAACAGAGATTCCTTAGAGATCTACAGAGGAAATACCCCGAACGTTTTGCCACCGATTCCGCCGACGAGTCCCCTGACGAATTTACTTTTGACTCCGCGCAGTCAGATACCGAACAGACGCCTAGAACAGGGACTAATTTTCAACCCCTACCTGTATCCCGAACCCCATCTTCATCCCAACAACCCGACACCTCTCCTACTCCGCAGGTTCTAGACATGGCAGAAACACCGACAGTGCAAACGATGGATACATCCAAGATCATCAAAGATCCTGGGATGTTCAAAGACAGACACACCTTTGACGAGTGGTGGAAAGCCACCAAACTATACATCAGGTTCCAGAAGGGCCTGTCCGACGATCAGAAGATCCTGGCGGTGTTATCCCGCATGATGGAAGGGTCCGGTAAACACTGGGCCAGCAACAAGTTAGACGATCTTGCCACCGATGGCGAGAACATCACCTGGTTAGGATTCTCAGACGACATCGCTACGCGATTCTCTATTGCCAACAAGTCGGCAGCGGCCAAGGCGAGACTCGAAGTCCTGAAACAGGAGAAACGCACCATCGACGAATTCTTGGACGAATTCGAAGAGCTCTTGAAACTGTCAAACCTTGGCGAAGAAACTGGGAAATACATCCTGGAAAAGAACGTCAACCGCAGAATTTCTGAACAAGTGGCTAGCGATGGCAAGACGTACACCGATTACGCAAAGGAGATCCGAAACAAGGGACGACAGATGGAGGGACATGCATTAGTCATCCGAGGGGGTGGCGACACACGCACCGGATCGGGCACCACCTATGGTGGTCAAGGCAAAGCCATGGAGATCGACAAAGCAGGAGTAGCCCGTTGCTACAACTGCCAGCGCTTTGGTCACCTTGCCAAAGACTGCAAAGCCCCAAAGAAGAAAGATGGTCGTAAGTGTTTCAACTGCGACCAAGAAGGACATATCGCGCGCAACTGCCGCAAGCCGAAGAAGAACTCTGGAAAGATTAGGAAGGTGTCTGATGGAGATACCGATGATGATGAAACCATCACCATAGAGACCGATGAGAAGGATTTTCCCGAAGGGTCCGATTAAACGACGCTAAGTCGCGACCCTTATCCATTAAACGAACTCGCTTGCCTGGTGCAGTTACAGACAATATAACTTATGTTATCCCTGCAAAGCGAGCCGTTGCGTCAACTAAGATTGTCAAGGGAGATAAACCTCCAAAACGACGAGAGATCAAGCTGCAAGCTCAGATCGAAACACGACGAGGACCAAAGGCCATTCGACCCGAGGTCGATAGCGGATGTGAACGCACATGTATCCATCCCAGAATAGTACGTGAACAGAACCTTCCCACACGTGGAATAAAGCCCATATCAATCCTAAATGCGGATGGATCGCCGAACCGACAACAGAAAGCAGAAAAACTTGCCGAAGTCAAGCTGGACTTAGGAACACACCAGGAAACCATGGAAGCAATGGTATTGGACATTGGGAGAACAGATATGCTTTTGGGACATGACTGGTTGGTGCACCACAACCCTACAATCAATTGGACGACCGGCGCCGTAACATTCAACCGGTGCCCATCAACATGTCAAACCAAACACTCGGATTTCAGGGTTAACCTTAATGGTCGCAAACATCGGGTTCGCATGGTGGAAGTACGAGACAAGGACGCACCCAAGAAATCAGATCAGAAATGGAAGCCCGGAGACCCCATATTGGAAGCAGTTACTCCCACACCACCTCCCACAACCAAACGACCCTCATATGTTGAACGTTTTGCCCATCTTTTTGAAAAAGAAAACTTTGACAAGATCCCAAAGGAAAGGGAATGGGACCACGGCATCGAACTTACGGCGGACGCACCAAAGGAGCTAGGGGGAAACACGTACCCTATGACCCAAAAGGAGCAAGAAGAACTGGACGAATTCATCGATGAAGGCCTGGCAACCGGAAAGATCCGACCGTCCAAATCCCCTTATGCATCACCCTGCTTCTTCATTAACAAGAAAGACGGTTCCAAACGATTGGTACAGGACTATCGCACGGTTAACAAATTCACGGTTAAGGACAAATTCCCACTCCCACGCATCAACGACCTCTTGGATGTATTGAAGGACGCAGTCTACTTCAACAAAATGGACATCATGTGGGGATACAATAATGTGCGGATCAAAAAGGGTGACGAATGGAAAGCCGCCTTCTTGACCAGCCGAGGATTGTTTGAACCATTGGTCATGTTTTTCGGTCTCTGCAATTCCCCGGGAACGTTCTCTCGGATGATGGCCAGCCTATTCAGGGATCAGATCCGTCGGCGCATCTGTGTGATTTACATGGATGACATAGTGGTTATTGGTAAAACCAAGGAAGAACTCGCCCGGAATACCGAAGAGATCTTGCAGATCCTGTCGGACAATGACTTGTTCCTAAAGGAGAAGAAGTGTCTTTGGGAAGTAACGAAATGCCCCATATTGGGATATGTCGTTGGTGAAGGACGTGTCGAGATGGAAACTGAAAAGGTGGACACAATCCGGAACTGGCGAGTACCCACATCAAAAAAGGAAGTCCAGAGGTTCCTGGGATTTGCCAACTTTTATCGACGCTTCATTGAAGGATACTCAAACATCGCAAAGCCACTCACGACACTTACGGGAAATACAGCATTCACATGGGGACCAGCGGCGCAAGAAGCATTTGAAGGTCTCATACGGGCAATCACGACAGCACCAGTCTTGGCATTGCCCAAACCGGACGGACAGTTCAGGGTTGAAACCGATGCATCGGGTTATGCAATTGGAGCGGTACTCTCACAGAAACAAGACGACAAGTGGCACCCTATCGCGTTCTTGTCGCGGACCATGTCCGCGGCTGAACAGAATTACGAGATCTATGACAAGGAACTCTTGGCAGTCATGGAAGCACTGAAGGACTGGCGACATTATCTACTTGAAGCCAAGGAACGTTTCGAGATCTTAACCGATCACAAAAACCTGGAGTATTTCCGGCGTCCTCAGGACCTAAACCAACGACAGAGGCGCTGGAAGATGAAGCTACAAGACTATGACTTCGAATTGCGACATGTACCTGGGAAGACAAACGCGAAAGCAGACATCCTGTCACGTTTACCCTGGTATGAGACGGAACTCGAGCCGCAGGACAGCGACCAAATGCTCAAGGAGGGGCTATTTTTGAAACGATTGGAATCAGAAGATGTGATACAAATGGAGATGTTCACGGAGGAACAATTCTTTGAAGGGGGTGAAACATCTGATTCCATCAAAATCGGAAACATCACAACCATCGAAAACCCATGGATCGTACGCATCAAGGCCTCGAATCGCATGGAGACAGAAGTAGCCCAGGGTCTGAAGAAGAATCCTCACTGGTACCAGCAGGAAAATGGCATCACCTACGCAGGAGAACGAGTCTATGTTCCACCAGACCCACAATTGCGCCAAGAACTGATGTTTGAAGCGCACGACGCACCAGTGGCAGGACATCCAGGACAGTATCGAACACATGAACTTCTCACTCGCACCTACTGGTGGCCCACCATCCTACATGACGTAAAGAAGTATGTGAAAGGTTGTGACACCTGTCAACGCAACAAGATCAGCCGCCAAAGGAGACATGCCCCTCTGCACCCTAACGCCGCGCCAAGTCAACCATGGGAAGACATAGGGATTGACGTCGTGGGACCGATACCAGAATCTGATGGGAAGAACGCAATTCTGGTCATCACGGACAGACATTCAAAGATGCTTCATCTCATCCCGACAACCGTGGAACTATCGGCTGAAGGATTAGCCAAGATCTATCGGGACCAGATATGGAAACTTCATGGAATTCCCAAGAAGATCATCAGCGATAGGGGACCGCAGTTCGCCGCGAAGTTTATGGAGATACTTTGCCGCATGTTAGGGATCAAAAGAAATCTGTCCACTGCGTACCATCCACAGACTGATGGACAGGCCGAACGATCGCATCAGGAAACCGAGGTGTTCTTACGAAACTTTGTCAACCATCTACAAGATGATTGGGCGGAATGGATCGCAATTGCAGAATTCCAGTACAATGACAAAGAACATCAAGCGACAAAGTACACACCATTCTATCTCAACTACGGTCTGCATCCTTGGAAGGGAGAACTTGTGTTGGAAGACACCAATCCGGCAGCAAACGACTTCTTGAAAAAACTCAAACAGGCACGAGAAGAAGCCAACGCAGCACTGAAACAGGCACAGGATCAGATGAAGAAGACAGTTGACACACGACGAAGCCCGTCTCGGGATTACCGCATCGGAGACAAGGTGTGGCTGGAAGGGACTAACATCAGGACTGATCGTCCCTCAATGAAACTTGACGCCCTCCGACACGGACCGTTCAAAGTCCTAGAGAAGAAAGGAGCTAGCGCATACCGTCTTGATCTTCCCAAAACCTGGAAAATGATCCACCCTGTGTTCAACGAAACCCTGTTATCGCCATACGAAACCCCGAAGTATGCCATTCAGAAAAAGAAGCCAGCCCCTGATCCGATCATCGTCGAAGGACGAGAAGAATACCATGTCTCCACGATCCTGGACTCTCGAAAATTCCGCGGAAAGATCCAGTACCTTGTCCAATGGGAAGGGTATGGCCCAGAAGAAAACACGTGGGAACCTCGGACTAATGTTCAGAACGCTCAAGACTTGATCCGAGATTTTCATCGGCAAAATCCATCGCGTCCACGATAAAAGAACAAACTCTGAGAGCCATTTCCCACATCGACTTCTGTCACATCGAGTTCCCCGCTCCAACTCTTCTCGCCCAACACGCCGTTCTTCTTATACCTTTCAAACATCATTTCCGCCATGTCCAACATCACCGCCGCCTCCACCGCTACCTCCGATCTCAACCCCACCATCACCACCCTCATTGGCGAAGCGCTCTCTATGCGCGATCAAATCCATGCGCTCGAAACCTCCGTTGCCGACATTCTCCACAGGCAGATGCATATCCGCCTCCATACCCTATCCGATTTGCCAACCACCCCCACCGCCGAGGAAAAACTTATCCTCAAAACTTATACCAACACCCTTGCCGTCGAGAATCGACGCCTTCGCCTCGCCGTTCGAGGTTTAGAGTTTGCCACAGCGGTAAACGATGAGCTGGTAAAGGACTGGGGCAACCGAGCTGACCCTACCTGGGCCGATCCGAATGGCAACGACGGATGGGAATAGGTAGTCTGTGAGGACACAGACCTTGAGGAGAGGAACATGTTACGGACTAACGACTACGGACGTATACGCTTACTTTTCCACTTTTACTCATCGGCCCCCGCTTACACATATCGTATTATACTTTATTTCCTTTAGTATACTTCGCTCCCGCGCTGACTCGCTTTCCGCAGCGGTCTGACTCATTCCGCAGTCGTCTTACTCAGACGCACTGCCTTCCGCAGTTATCTTACTCAGATACACTGCCTTGCGCAGCACTGACTCATATGCTATCGCCTATAGTCAGTACCTATATAAACCCTTTGTACTATAGCTAGATTCCTTAGATTTAGCAATCACATTGCTCTTCGCCTTTCCATCTTCCTGCATACTCTGCCCGAACCTTGGAACGGTTTGTTACGCATAACACGACCCATACCTGTACCTGTGACTACCCCATACCCATGACCCTCACAGGTTATCTATGCCTGTGCCATGTATAAAATGAGAATACAAGTTCTTGCAAGTAGCATTACTGCTATGGAACTAGTGTTCTACAGTGCTTGGTGACTATGTTGACTATGGGCTAGAGCTCTGCAATACTATGCACTATGGGTACTATGGTTTGCTATAGACACCTATTGCTATAGATGCCTATGGTGTTTGTTTGTTTGTTATGGGCAACTATAGTGCAAATCGGGGTTTGCTGATGGCCATATGGCACATTTTCTCATGCCCGCGCCATACAGCACGGGTCATACCCTTGTAGTATATAAGGGAGCAGAAATGTTTATGTATTATAGTAATGTGACCGCGACATGAAGAACACGTTGTGGTGAAATCACAACACTCCACTTCAACACGGCGAGGGGAGAGTGAGGAAAGACAATCATCACAAAAATGGAGGGACATAGATATTCCTAGGTGTAGCTGACAAACCCAAATCACATGTTTAAGTAAGATATGAGCATGTATTACTTGATACCTTCCCAAAGATTTTGCTCAAAGATTGGACAGGGAAAACAGAATTGCAAAGATTGCATCTTGAAGGTCATAATTCTGTTGGCCAGGCCATGGCAATTAATCCCCAAGTCATGATGTTGGGTAGGGAATTCGCTCAACATCTTGTTATAAGAGATACAATCACATGTCGGCATGATCTGCAGTTGGCATACTCTTATGGTGGTAAGCACAGATATGTATCAATTTCAACTTACAAGTCATAATTTTGGACAAGGTAAACATCTCAACATCTTGTTTTAAGAGATATCTTGTGTGTCTGCATGATCTATGGTTGGCATACTCTGATGAGGATAAGCACAGATATGTATCAATTTCAACTTACAAGCATGCTTACCAAGGTTTCTCTGTCCCCCATAATGAAGCCACTTGTCGGCGACACCCACATGATCCATGTTTGGTCATGTTATATTGCCTTTTCTGGGAGGGGCAAACTGTTCAATACCCGTCGCAGGTACTATGCTTGCAGGTTCAGGTCAATTGAAACCGTGGTCTGCTACAATCACGGTGACTCGGACTACTAGGATGGTTTGTATGTGAGTTCCTCACCTACTAGGGGTCCAGTCCAGGTCCAGACCCAAATTTTCAGCTCAAAATCGCCGATTTTCTGGCTCTCCCCCACCATTTCACTGCAGTGCGAGAAACCCCTACATGATATAAATACAGAGTAAAACTAGCATCATCACTTAATCACCTGAGTGGCCGCCATTCGGGTGACACCTAGCATGGTCCATTATTCGCAGTTGCTAGTAAGCGAGTGCATGAGCTACAGGGGCTAGCCGGTGTGGTTTCCCGTTGTCATAGGGGAATGGCAAGGGCGATGGGGATGTTGGATGAGGCGTGGTCTATCGCAAGTGGATGGGAGCGGTGAGGGCATAGTGGAGAGGTGGGTGATTGGCATTCATGTTCTGCCAGTGTGTATGTGTTGTGATCAACACCAATTGCCAACGCCCAGGCAGCGGTAGTCGCCGGCAGTCAGCGCCGTATTCGTCCTGAACGTCATCCTCAGCCGTTCCAACCCAACCACTGCACCCGAACCTCTAAGGAGGTCCGAGTCCGCCAGATGAGGACCCGCACCCCGGACCTAGGGTTCAGTCCAGGTCCGAACCGCGGTCCGGAGAGTCGAGGACCGGAGTGACTGCGGCCAGTGGACTCGTTAGCGAGCGGCATGCTTTTAAGGGTCAACACGTCCACTGTATCCCAGAGCGGCTGAGGGCCCTGCAAGCATAGAAACCGGGCTTTGGGAGGGGGCAGAGAGCAGCGGGCGAGCACGGGCGGCAACATGTGTCAGGTCAGGGCCGCCAAGACTGCAGCCTCAACGGACCTGAAAAGCTCCGGAATATGCGCAGCCTCAGCTGCCGCTGCCTGCGCTAACGGTCCATCCGAAGCCAGTCCACCAATGCGGTTTTTATGGGTGGCAATGTCTGCTTCCCCGATTGGAGCACCAGCTTCCGGATCAGCGGAACTGGGGTCGCCTTGATCTGTGTTAGACCCGCAGACAAGGGTGCCGGAACGGATGGTGCTGGGGGTGGCGGTGGTGGCGCGCCTCTGCGAAGGAGAAGCTGATAGTCATGGCCAAGGCAGAGGAGGCTCTTCCACGCGAGGTGAGATCATGGACTCGGGTTGTACTTTTGGTCATTGAAGAGATTGCCGCGCTGGATTGCGGATGTTGAGGATAAATGGTCGGAGGCTAAAGGTTTGAGTTCGGCGCATGCAAAATATCGGAAGACGGGGCCAGATGAGGAGATACCGGACATGAGAGCGATGTGGGGCTCTGGAGTTGCTGATGCTCCTACAGTGGGCTGCGAATATCTTGGGTTCAGGAATGAAAAAAATGCACATATAATAACAATAACAATTACCTGAGAGGTAGATGCGCCAAAGAGAATATTGGAGAGCTCCTATGCAGAAATCGTTGTATATGCCATGAACCATGCCCTGCACAACAGCAAGCTGTGTGTGAATGGGAGGGATACAGCCCATGATCCCCGAAGGAAGTGGGCTGTGACAGGCCAGAGAAGTCGGGGGAGCAGGGGAAGTCGGTGTAGCGCTGGCAGCGCCGCTCGCGCAAAAGCAAAAGCAAAGATGAAAGAGGCGATTGGCACGACAAGTGTAGCAAATATTGCTGCTAGGAGTGCCGCCTGGACAAAGTTGAGAATTATTAGTCATGTCTTTTTTTTTGGTTTTGGGCCTTAAAAATGCGTGGCTGCAGCGGCAGGGCAAAGGCTAGGCGCAGACCCGATGGGTGCTGGGCCTGGCACCCTTGCACGGGCCCCACCTGGTGCAATGATGACCTAGGTGCGGCTGATCGTGCGGGAAGTTATTCAAGGTTTCAGCGGACTTCAAGGTTGGCTGGCCTGGACCTGGCACTCGGCGGCGAAAAGGTTTTGCTGATGGTGGAAGGGAGAGGCATGGCGGTGGAATCTAGGTCTCCGGTGCCGCGAACCGTGCCTCCTGGGATGGATCCTTGCCTTGAAACTTCAGCGCCAACTTTGCTGAGAATTTCAGTGAAGTTAACTTCTTGCAAAAAGTCCGACACTGGTCAGCCTTGCCTCAGCTAGACACGTGACCATTTGGATAAGAGTTCCGAACCAGGCTAGTCATGGTCTTGGGGTTAATCAACACTGATCTCGCCCAATGGCGAAGAAGCTGAAATTTTCCAAAACACAGCAATCTGCACTTTTTTCAACCGTCGAAAATGATCCAGACCTCTTGGAGCTCCTGGTGGGCGCGACCACAAGCGAAGCTCAATCATTGTTTGCCAGCGCAGTACTATACCGCTATTGGCAGCATCACGCTGAATTCCCCGCCTCCAAGCCAGCAGCACCGCCACTGGGGGCCGAAGTTCCAGCAGGCAGTCCTGAGTTTTTTGCGGAGTTCGTGGGTTGGTTCGCACAAGCTCCCCATCCAGTTAAGGGGAAATACAGCCTAGTAGCCCAGGCTTTTCAGATGAGGAAGCGCTGGGTAGAAGCCAAAAGGAATCGGAAGCGGCGCTTTCTTCATGACATTGGGTTGGATTGGGACGACGAAGACAAATCAAGATTCCTTGATTCTTTGGAGATTATTCGGGTTATAAAGCTGCAAAGATCTTACCCCCCCGCAGATCATTGGATAATCGAAACTGACAAGATCGACAAAAAGTGGAGAGGCCATCTCGAGAATGGGAAACTCCCAGATAAACAGGGCAAGTGAAAACCTATCGCGCGGCTTGATTTGGCGAGTCTTCAGCTTGACATTGCTGCTGACAAGAGTGCAATAGTTGTTGATGAAAGTGGCAATCTCGTTGCGGTCGTCATTCGGAATTTCTGTGGCAACAAACACCTTCTGGAATGGATTGACGGGGTCATCAAAAGAGCTGTGGGACACAGGAAAAGTATTCAGGTAAGTCGCCACAGAATTCTGAACTTGCCTCAGTTAAAATGGTGTCCAACAGCTGGAAGATCCTGGAAAATTAGTGCAGCTGGGATTTTCAGCAGGAGCTCAAAGTGCTCCTTTGTTTCATTGGGTGCGAAATCTGCTCTCAAAGTGATTCCCCCCCTCCGAAGTTGCGCAACTAGACCACAAAAGTTCTCATGTGTTTTCCCTTGTGTGGATGTTATTTCGCAAAAAACTTCCAAATACCATCATTGCCCATATTGCGATCTGGCTTGCATTAACAAAGATTCCGCGCATGAATAAAGAATTCCTTTTGGAGAAGATGAACAAAATTGGAGAGAGTGAGATCGACATTGGAAATGATGTGTTTGTTCTCGCCGATGCTGAAGGAGCGCCGCCGGCTGGTGTTATGGCTGCAAATTATGCACGGTATTCCAGAATTTCACCTGATCCGAGATTTTGACTTACATGCAGCTTATCTGAACATTGCAGAGCAGTCCACCAGGAATTTCAGCCTCACAAATGTTACGGACTCTACGGTATGAGGACCACGTCATATCTTTTACTTATCGGCCCAACTCAGCGCCCTCTTACGAACTCACTATGTCTAATGTCTACTTTCGCAACCTTCGATTCCCAGTCTAGGCAATGGCACGGGTACTCCCGCGGGTACCGCGATGCCGACCCGTACCCGTACCCGCACGGGTAGCAACCCGTCGACCCGCGGGTAGATGGAGCGCGGGTACGCGCGGGTAGCGACGGGTTCGGGTTCCCGCGCGGGTGTTCGCAGTAGACAAAAAAAATGTAATTAAACTACAAAAAAAAAAACTACGAGACGCGTGCGGCATGCACGCGTCATACTACACCCTGCTGGGGACTTGTTGTCCCCAGCCCCATCCTCCCAGCCCCTCCCCGAAAGACGGCCGTTGGGCGCGAGTCACGGGCATTGGCGGTGAGTGGCGGCCGTTGGGCGCGAGAGGTGCCCGTTGGTGGCGAGCGGCGGCTGTTCGAGGGCATTGGGAGCGAGTGGCGGCGGTTGGGAGCGAGAGGGGGCGCGTCGTGGCCGTTGGGCGCAAGAGTCGGCCGTTGGGCACGTGTGGGGGCCGTTGGGCGCATGTGGGGGCCGTTGGGCGTGAGTGGAGGGCGTTGGCGGCAAGAGGGGGCCGTTGGTGGCGATAGACGGCCGTTGGGCGCATGTGGGGGCCGTTGGGGGCGGGAGGAGGCGAGAGGCGTCGTTGGGGCGGTAGACGGCCGTTGGATGGCCGTTCGGCGCGAAGTGGTGGCCGTTGGGGGGCGTTGGGGGCGAGAGGTGGCCGTTGGACGCGACTGGAGGGCGTTGGGCGGCCGTTGGGGCAAGAGACGGCCGTTGGCGGCGAGAGACGGCCGTTGGGCTCGAATGGAAGCCGTCGGAGACGGGGAGCGGCCATTGGTCTCGACTGGATGCTGTTGGGCTCGACTTGAAGCCGTCGGAGACAGGAGGGAGCGGCCGTGGAGACGGCAGTGGTGGTGCGCAGCCACGTCAGAGCGTGACGTGTGACGGGTACCGTCACGGGTTGCGGGTTGCGAAATCACGACCCGTACCCGTACCCGTGGATACCCGTACCCGTGACCCGCGCGGGGTACCCATACCCGTGCTATTCCCTATCCCAGTCTGACTCATTACATTACTTCGTCATCCCCTTTAGTATACTTCGCTCCCGCGCTGACTCGCTTTCCGCAGTCAGCTTACTCACTGTACATAGCCTTCCGCAGTCGCCTTACTCATGCGCACTGCCTTCCGTAGTACTGACTCATCCGCTATCGCCTATAGTCAGTACCTATATAAACCTCTTGTACTGTAGTAGATTCCTTAGATTTAGCAATCACATTGCTCTTCGCCTTTCCACTTTCCTGCATACTCTGCCCGAACCTTGGAACGGTTTGTTAAGCATAACAAGTTGCTAAATCTCGTTAGGTTCGCCCAGAGCGAAGAGAGCAACTACCAGACGAGTCAAGACGTCGCGCTTCTTTGAAGACTTCACCAGTAACCCATTCGCCTCACCAGAAGCCCAACAGGAGGAGCTAAGTCCTCGAGACAGTATCGATTTTACACTCATCCAGCAGTACATCGAATCGGAGATCCATCGCATCCTACAGCAGGTGCTTGACGAAGAACTAGACAACGACGAGCATCGCCCCCACGGCGAGATAGCAGAGAGCATCCATCTTGCTCGACAACACCAGATCACGCATTACAACGCCCGACAGAACGAACTCGAAAGTTTTCGCGTTCAAGAAAGACCTCAGACAGGTCGGATCACAGAGATCAGAGAGTTTATTGGTGTCCAGACAACCGTTATCAGAAGATTGATTAGGACGCTCACATCGAGACGTCCCAGAGCTGCATCATCACGTCGTACTCGAAGCAACAGATCTACGCCCACTTTACAACCACCGAACAACAGACCAAGTACGGTCGTTGGGCACGAAACGAGAGACTTGACCCCTTCTCACAGCCGACAGACACGCAGGAACAGAGATTCCTTAGAGATCTACAAAGGAAATACCCCGAACGTTTTGCCACCGATTCCGCCGACGAGTCCCCTGACGAATTTGCTTTTGACTCCGCGCAGTCAGATATCAAACAGACGCCTAGAACAGGGACTCATTTTCAACCCTTACCTGTATCCCGAACCCCATCTTCATCCCAACAACCTGACCCCTCTCCTTCTCCGCAGACTCTAGACATGGCAGAAGCTCTGGCAGTACAAACGATGGATACATCCAAGATCATCAAGGATCCTGGGATGTTCAAGGACAGACACACCTTTGACGAGTGGTGGAAAGCCACCAAACTATACATCAGGTTCCAGAAGAGCCTAACAGACGATCAGAAGATTCTTGCGGTACTATCTCGCATGATGGAAGGGTCCGGCAGGCACTGGGCCAGTAACAAGTTAGACGCTCTTGCCGTTGACAACGAGAACATCACCTGGCTAGGATTCTCCGATGATATCGCCACACGATTCTCTATCGCCAACAAATCAGTCGCTGCCAAAGCAAGACTCGAAGTTCTGAGACAAGAGAAACGCACCGTCGACGAATTCTTGGACAAATTCGAAGAGCTCTTGAAGCTGTCAAACCTTGGCGAAGAAACTGGGAAATACATCCTAGAAAAGAACGTCAACCGCAGAATCTCTGAACAAGTGGCTAGTGATGCCAAGACGTACTCCGAGTACGCAAAAGAGATCCTAAACAAGGGACGACAGATGGAAGGACATGCAATGGTCATCCGAGGTGGCGGCGACATGCGCACCGGATCGGGTACCACTTATGGTGGTCAAGGCAAGGCCATGGAGATCGACAAAGCAGGAGTGGCCCGTTGCTACAACTGTCAACGTTTCGGTCACCTCGCTAAAGACTGCAGCGCTCCAAAGAAGAAAGATGGTCGCAAGTGTTTCAACTGCGATCAAGAAGGCCATATTGCGCGCAACTGCCGCAAACCGAAGAAGAACTCCGGAAGGGTTAGGAAGGTGTCTGAGGAAGATGCCGAGAATGATGAAACCACAATCTTAGAAGCCGACGAGAAGGATTTTCCCGAAGGGTCCGATTAAACGACGCTAAGTCGCGACCCTTATCTATTAAACGGACTTGCTTGCCTTGTATGACTGCAGACAATAGAACCTATGTCATCCCTGCCAAGCGAGCCGCTGCGTCGACTAAGATTGTAAAGGGAGACAAACCTCCGAAACGACGAGAGATCAGGTTGTTAGCTCAACTCAAAACACGACGAGGACCAAAGGTCATTCGACCTGAGGTTGATAGCGGATGTGAACGCACATGCATCCATCCCAGAATAGTAGGCGAACAGAACCTCCCCACACGAGGAATACCGCCCATAGCAATTCTAAATGCGGATGGATCACCAAATCGACAACAAAAAGCGAACCAACTTGCCGAAGTCAAGCTGGATTTGGGAACACATCAGGAAACCATGGAAGCGATGGTACTGGACATTGGGAGAACCGACATGCTCTTGGGACATGACTGGTTGGTACACCACAACCCTACGATCAATTGGACAACCGGCGCCGTAACGTTCAACCGGTGCCCAACAACATGCCGAACCAAACATTTGGATTTCAGGGTTAACCTCGATGGTCGCAAACACCGGGTTCGCATGGTTGAGGTGCGTGACAAAGATGCACCCAAGAAGTCGGATCAGAAATGGAAGCCTGGAGACCCTATATTGGAAGCTGTCACTCCCACACCACCTCCCACAACCAAACGACCCTCATATGTTGATCGGTTTACTCACCTCTTCGAGAAGGAGAACTTTGATAAGATCCAAAAGGAAAGGGAATGGGACCATGGTATTGAACTTACACCGGATGCACCAAAGGAACTAGGGGGAAACACATATCCCATGACACAAAAGGAACAAGAAGAATTGGATGCATTCATCAACGAAGATCTAGCAACTGGAAAGATCCGCCCGTCCAAATCCACTTATGCCTCCCCTTGCTTCTTCATCAACAAGAAGGATGGTTCCAAACGATTGGTACAAGATTACCGCATGGTCAACAAATTTACGGTCAAAGACAAGTTCCCACTCCCACGCATCTCCGATCTCTTGGACGTGCTGAAAGATGCAGTCTACTTCAATAAGATGGACATCATGTGGGGTTACAACAATGTCCGGATTAAAGAAGGCGATGAATGGAAGGCTGCCTTCCTTACCAGTCGAGGATTGTTTGAACCATTGGTCATGTTTTTCGGCTGTTGCAACTCCCCGGGAACGTTCTCTCGGATGATGGCTAGTCTATTCCGGGACCAGATCCGCCGACGCATCTGCGTGATCTACATGGATGACATTGTGGTTATTGGTAAAACCAAGGAAGAACTCGCGCGAAACACCAAAGAAATTCTGCAGATCCTATCGGACAATGACTTGTTCCTGAAGGAGAAGAAGTGTTTCTGGCAAGTAACGAAATGCCCCATATTGGGATATGTTTTTGGTGAAGGACGTGTCGAGATGGAAACCGAGAAGGTGGACACGATCCGAAACTGGCGAGCACCCACATTAAAAAAAGAAGTCCAGAAGTTCCTTGGGTTTGCTAACTTCTATCGGCGCTTCATTGAAGGATACTCAAACATCGCGAAACCACTTACCGCGCTCACAGGCGGCACTGCGTTCACTTGGGGACCAACGGAACAAAAGGCATTTGAAGGTCTCATACAGGCAATCACATCGGCACCAGTCTTGGCATTACCAAAACCAGATGGACAGTTCAGGGTCAAAACCGATGCATCGGGCTATGCAATTGGGGCTGTACTCTCTCAAAAACAGGACGACAAATGGCATCCTATCGCGTTCTTGTCGCGGACCATGTCCGCGGCCGAACAAGATTACGAGATATACGACAAAGAGCTCTTGGCAGTCATGGAAGCACTGAAAGATTGGAGACACTATCTGCTCGAAGCCAGGGAACGCTTCGAGATCTTAACTGATCACAAGAACCTGGAGTATTTCCGCCGTCCTCAGGACCTAAATCAACGACAAAGGCGCTGGAAGATGAAGTTACAGGTACAAGACTATGACTTCAAACTACGGCATGTGCCTGGCAAGACAAATGCAAAAGCGGACATCCTGTCGCGCTTACCCTGGTATGAAACCGCAAGACAGTGACCAAATGCTCAAGGAGGGACTATTCTTGAAACGATTGGAATCAGAAGATGTGGTACAAATGGAGATGTTCACGGAGGAACAATTCTTTGAAGGGGGTGAAACATCTGATTCCATCAAGATTGGAAATGTCACAACCATCGAAAATCCGTGGATCGCACGCATCAAGGGTTCAAACCACATGGAGACAGAAGTAGCCCAGGGTCTAAAAATGAATCCTCATTGGTATCAACAGGAAAACGGCATCACATATGCAGGCGAACGAGTCTATGTTCCACCGGACCCACAACTGCGTCAAGAACTAATGTTTGAATCACACGATGCACCAGTGGCTGGACATCCAGGACAGTATCGAACACACAAACTCCTCACTCGCACCTACTGGTGGCCTACCATCCTGCATGATGTGAAGAAGTACATAAAGGGTTGCGACACCTGTCAGCGCAACAAGATCAACAGACAAAAACGACATGCTCCGCTACACCCCCATGCAGCACCAAGTCATCCATGGGAAGACATAGGGATTGACGTCGTGGGACCGATACCAGAGTCTGACGGAAAGAATGCGATCCTGGTCATCACGGATAGACATTTGAAGATGCTTCATCTCATTCCGACAACCGTGGAATTATCGGCTGAAGGATTAGCCAAGATCTATCGGGATCAGATATGGAAGCTCCACGGAATCCCCAAGAAAATCATCAGTGACAGGGGACCACAGTTCGCCGCGAAGTTCATGGAGATACTTTGCCGCATGTTAGGGATCAAAAGGAACCTGTCCACTGCATACCATCCACAGACGGATGGACAAGCCGAACGATCGCATCAGGAAACAGAAGCGTTCTTATGAAACTTTGTCAACCATCTACAAGATGATTGGGCTGAGTGGATCGCAATTGCTGAATTCCAGTACAATGATGAAGAACATCAGGCGACGAAGCACACACCATTCTACCTCAACTATGGTTTACATCCTTGGAAGGGAGAACTTGTGTTGGAAGACACCAACCCGGCTGCCAACAGCTTCTTGGAAAAACTCAAACAAGCACGAGAAGAAGCCAATGCAGCACTGAAACAGGCACAGGATCAGATGAAGAAGACAGTTGATACACGACGGAGTCCGTCTCGGGACTACCGAATCGGAGACAAGGTGTGGCTGGAAGGGACTAACATCAGGACCGATCGCCCCTCAAAGAAACTTGATGCACTCCGACATGGACCATTCAAAGTCCTAGAGAAGAAAGGAGCTAGCGCGTACCTTCTTGATCTTCCGAAGACTTGGAAGATGATTCACCCTGTGTTCAATGAGACCCTGTTGTCACCATATGAAACTCCGAAGTACGCCATCCAGAAAAAGAAACCAGCCCCTGATCCGATCATCATTGAAGGACGAGAAGAGTACCATGTGTCTACGATCCTAGACTCTCAAAAGTTCCGCGGAAAGATCCAGTACCTCGTCCAGTGGGAAGGATATGGCCCAGAAGAAAACACATGGGAACCTCGAGCTAATGTTCAGAAGGCTCAAGATTTGATCCGTGATTTCCATCGGCAGAACCCGTCTCGACCGCAATAAAAGACGAGTTCTCAAAACCCATGGCAGTATCGACCTCATCAGTCAACCACACACCGAGTTCCCCGCTCTAGTCTTCGCCCTGCCCAATATACTGTAGCCACCCCATTCTTCTTTTACCTCTCAACCATCCTCACCGCCATGTCAAACACCATCGTCACCTCCACCTCCACCACCGACATCAACCCCGCCATCGCCGCCCTTATGAACGAAGCGCTCTCCATGAGAGACCAAATCCATGCCCTTGAAACTTCCCTCGCCGATCTCCTTCATCGCCAGATGAATATTCGACTTCATTCATTGTCGAATCTCCCCGTCGCCCCGACGCCCGAAGAGAAACAAATGCTCGGGAATTACACCAGCACCCTCGTCATCGAAAACCGACGCATTCGGCTGGCCATCAAAGGCCTTGAACTCGCCATAGCCATCAACGAGGAGTTGATATATGATTGGAGCCTCAAGGAAAGTCCGAACTGGTCCGATCCCGGCAACAACGAGGGATGGGGACAGTGACTCTGTGAGGACACAGAGCTTGGAGAGGGGAACATGTTACGGACTCTACGGTATGAGGACCACGTCATATCTTTTACTTATCGGCCCGACTCGGCGCCCTCTTACGAACTCACTATGTCTAATGTCTACTTTCGCAACCTTCGATTCCCAGTCTGACTCATTACATTACTTCGTCATCCCCTTTAGTATACTTCGCTCCCGCGCTGACTCGCTTTCCGCAGTCAGCTTACTCACTGTACATAGCCTTCCGCAGTCGCCTTACTCATGCGCACTGCCTTCCGTAGTACTGACTCATCCGCTATCGCCTATAGTCAGTACCTATATAAACCTCTTGTACTGTAGTAGATTCCTTAGATTTAGCAATCACATTGCTCTTCGCCTTTCCACTTTCCTGCATACTCTGCCCGAACCTTGGAACGGTTTGTTAAGCATAACAACAAATGGGCTATTTCTTGGACCATTGGAAGAACTTTGCGCGATAGTGGAGGCGGCCATTTTTACAACTGCTGCTATGGCATTCGAGTTAGAGGTGCTCCTGACACCGTTGTGGTTTGGGATCCATCACACTACCATGGCACAAGCCTGCAAGATTATCCACCAACAACCCAGATTATACCTGATTACAATCAAACAGGCCTGGCATTCGTGACATGCAAGTGCTTGCAATCAGTCTGGGAAAAATATTGGAAAAAGATCATTACGCTTGAGCAAGCGAGAGAGGAATATGTGATCTTGGTTGATGATGAGTAATAGTAACACACTAATTGTTTAGCTGCTAGTAACAGTTCATTATTATCCTCAAAGAGTATTTTCATCAGGAGCCAGTTTACAAACTTCTGACTTTTAATGCACCTGCCTTAAGCTCATTTGATAGCCTCAAGATGAATTTACAGCATATATCAGTGCATACTGACTAGGTGCCTCTCAGGCTCAGACTAGGGACAATGTTCAGCTTGCTGCCATGGCCACAAACCACCTGTTGCAGTAACAAGGGAAATAGTATTGCAGAGGGCCATCGTAATGCTCCAGAAACTGGAGGACAAATATGAGGGCGTGCTGCACCGCAGAGAGAGGGGTCAGTTGGACACTCAAGCCGCTGCAAGCATCTCAAACAGAGACTCTTGAGCTCAGTAAGTATCACCCCATATCGGCATTGTGAGTACTTGCCGCTGCTGTTGCGAACCAACCGCAACACGATGATCCACACAATATTGCGATGGCTGCCCCACTGATGTTGTTATGTGTTAGACGCAACAAATAGGTAGGGAGACATGACACGCCGATCGCAAAAGGAACACATTGCTCAAGGAGGGCAACATTGTTTAGGGCCTCCACTGCTGATTGGGCGAATCTTCAGGCGGGGCGACGAGAGAGGAAACTCAGACGCAATATGAAATGGAGCCATATGCAGGGAGTTGGTTGGAGGGAATGTCAGGGAGGCGAATGGTAGGTGCAACAGTGTGAGCTGGGTGTGGGCAGCCCCTGGTCAGTGGCGCGAAGTCAATAAGGGAATAGAGGGAGGCGAGCTCCAAGACCGAGTGCAAAGGTGACTAGGGCCGACTCAGTGAAGGTCATCCCATGAGAACATTGTCGAGAAGCTCTGATTTGAGGAAGGGATCATTTATCAATGACTTTCCTTTACTATAGAATATGCCACATGGGTAAAGATGGCATTGGCTGCCGCTTCCACAGAGGGAGAGGGTTATAAGGAGAGTAGATATGCAACTGCGCGCTGTACTTGATGTCAGGAGGAGACTCATGAGCTTGAGAAAGGTCATTGGAACTCAGCAAGCAGAACTTTGAAGGAACGGCCGAGGGCCGCGTTGGTGAGGTGGGCACAAAAGCAAAGTTGTTGGAAATTGTTAATAAGCATAGAGGAACGATGCAGTCAACACGACCTTGTAGCGATGAGTCTTGGATAGGCAATATAGGTACTCATATGACAATACGGGGATATGGGCTCTGATTAGCCTCACGCTACTGTTGTAGCATTAAGGATTGAGGACGCCAGATGTGAGGACGGCGACTGGAGGTTCACCAAGGAACCTGAAACTGGTCCTCCATGCAATACGGCGATGGCCACTGATGGTGTTTGATGTTAGGCACAACAAATTAGGTGCGAAAGCACAAAATGTCATACCTGATATGAAAGGGAGGCTCATTTAGTTGAGGGGATGTTGGAGTTCATCAAGCTTTCCCTGCTGCGCTGTGAAACACCGGCATTGGCGGGAGCATATGACACCTGAGTCTGAGTGCCATCCAGGTGCTCTTGATTGGGGAGAAAAGTGTGGATGTCATTTGATTGAGGTTGTCCGCGGACCTTGACCATCCCTTGGGAGAGATGGCGCGGAGGTCGCTGAGGGTTGGGTGGGTGTGGCTTGAGGCTATGGCAGGGCTACTTTGGGGGGTAATGGCATATCGAAGGATCCTTGCAGCGCCGCCGAGATCTCAAGGGCTGATCTGTAAATATTGTCGGTTGTCTTTTTGAGATGGTAGCTTGAAAAGAGAGATAAAGTTCAACCGGCTGATGCAAGTGGACTAACGAAGGGCGTGAATAGAAGGACAAAGGAAAACAAATAAGGATTGGATTGTCGACAGGGTAAAGTGCAAAGAACTAGGGGAAATGTGGGTACAGACCTGCTTGCTCGGTTGGTATATGGCTCTCCAATATCAGCCAAGGATCCGCCAGATGAGAAATTTTGTGTTTCCTTTGTGAAAAACTGGCTGAATCCTGATGATGGGGGCGAGGGGAGGTTGTCCTCGAAGGAGATGGTGAAGCGCTTCTTTGCTTGAAGAGACATTGAAGGAGTTTGTCGTGCTTCCGCTGCTGCGCTGCGAAACACCGGCGTTGACGGGTGCACCATTCAAACACCAAGCCCTGACCCGGGAGAACATGACACCTGAGTGCCATCCGGGTGCGGCCTGGGTGGCTAAATTCATCAAGAAACCCCTAGGCGGTGATGCGAGCACAGCAGTGTTGCACAGACGAACATGACTCCTCTGGAGACTCAAGGGCAAAGACGAAGAAAACCTCTGCAGGGAGAGGAAGTTATCATATGGAGCGGGTAGAGGTAGAGCTCAATCCGCCGCACCTGGTATCAGACACATGAACATGACAACACTCACATGGCGGGATGAACATTGCAGAAAGTTGGGCTCCCTAGAAGACCGTTCATATAATGACACGCATACCTGAGCGACTGATCCTACAACAAAAAATGCACCCTCAAGAACCGTTGATGCCTTGCCAGCTGCTTGGATAAGCTGCAAGATGAGGGTCATGATACGATCTGCGAGAGGTTGAATGCCCTTTTTGAGTTTACAAAGAACGCACTGATGACATATCTCTTAGTATGATGAGACCGAGGTATAACTAAGGAGACTTACAATGACTGCGCTGCATAAGTTACTTTGAAATTCATTCCAGTTGTTACGATCATCAACCCCCCACAATTTGGTTCTAAGATTGTCATATTATTAGCCAGGGACGGACCTGCCTGACAAGATGGACGAACCTGCAGAGCAAGGAGTTGTTCCATGCGTGATAGAATGCTGACGACAGTGTTTTGAACAACGGGGATCGTATCCGGAGTTGCCTGGGTGGGTGAGGAAGGAAATAATAGCTTTGTAGGCGGCCGTCCAGAAGTTTGCCTCGTTACCCGCGCTGGGGAATACAAGTATAAGTCAAGAGAAAATGTCAAGAAAACATAAACCACAACTTGCCTCTCTGCCACCTGTAAAAATGCGGCTACAACACCTTGGAAATATGATGACAACAGACCAGTTGTCTGCGCATCCGACTCATCCCCATAATACAACGATAACTGATCCGCGAGATTCATCAATGCCCAGCAGCAGTTCAATACAATTCTAGGACTATCTTGAAGGCCATTGACCAAAGCCGATATCAGTGGATGTAGATGAATATCAGGTTTAATGGTTGAAATCAACAAATCACAGATTCTGCCCAATGACCATGCGGTGGTGTCTTTGGCATGTGAGTTGCGCGCCCCCGCTGCAATGCCGCCTTCTACACCGAGATACTAGAGGATATCGGCCATCACGTCGATGAGCAGGGGTAGAGCTTGGTTGACAAGAGGTGTCAGGACAGCTGGATCAGCCCCTTCGAGGACGGACCCAAAGGTCATCACGGCGGCTTCATGTTGATGCCAATCCTCCGCCTTGATGTGGGCTGCAATGAATGGTATCATGGCAGGAACGATTGAATCTTGCACGGCGCCAGCAAGGAGAGAAAGACATGTGCCTGCCACCATAGAGATGGTCCAAATGATTTGACTCAGTTTCAGGTGTTTCGTCATATTCTGCAGCCTAAAACATTAAGATATCAGGCAGGATTAGCGCAGAAACTATAAACAATGTACCTCTTGCGCTTCAATAGCCAGTTCAACCTTGTCTTCACAAACTGCCGACCAGAACTCGGCGGCCCGGAGAGCAACCCGCTCGTCTGGATGTTTCATCCCAACCAGTCAACTATGGGAACATTTAGGAGGCCTTCCATTCAATGACAAGTTTGTACATACCCCAAACAACGCCTGCTCCATGTACAATGCCATCTCGCCATAGTACGCGCTCATAATCCGCACCAAACACTCGAAAGCCCCCACTTCAACGGGGACAGTTGGGTTTTGCGTTGCTTCACAAACAACCTGCATGATGTAGTTCTGCTCGCCCTATTTTGATCTTGTCAGATCTTGCGCCCCAACAAAAATCAGGAACAAAGAGGATATGAATGCACATCCCGCTCAAAGTTATGGCGCACAAACTCCAAGGAATTATACAAAGCATGGATCACACACAATTGGACCTCCAGCGAGAGCTCCTCCTTCCTTCCTCTGTGACTGACAGCAGTGAGGATTTCATTTGAGCGCAAGCTCAGAATCTCGGGTTTCTGAAACCAATCAAATCAACCTGTCGGTCATCCTTGTAAACGGTACAAAAAAACGCGCTATCATCTCACAGATGAAGCTGATCGTCTAAAATCTTTAAATTGGTGGTGCTCTGCTCGTTGTTGACAAAACCAAGGAGGACCTCTGTTACGGACTCTACGGTATGCGGACAACGTCATCACTTTTACTTATCGGCCCGGCTCTGCGCCCTCTTACGAGGTTACTATGTCTAACATCTACTTCTGCAACCTTCGATTCCCAGTCTGACTCACTACCTTTACTTCGTCAGCCCCTTTAGTATACTTCGCTCCCGCGCTGACTCGCTTTCCGCAGTCAGCTTACTTATTGTACATAGCCTTCCGCAGTCGCCTTACTCATGCGCACTGCCTTCCGCAGTACTGACTCATCCGCTACTGCCTATAGTCAGTACCTATATAAACCTCTTGTACTGTAGTAGATTCCTTAGATTTAGCAATCACATTGCTCTTCGCCTTTCCACTTTCCTGCATACTCTGCCCGAACCTTGGAATGGTTTGTTAAGCATAACAAGTCGCTAAATCTCGTTAGGTTCGCCCAGAGCGAAGAGAGCAACTACCAGACGAGTCAAGACGTCGCGCTTCTTTGAAGACTTCACCAGTAACCCATTCGCCTCACCAGAAGCCCGACAGGAGGAGCTAAGTCCTCGAGACAGCATCGATTTTACACTCATCCAGCAGTACATCGAATCGGAGATCCGTCGCATCCTACAGCAGGTGCTTGACGAAGAACTAGACAATGACGAGCATCGCCCCCATGGTGAGATAGCAGAGAGCATCCATCTTGCTCGACAACACCAGATCGCGTGTTACAACGCCCGACAGAACGAACTCGAAAGCTTTCGTGTTCAAGAAGGACCTCAGACAGGTCGGATCACAGAGATCAGAGAGTTTATCGGTGTCCAGACAACCGTTATCAGAAGATTGATTAGGACACTCACATTGAGACGTCCCAGAGCCGCATCATCACATCGTACTCGAAGCAACAGATCTACGCCCACTTTACAACCACCGAACAACAGACCAAGTACGGTCGTTGGGCACGAAACGAGAGACTTGACCCCTTCTCACAGCCGACAGACACGCAGGAACAGAGATTCCTTAGAGATCTACAAAGGAAATACCCCGAACGTTTTGCCACCGATTCCGCCGACGAGTCCCCTGATGAATTTGCTTTTGACTCCGCGCAGTCAGATATCGAACAGACGCCTAGAACAGGGACTCATTTTCAACCCTTACCTGTATCCCGAACCCCATCTTCATCCCAACAACCCGACCCCTCTCCTTCTCCGCAGACTCTAGACATGGCAGAAGCTCTGGCAGTACAAACGATGGATACATCCAAGATCATCAAGGATCCTGGGATGTTCAAGGACAGACACACCTTTGACGAGTGGTGGAAAGCCACCAAACTATACATCAGGTTCCAGAAGAGCCTAACAGACGATCAGAAGATTCTTGCGGTACTATCTCGCATGATGGAAGGGTCCGGCAGGCACTGGGCCAGTAACAAGTTAGACGCTCTTGCCGTTGACAACGAGAACATCACCTGGCTAGGATTCTCCGATGATATCGCCACACGATTCTCTATCGCCAACAAATCAGTCGCTGCCAAAGCAAGACTCGAAGTTCTGAGACAAGAGAAACGCACCGTCGACGAATTCTTGGACAAATTCGAAGAGCTCTTGAAGCTGTCAAACCTTGGCGAAGAAACTGGGAAATACATCCTAGAAAAGAACGTCAACCGCAGAATCTCTGAACAAGTGGCTAGTGATGCCAAGACGTACTCCGAGTACGCAAAAGAGATCCTAAACAAGGGACGACAGATGGAAGGACATGCAATGGTCATCCGAGGTGGCGGCGACATGCGCACCGGATCGGGTACCACTTATGGTGGTCAAGGCAAGGCCATGGAGATCGACAAAGCAGGAGTGGCCCGTTGCTACAACTGTCAACGTTTCGGTCACCTCGCTAAAGACTGCAGCGCTCCAAAGAAGAAAGATGGTCGCAAGTGTTTCAACTGCGATCAAGAAGGCCATATTGCGCGCAACTGCCGCAAACCGAAGAAGAACTCCGGAAGGGTTAGGAAGGTGTCTGAGGAAGATGCCGAGAATGATGAAACCACAATCTTAGAAGCCGACGAGAAGGATTTTCCCGAAGGGTCCGATTAAACGACGCTAAGTCGCGACCCTTATCTATTAAACGGACTTGCTTGCCTTGTATGACTGCAGACAATAGAACCTATGTCATCCCTGCCAAGCGAGCCGCTGCGTCGACTAAGATTGTAAAGGGAGACAAACCTCCGAAACGACGAGAGATCAGGTTGTTAGCTCAACTCAAAACACGACGAGGACCAAAGGTCATTCGACCTGAGGTTGATAGCGGATGTGAACGCACATGCATCCATCCCAGAATAGTAGGCGAACAGAACCTCCCCACACGAGGAATACCGCCCATAGCAATTCTAAATGCGGATGGATCACCAAATCGACAACAAAAAGCGAACCAACTTGCCGAAGTCAAGCTGGATTTGGGAACACATCAGGAAACCATGGAAGCGATGGTACTGGACATTGGGAGAACCGACATGCTCTTGGGACATGACTGGTTGGTACACCACAACCCTACGATCAATTGGACAACCGGCGCCGTAACGTTCAACCGGTGCCCAACAACATGCCGAACCAAACATTTGGATTTCAGGGTTAACCTCGATGGTCGCAAACACCGGGTTCGCATGGTTGAGGTGCGTGACAAAGATGCACCCAAGAAGTCGGATCAGAAATGGAAGCCTGGAGACCCTATATTGGAAGCTGTCACTCCCACACCACCTCCCACAACCAAACGACCCTCATATGTTGATCGGTTTACTCACCTCTTCGAGAAGGAGAACTTTGATAAGATCCAAAAGGAAAGGGAATGGGACCATGGTATTGAACTTACACCGGATGCACCAAAGGAACTAGGGGGAAACACATATCCCATGACACAAAAGGAACAAGAAGAATTGGATGCATTCATCAACGAAGATCTAGCAACTGGAAAGATCCGCCCGTCCAAATCCACTTATGCCTCCCCTTGCTTCTTCATCAACAAGAAGGATGGTTCCAAACAATTGGTACAAGATTACCGCATGGTCAACAAATTTACGGTCAAAGACAAGTTCCCACTCCCACGCATCTCCGATCTCTTGGACGTGCTGAAAGATGCAGTCTACTTCAATAAGATGGACATCATGTGGGGTTACAACAATGTCCGGATTAAAGAAGGCGATGAATGGAAGGCTGCCTTCCTTACCAGTCGAGGATTGTTTGAACCATTGGTCATGTTTTTCGGCTGTTGCAACTCCCCGGGAACATGCTCTCAGATGATGGCTAGTCTATTCCGGGACCAGATCCGCCGACGCATCTGCGTGATCTACCTGGATGACATTGTGGTTATTGGTAAAACCAAGGAAGAACTTGCGCGAAACACCGAAGAAATTCTGCAGATTATATCGGACAATGACTTGTTCCTAGAAGCGTTTCTGGGAAGTAACGAAATGCCCCATATTGGGATATGTCGTTGGTGAAGGATGTGTCGAGATGGAAACCAAAAAGGTGGACACGATCCGAAACTGGCGAGCACCCACATCAAAAAAGGAAGTCCAGAAGTTCCTTGGGTTTGCCAACTTCTATTGGCGCTTCATTGAAGGATACTCAAACATCGCGAAACCACTTACCGCGCTCACAGGCAGCACTGCGTTTACTTGGGGACCAACAGAACAAAGGGCATTTGAAGGACTCATACAGGCGATCACATCAGCACCAGTCTTGGCATTACCAAAACCAGATGGACAGTTCAGGGTCAAAACCGATGCATCGGGCTATGCAATTGGGGCTGTACTCTCTCAAAAACAGGACGACAAATGGCATCCTATCGCGTTCTTGTCGCGGACCATGTCCGCGGCCGAACAAGATTATGAGATATACGACAAAGAGCTCTTGGCAGTCATAGAAGCACTGAAAGATTGGAGACACTATCTACTCGAAGCCAGGGAACGCTTTGAGATCTTAACTGATCACAAGAACCTGGAGTATTTCCGCCATCCTCAGGACCTAAATCAACGACAAAGGCGCTGGAAGATGAAGTTACAAGACTATGACTTAGAACTACGGCATGTGCCTGGCAAGACAAATGCAAAAGCAGACATCCTGTCGCGCTTACCCTGGTATGAAACGGAACTCGAACCGCAAGACAGTGACCAAATGCTCAAGGAGGGACTATTCTTGAAACAATTGGAATCAGAAGATGTGGTACAAATGGAGATGTTCACGGAGGAACAATTCTTTGAAGGGGGTGAAACATCTGATTCCATCAAGATTGGAAATGTCACAACCATCGAAAATCCGTGGATCACACGCATCAAGGGTTCAAACCACATGGAGACAGAAGTAGCCCAGGGTCTAAAGAAGAATCCTCATTGGTATCAACAGGAAAACGGCATCACATATGCAGGCAAACGAGTCTATGTTCCACCGGACCCACAACTGTGTCAAGAACTGATGTTTGAGTCACACGATGCACCAGTGGCTGGACATCCAGGACAGTATCGAACACACAAACTCCTCACTCGCACCTACTGGTGGCCTACCATCCTGCATGATGTGAAGAAGTACATAAAGGGTTGCGACACCTGTCAGCGCAACAAGATCAACAGACAAAAACGACATGCTCCGCTACACCCCCATGCAGCACCAAGTCATCCATGGGAAGACATAGGGATTGACGTCGTGGGACCGATACCAGAGTCTGACGGAAAGAATGCGATCCTGGTCATCACGGATAGACATTTGAAGATGCTTCATCTCATTCCGACAACCGTGGAATTATCGGCTGAAGGATTAGCCAAGATCTATCGGGATCAGATATGGAAGCTCCACGGAATCCCCAAGAAAATCATCAGTGACAGGGGACCACAGTTCGCCGCGAAGTTCATGGAGATACTTTGCCGCATGTTAGGGATCAAAAGGAACCTGTCCACTGCATACCATCCACAGACGGATGGACAAGCCGAACGATCGCATCAGGAAACAGAAGCGTTCTTATGAAACTTTGTCAACCATCTACAAGATGATTGGGCTGAGTGGATCGCAATTGCTGAATTCCAGTACAATGATAAAGAACATCAGGCGACAAAGCACACACCATTCTACCTCAACTATGGCTTGCATCCTTGGAAGGGAGAACTTGTGTTGGAAGACACCAACCCGGCTGCCAACAGCTTCTTGGAAAAACTCAAACAAGCACGAGAAGAAGCCAATGCAGCGCTGAAACAGGCACAGGATCAGATGAAGAAGACAGTTGATACGCGACAAAGTCCATCTCGGAACTACCGCATCGGAGACAAGGTGTGGCTGGAAGGGACTAACATCAGGACTAACCGTCCCTCGAAGAAACTTGACACACTCCGACATGGACCATTCAAGGTCCTAGAGAAGAAAGGGGCTAGCGCGTACCTTCTTGATCTTCCGAAGACTTGGAAAATGATTCACCCTGTGTTTAATGAGACCCTATTGTCACCTTACGAAACCCCGAAGTACGCCATCCAGAAGAAGAAACCAGCCCCTGATCAGATCATCGTCGAAGGATGAGAAGAGTACCATGTGTCCATGATTCTAGACTCTCAAAAGTTCCGTGGAAAGATCCAGTACCTCATCCAGTGGGAAGAATATGGCCCAGAAGAGAACACATGGGAACCTCGAGCTAATGTTCAGAACGCTCAAGATTTGATCCGTGATTTCCATCGGCAGAACCCGTCTCGCCCACAGTAAAAGACAGCTCTTGAAATCCATAACAAGTATCGACCTCATCAAGTCAACCACACACCGAGTTCCCCGCTCTAGTCCTTTTCCCTGCCCAATATAGCCTCCCCCTTCTTCTTCTATCTCTCAACCATCCTCACCGCCATGTCCAACACCACCGTTACCTCCACCTCCACCACCAACATCAACCCCGCCATCGCCGCCCTCATGAACGAAGCACTCTCCATGAGAGACCAAATCCACTTGCCGACCTCCTTCATCGCCAGATGCATATCCGGCTTCACTCGCTGTCCAACCTCCCCGTCGCCCCGAGTCCCGAGGAAAAACAAATTCTTGGAAATTACACCAGCACCCTCGTGATCAAAAATCAACGTATTCGGCTGGCTATCAAAGGCCTCGAACTCGCCGTTGCCATCAATGAGGAGTTGATATATGATTGGAGCCTCAAGGAGAGTCTGAACTGGTCTGATCCTGGCAACAACGAGGGATGGGGACAATGACTCTGTGAGGACACAGAGCTTGAAGAGGGGAACATGTTACGGACTCTATGGTATGTGGACGATGTCATCACTTTTACTTATCGGCCCGGCTCGGCGCCCTCTTACGAGCTTACTATGTCTAATGTCTACTTTCGCAACCTTCGATTCCCAGTCTGACTCACTATCTTTACTTCGTCAGCCCCTTTAGTATACTTCGCTCCCGCGCTGACTCACTTTCCGCAGTCAGCTTACTCATTGTACATAGCCTTCCGCAGTTGCCTTACTCATGCGCACTGCCTTCCGCAGTACTGACTCATCCGCTACCGCCTATAGTCAGTACCTATATAAACCTCTTGTACTGTAGTAGATTCCTTAGATTTAGCAATCACATTGCTCTTCGCCTTTCCACTTTCCTGCATACTCTGCCCGAACCTTGGAACAGTTTGTTAGGCATAACATGTCTGAAATGTCGACCATACGCCAGATGGTGTGGTTGCATACTGTCATATTCATCGTCGCTGGTCATTGCTAACCTAGAAGTAGATGTGGCGTCTGTTCTAATCATACACACCCCCAGCTGTTGAGATGCCGCAGCTATGTACTTCTGCTGGTTGTACGATGAGCACCCATGCTTGGGTCATTGGGGATCATCTAGAAGTTGTTGACCGTGGTGCAGGGGATGTTGCCTGTGCCACCGGGTTGAGAATATAAAGTGTATGGCACAATCTTGTTCTCGGGAACGATGAGCGTAACTTGGAAGCCATCCGAGGTGAGTCCGTGCGAGATATCTCCTCCTGACGGGAGGGGATGATCATTGTAATGACGAGTAAGGCTAGTAGTGATCGGTTCGACGGATCAGATAGTAGTCGATCATAACCCATTAGTTCAACTTGCGCACGGACCAATCCGAGCGATATATAAGAGGTACTAGGCTGAGTAGCTGCCCACAGTCTCCCCGGTTCTTGCTCTCACCTTCTCACAGTATCGTCAAGCTTCATGATGGTGCGGGGTCATTGGCTGTTGCCAGCCTGTTGCACTCTCGTGTACTAGTAGTAAGTCTCATAGTACGGTTCACTCACTGCTGGCAAACAAGTTGACAGCCAACTGAGCACAGCGTGCTTTCTTGTATCCTCAAATGATCATAGCCTCATGCCTGGTTAGCTTACGGTGTGTGTATATGTGCATATTTCCTCCACATCCCACCTTAATGATCCAATATGCACAGAACGAGATGTGATGAAGGTGGGTGACTTCATGATTATCGATGGTTGACATGTGAATGCGCCGTCCATACTAAACTCAAAGTGGCAGATCCTGTTCTCATCTTTTCACTTCATGGTTGAGCTCACTCCGCGTGGCGGATTCTCGTGGGTGAGCTTCATATGGTTCGATCAAAGGCAATTACATATCTTGATTTTCTCTTTCCTCGTCTGCAAGTTATTGAAACTGGTGGATGTGGATTGATAACTTTCCAGTGAGGCTGGTTTGACGGGGTGGCCCCCAGGATCATTGATTGTCGACTAGAACATGCTGCTCTTACTAGTTATACAGTGCCTCACAAAACTGATTCAATGTTTGTTGCTTTTTGAATACCTTCAAGATAACTCTGCAAAGAATACCAATTGAATTCAACCTTTGGTATATAATTGAAAGCCCTACTTCAGGGCTTTCAGAATATAAAGGAATCATATGATTTAGATCAGAATCCATGGAGATATGATTAAATTAAATCAGCAACTCATTGAATCAGTTTTGTGAGTACCTGTGGCAATTATCAGAATCAAACGCTTCACTGGTTGTATGGTAACCAGTTGTCATGACTTACTGATGGAACTTGAATAGAACCCTGATGGGTTGTCAAGGAAAGTTGTATAAGAAGAATCCAACCTCAACAGCCTCCATAATTAATCATGCGCCCTATCTCCTCTTCCCACAAGGAAAACATTCTTTCTCTGGCCTCCAATGGTCACTCCACTCGTCATATTGCCTCTAACCTGGGTGTCAGCCAACCAACTGTCTCCAGAGTGCTTCAGAATCTTCTTCCTCATCGCAATCTCTCTTCTGGTGGTTGTCCATCCAAGCTTTCTCCCACCAACACATGAAACATACTTTCACAAATCACCTCAGGGAGAGCCTCCAATGCTGTGCAGGCTACCAAACACATCAACACTGTCATCTCCAATCCTGTCTCCCCAGAAACTGTGAGAAGGGTTCTCAGAAAACATGAATTCAAGGCTGTAACAAAGAAGAAAAGACCTTTCTTAAAGGCCATACATCGGAAGAGGCGGTTGGCATTTGCTATGAAGCACAGGGAATGGACAGTGGAGGACTGGAAGAGGGTCATTTGGTCAGATGAGACCAAAATCAACAGGTTTGGGTCAGATGGCAAGGAATGGGTCTGGAAAAAGAAGGGTGAGGGGCTTATTGAAAGAGAGGTTCAGGGCACAGTCAAGTTTGGGGGAGGAAATATTATGGTTTGGGGCTGTATGGGTTGGGAAGGTGTGGAGAGACTTGCAGAGGTTGAGGGGAGGATGGATGCTGATCAGTATGTGTCCATTTTGGAGGACAATTTGCTGCCCAGCATGGAGGAGAGTGGAATCTCTGAAGAGGAGATCATTTTTCAGCAGAACAATGAGACCAAGCACACCTCCAAGAAGGCCAAAAAATGGATGGACAGCAAGATATTGCTCTGCTGGATTGGCCTGCACAGTCCCCAGACCTCAATCCTATTGAACACCTCTGGGTTCATATTAAAAGGAAGTTGAATGAATATCCAACACCACCCAAGGGAGTCTGGGAGATTTGGGACAGAGCAGCAGAGGTGTGGAATAATATAGAGCCAGAAGTGTGTCAAAACCTGATAGAAAGTATGCCAAGAAGGGTAGAGGCAGTAATCAAAGCTAAGGGGGGTAATACCAAGTACTAAAGTATAAAATACTGTATTTATTGTACATACTCACAAAACTGATTCAATGAGTTCCTGGAGTAATTTGATCATATATTGATCATTTTCTATGGGAATTACATAATTATTGCAGATTCCGAGAGTCCTGAAGCAGGGCTTTTAATCAGGTACCAATACCTTCTTTTGATTGGCATTATTTGCAAAGTTATTTTGAAGGTATTCACAAAGTAGCAAACATTGAATCAGTTTTGTGAGGCACTGTACATTACTTTGAGTCCTATACTTTGAGTCCTACTGTCAATTAGGGTGATACTATGTTGAATAGAACTCATTGGCAACCAATAAAAACCTGTTTTGTTTTCATGGAAAGCCTCAGAGACTGCTGTCGCCAGAAACATTTTGTGGACTGAGATATTTTGTTGCCTGACAGAAACCTGGAAACAGAGAGTTTTTGATGCTGATCAGTACCAGAGATGAAATTGGATGTCACATTTGGCACAACTAGGATGAAGGTCAGCAACAGTATCTTGACTACTTTGACCATCAAAACTAGAACTAAATCAATGGCCAGAGAAATCTGCATCTTATTGGAGGCGATGTCAGTCTAAAATAGATTGAAGGTCATTCAGGAATGATTGTTTTATAATTTCTTTTTTCAATGAATTTGTAACATTGCCTATCCATATCTGCGGGCATCAGAATTGACACATCCAGCTGTCTGAAATTGGATGTTGCGCTTGGCACAACTAGGATGGAGGTCAGCAACAGTATCTTGACTACTTTGACCATCAAAACAAGAACTAAATCAATGGCCAAAGAAATCTGCATCTCATTGGAGATGATGTCAGTCTAAAATAGATTGAAGATGATTCAGAAATGATTGTTTTATAATTTCTTTCTTCAATGAATTTGTGGATAGGCACAACATTGCCTATCCATATCTATGGGCATCAGAATTGAGTCAAATGTCACATCTAGCTGTCTGAAATTGGATGTCAGGCTTGGCACAACTAGGATGAAGGTCAGGGACAGTATCTTGACTGCTTTGATCACCAAAACTAGAACTAAATTAATGGCCAGGAAAATCTCCAATGCATTGGAGATCCTCCACACAGCAATGATATTGTGAATCATCATCAAGAAGCTGGTCTACCAAAAACTAATGCCTTCACTGGCACTTCTCCTCCTATTCATATCTAGTGCCATGTCTGTCTGATTGCCATTGTGCCAATTATAGAGATTACTTAGATAGATCTACTAATATGTTGCTTTCTCAAAGTTTCCTGGTTTTCGTGATGATAGATATTTAATCAGGACGAGGTAGAAGCTTAGTCAGGGTGTCGGCGACATTATCGGCAGTGGGTACGCGAGCAACGTCCACAAACCCATCTTCGAGGCACTGCTGGGTGTAGCGGAAACGGACGTCGAGGTGTCGGGGTTTAAGGTTAGGCAGAGGGCACGGTCGTTGTCGCAGGGGAGGGTACTAGGGCCAGGCCGATTGCGCGCAACAAGATTCGGCAGCAAAGGTTGATAAGGGATGACCTACGTTGCTTCGGTGCAAGATATGTCGGGTCTGGTGCCCCCCGGGGGGCCAGGCGGAACGCCGCGTTGCGAGATTGTATCACCCCACCTGGTAAAACAGCTAGATTCACTGTAGTTATGTTGACATTGCAACCTCGTCCTTCAACCTTCCCAATAACTATTCTGCTAATAGCCCAGTGTGTAGTTCACCGTCCCGCGGGCTAACAGCCACATATACCCCCGGTGCAGTGTACCTTTTTTGTGGGGCATATCGCCTTCATTGTTGGACTCTTGTGGCAGTCCCTGTTGGAAGAGCATGAAATTAAATGCCTTTGAAAAAATGGAATGTCAGCTCACCCTACATCCTTACAAGGTATGCCCCTTTCTTCACGTCTCGCCAAGTCGAGCATGCTCTCGCGCCCAGCCCTGCGGCCCTCCAAGTAAGCGCGCCTGTACGGGGAACTCAAGTCAATGCTACTTGTTCAATCAGACGCGATGACTGACTGCCTATGAAAGGGTGAAAGGCATATGTCAGAGCAAATAGATACACATCAATGGTGAGCCACTCACTCGATCGCATTGACAATATCAAGCCCGAGGGTGCGGCTAATGCGAGCAGTCAATCGTGTTAGGCCTGAACTATCAATGGAAGACTGAGGGGCAAACCGCTCGGGACGATGCGCAGAAACAACTGCAGCAAGGATTGCAATTGGGATAAGACCTTGGAACTTCATGTTGTGGATGACGGCGACGTCTAGTCAAAGAGGTGAGAAATCGGTGAGACCAGCTGACGAGTTATCGTCTCAACATTCTGCTTTTATAGTCCACTGGCCAGCATACGCATGTGAAATTGCGCAAAGCACTGCTGATATCACGCTTTTTGTTAGCTGCACGACGAGTTAGATCAATAATGATATGGTTCTGAACATACAACGTGGGTGGGGAGCCTCAGAGCCGACGTTGTGAGGGAGACCACATGGTGGACTTGATGCCAAGATGCTTGAGATGGTGCAGGATGATGGTGTAGAATTAGAATACTATGGGTGACCGGGTGTTGCAAAATCACCTAGTTATGCAAAATTTCTCCGATGGGCGCATTCCCGCATCTTGAGCAACTGATGTCTCATAGATCGGGAATCTTTAGGCACTTTAGGAGACCACTGTAACTTCGAAACATGACATTCCTGTCCCTCAATGAAATCAGAGCTGAAAAACCATGAAAAACCACGATTTTCGAGCTTGTTCTATCTTGGTAAAATTGATGTTTGAGCGGGCACCTTCATCCTTCGGGATATGATATGTTTTATTGTTATCCATCCTTAAAACAATTTCTCCGGGACAGAAACATGAGGTATACAAGACGTGGACACTCGTCGAATCTTGAGCGTGACAACAAAACTCATCGAGCGTCGTATGGTTCGAACTCCGACAGGACCTCCCCCAAAGAGGCAGGAGGCTCTGCAGGGCGGAGACGTAAATTGTGATGTGACCCGAGTGTGACATATTTTGCACAACCTAGTGAAAATGGTGTGCCAATTTCCTCCCGCTCCAGTTATTTTTCCTTGCCACATATCCTCAAGATCAAGTGGAGACAATTAAAGCCAGAAAGCCAGGCTGTACGACGGTAAAAGAATCAAGTCATTTGAGGCAGTGGATGTAGCACGATAAGCCCTCTTTAAAAAGTTTTGCAACACCCGGTCACCCATAGTACATATGCGCAGAGGGTAAGTATACCAAGGGTCCCCGAGATGATCAGAATTGCAATTGTGCCAGCCTCTCTATGGCGAGTCGTGTGTTTGTTCTCATAAATATTTGGATGGAACAAATAAGATAAGATAATCGGATTAAACATCAACGAACCCCCCCAAGCCATACGAGGGTTGCTGGTATTAGGAGGCTGCGCAAAAATCAGAAAATTTTCTTGCGGAATTCAAACTTGTTTACATACTTCCCAAAAAGACGGCGCGTCCGCACC